>CM035095.1:78556716-79019234 GCA_020205505.1 Panax japonicus | reverse complement strand
CTTTAGTATCACGACCACAATTATTCATGCATACTACGGCCAAGAAATATTTGTGTATTCATTAATGGTCATGATCATGCCCAACAACTGTCCATCTATGCACTACGGGCCAATGAGGATTTTTAATTTTACATCTTGTATATTACGGTCACGATTACACCGAATAATCCCTGGTCATAATCATACCAAGTCCATCTATGCACTACAGGCCACAGATGACTTTCAACAACAATATAAACATGAGGATGATGACAATAATCTAAGGAATTCCATAAAACAAGTTCAAGAATTATTTTATCCAGGAATTATTAACGTCCAAATTTGTCAACACGATACTGTTTTGTGGTGTAAAATTCAAGAATGATCAGAGAAGATTTCCATGAAAGGATACTGGATGAAGCGCCAATATCAAGGATATTCCACTAATTTCATGGAGTATAGAAGTCAAAGTTTTAACCAACTGAGCATAATAAAGAATGAGATAACAAAAGAAATCACCATGCATGCGATAGACCGCACAAGCAGGTTATTTCCAACAGAATAATAAATAACGGAACCAGGTCCTGCGTAAACGCACCAGACAGGATATTCCAACAGAATAATAAAAAATGGAACCAGGTCCGGTGTAAACACACAGACAGGATATTCCAACAGAATAATAAAGAATGGAACCAGGTCCGTGTAAAACACACAGACAGGATGTTCCAACAGAATAATAGAAGAATGTCACCAAGTATAGGGTTAAACCGCGTATACAGGTTATTCCCACAGAATAATAATGAATGGAATAACATAAGGATTCACCAAGTATAGGGTATACCACGTATACAGGTCATGTATAGGGTATGCCACTTTTTACAGGTTATTCCAACGAATAACAAGAATGGAATAACATAAGTTCTCTTCAAGAAGAAAGAATACACCCCTTACTTTATTTAGGAGATTGAATACTGCAGTAGTGTAGTAACCGAATACTCTTCTTCTTTCTCTCTTATTCTCTCTATACTTTCTCTCTCTATAGCTGAGTGAATTCGTGAAAAATAATGAAGCCCTAGGCCTCTATTTATAGAAAAACTGAGGGTGGCTCTTGGTTTTAACGAAGGGTCAAAATGACTCTTGGTAATATTGAAGAGACAACTACTATTTGCGAAGGGGTAATTAACCCTTGGAACACCGAGAAGCAGTTAACTCTTGGTAATATTGAAGGGACAACTACTATTGACGAAGGTAATTACTATTGACTAAGGTAAAGGTAATACTATTTACGAAGGTAATTACTATTTACGAAGGTAATTACTATTTACGAAGGTAATTAATATTTCCGAAGATACTTACTATTTACGAAAATAATTACTATTACGAAAGAGACTCTTAGATGACGACATATGGCCCCCCCATAAATAATTAAACTTACCACAAACGTCTAATAATAGACTCTTTATATACATCAAGGATTGAATAAAAATTACCAGAAATCATTTTATTTTTTAATCAACACATATTTAATCTTTCAACAATTATTAATCATTTATAACTTGTCGTCTCACTTATGTTAAATAATATAACATATTATACAGATGATAATGTGACAATAATTGAATCAATAATATAGAGATATGATGCCAGCAATTACTGTAGCAATAATTGAGTATAGCTGAGTGATTCTTACGTAAGCATCAATAATCAATACCGTGTGCTACTATGCAACAACGCGTATTACGTACTTTTACTACCGAGTAGTTCAACAGTTTTAACGGTAACACCTCCGTCGTTATTTTATAGAAGATAATTTTGTCGTTTTCTAACTACGACAATACTTCCGTTGTGGGGTCCACCAATGATTGTGTCGTCGTACGAATATTCCCCGACAAAAAGAATATTCCCCGACCAAACTAATATTTTATAACAACTTGCGTACTTTGCAAAATTTATAAATATTACCCACAACTATAACATTATATCAAATTTATTCCATAATATTCAAAAATAATAATTATGAAAATTCATCTTTTTTTATAAAAACTGGGGTCTTACAACCTCCCCTTCTTATGAAATTTCGCCCTCAAAATTAGGGTACGTACCTGGTATGTCAAAGAGGTAAGGATACCTTGATTTCATTTCAGATTCTAACTCCCAAGTCATTTCCTCAACATCGTGGTTTCTCCACAAAACTTTGACTTGAGGTATAACCTTGGAGCGTAGAATATGTTCCTTCTTATCCAAGATTTGAACAGGAATCTCTTCATACGTCAAATCTTCCGCTATTTCGTCCGGTTCTAACTCAATAATGTGGTTCGGGTCTTTCACATATTTTTGTAACATGGATATGTGAAAAACGTTATGAACACGAGACATACTTGGCGGTAAAGCGAGTCTATAGGCCACAGTTCCTATTCGATCGAGGATTAAAAATGGACCGATGAATTGAGGATTGAGTTTTCCTCTCTTTCCAAATCTTGTAACTCCTTTCCATGGAGTAACACGTAACAACACATGATCTCCTATATTGAATTCCACGTCCTTTCGATGAAGATCAACATAACTCTTTTGTCGACTTTGTGAGGTTTTTATACGTTGTCGGATTGTTTGAATCTTTTCCGTAGTCATACGTACCAACTCCGGTCCCAACAACGTTCCTTCACCCACCTCATCCCAGCATACTGGAGAACGACACTTTCTTCCATACAACGCTTCGAATGGAGCCATGCCAATACTTGCTTGATAACTGGTGTTATAGGAAAACTCCACCAATGGTAAGAACTTGTCCCAACTTCCCTTGAAATCAAGGACACAGAGTCTTAATAGATCTTCAAGAGTTTGAATAGTCCTCTCCGACTGTCCGTCCGTCTGAGGATGATATGCCGAGCTAAATCGTAAGTCTGTGCCCATAGCTTTTTGCAAACTAATCCAAAATCGTGAAGTAAATCTTGGGTCTCGATCAGAAACTATGGATACCGGCATACCATGCAGTCTTACAATCTCGTTTATGTACATACGAGCAAGACGTTCAAGTGTATAAGTTTCTCGTATCGATAAGAAATGAGCAGACTTGGTCAATCTATCAACAATAACCCAAATCGCATCTATGCCTTGAGAAACCTTAGGAAGACCGGTAACGTAATCCATGGTAATGTGCTCCCACTTCCATTCTGGAATTTCAAGTGGTTGCAATGGACCTTTTGGTACTTGATGCTCCGCTTTAACTCGTTGACAAGTTAGACACCTTGAGATAAACAACGCTATCTCTCTCTTCATATTGCTCCACCAAAATGTATGACGAATATCATGATACATTTTGGTACTCCCAGGATGGATTGCAAACGGTGTATTGTGCGCCTCCATCATGATTTTATACTTTAAATTAGGGTCGTTAGGAACACAAAGTCTGGAGTTGACTCGAAGTATTCCCTCTTCATCGATTCTTGCTTCCGGCATAGCACCTTCTTGCACTTTCTTCCTCATACGCATCAGCTCCAGGTCTGTAGCTTGAGCAGCATTAACTTTATCGATTAAAGTCGGTTCTATTCGTATATTCGCCATCGTCACATGCGTTCCTGGAGTCTTTAACTCTATCCCCATCCTTTGCAAGTCACACAAAATGGGCCCTTGCGTTGACAATATTGCACTCGTACTTGCATGTGATCTTCTACTCAATGCGTCAGCTACCACGTTTGCTTTTCCAGGATGGTATTGGATGGTATGATCATAATCTTTCAACAGTTCAAGCCAACGTCGTTGTCGCATGTTGAGTTTTTTTTTGAGTGAGGAAGTATCTGAGGCTTTTATGATCCGTAAAGATCTCCACTTTCTCCCCATATAAGTAATGCCTCCAAATTTTAAGTGCAAAGACAACAGCTGCCAACTCTAGATCATGAGTAGGATAATTCTTCTCATATTCTTTGAGTTGTCGCGAGGCATAGGCTATGACTTTTCCATGTTGCATGAGAACACATCCCAGCCCTTTGCCCGAAGCATCACTGTAGATGACAAATCCCTCCGAGCTATATGGTATTGTCAGAACAGGTGCTGAAATGAGTCTCCTCTTGAGTTCTTGAAAACTCTTCTCACATTCTTCGCTCCAACCGAACTTTGTATCTTTCCGAGTCAGCTGAGTCAATGGAGTAGCGATTCGAGAAAATCCTTCCACGAATCTCCGATAATAACCAGCTAAACCGAGAAAGCTACGTACTTCGGTCACTGATTTAGGTTGCTCCCAGCTTTGAATAGCTTCAATCTTTGCAGGGTCAACAGATATTCCATGACTTGATACCACGTGCCCAAGGAATGCTACTTCCTCAAGCCAGAACTCGCATTTCTTCAACTTGGCATAAAGCTTATATTCACGAAGCTTTTGGAGTGTCAGCCTCAAGTGTTGCTCATGATCTTCACGGCTTTTGGAATAAATAAGGATGTCATCAATAAAGACGACCACAAAGTGATCCAAATATTCCTTGAATATTCGGTTCATCATATCCATGAAGGCAGCATGAGCATTAGTCAATCCAAAGGACATGACTAGGAATTCATAATGCCCGTACCGAGTTCTGAAAGCCGTCTTTGGAATGTCATCAGTTCTAATCTTTAATTGATGATACCCGGAACGAAGATCGATCTTTGAAAAGAATTTGGCTCCTTGCAACTGGTCAAATAGATCATCAATTCGTGGCAATGGATACCTATTTTTGATGGTGACATGATTCAACTCCCGATAATCAATACAAAGTCGCATACTCCCATCTTTCTTCTTTACGAATAGAACAGGAGCACCCCAAGGAGAAGTACTAGGACGAATAAAGCCAATGTCTAATAATTCCTGCAGTTGGATTTTTAACTCCTGAAGTTCAATAGGAGCCATTCGATATGGGGCTTTAGAAATGGGTTTTGTACCGGGTTCAAGGTCGATACAAAATTCAATCTCACGCTCTGGGGGTAGGCCAGGAAGTTCTTCGGGGAATACGTCAGGAAATTCATTAACAATAGAAATATCGTTCAAAACTGACGTATTTTTGTTTAAATCTGTGATATGAGCTAAGAAAACTTGACATCCGTTTATCAATAAACGAATAGCTTTATGGCTTGAGATGACCGTGATTGATTTTAATGGTTTGGTCGCTTGAATTCGCATAATAGGTTGATTAGGAATATGAAAGCTAACAACCTTATGGAAACAATCAATTTTTGCATGATGAGTAGTTAACCAATCAATCCCTAGAATCACGTCAAATGCAAGTATTTTCAATGAAATAAGATCTACAGGTAATGCGAGGGTACCGATTTGAACCAAACAAGACTTATAAACAGTGGATGTAATGAAGGTTTCTCCCAACGGAGTTTCCACAAATAAGTCAAAGTCTAATTTCTCCGGAGTCAAATTTAATCGATGAACGCAAGTAGGAGAAATAAAAGAATGGGTAGAACCGGTATCAAATAAAGTATAGACTTCGTTAGAGTTTATGATAAGCTTACCCGTGATGACCTCATTCGGGTTCCTTGCTTTCTGGGAGGTCACAACAAATGCTCTCCCTTGCACTACTGGCTTTGACCTTTCTGGGACGGCCTTTGGTGCCTCCACCCTAGCTGAATTTGTCTTTGGTGAATGACAAAATCGGGCTAAGTGACCTTCTCTTCCACAATTATAACATGCTTTGGACGGCATCGCGCAATTTGGACTGATGTGTCCCTCCCCTCCGCATTTGAAGCATATGATAGGTGGTCTTTCTCCTTCCTTAACAACGGGTGCTGGTGCTGACGTCTTTTCATCATTGTTGAATCTCCTCTTTTTGAAATGTCCATTCTTATTGTTTTGGCCCTGATTACCACCGAAGTGGTAACTATTTCTGGCTTGCTGATTCCCTCCACGCTTGTTGTCACCGCTTCGATGACCACTCTCGCTGGTATTATAATTTTGCCGGCTGCTCTCTTTTAGTTGAGTTGACTCGTTATCGCGCTCCACTAACTGAGCCCTATTTACAACATCTGAATACAAACACAGTTTATGAGAAATAAGATGTTGACGTATCTCCGGCTTCAAACCTCTTAAAAACATTCGCGCCATTCTCACTTCATTATCCACTAAGTGGGACGCAAACCGTGATAACTCTGCAAATTTTGCCTTGTATTGCGACACAGTCATATTATTTTGTTCCAACTTAATAAACTCCACCTCCTTCATGTGGCGAATACTTTCGGGAAAGTATTTGTCATTAAACAGCTCCTGGAACTTCTCCCAAGATATCTTCAGTACAGCAGGTTGAGTATGTTTTACCAATTCCCACCAGTAATCTGCCTCTCCGCGCAACATAAAGGCGGCAAAAGGAACCTTTTGCTCCTCGGAGCATCCCAAGACATCAAATATCTTGGTCATCTGCTTTATCCATGTTTCCGCCATAAGTGATTTTGGCTCTCCCTTAAACTCCGGTGGTCCCAACTCCTTGAACTGTTTAGCAGGGACCGCCCGAGAGTTTACCGTGTTTCCATCTACATTTTGGACAGGAGTTGCTCTCGCCTACTGTTGCATGAATTGCATAAAACCTCTGAACATTTGATCATTCGTCATTTGGTCAGTGTTGTTGTTTGCATGAGGATTTTCGCCTTCCTGATGCACATTATCCTGATTATTAATATGTGGTGAATCAACGATCGCCTGGGCTCCATTGCCATTCTCAACATTCTCAGATGTCATTTTTAGATACTGCCACAAAACAAAAGGTTAATTGACATGTAACATATTATCCCTATATTCTGACCGACCAATAAAATAGCACATAAACTTAGGTAGGTCATACTAGCGAAGGAATTCCCCGTCTCTCCCCTCCTATTACTATTCTCACATCTTAGCCAGGGATCATATCCCTAAGCTCTGATACCAACGGTGACGCCCCCAAAATTAGGTATACATCACCCATCTTGAGTCGCCAGAAACATGGTACATAATTCAAATACAACTTACTAATACAACTGTCGTGTACAATACGACAAAACATAACTGTGAGTTTGAATACAATTATTGTCTACTAGAGATCATACAAACTCAAAAGGTGTCCTCAATACAATTATTGTCACACTATTTAACAGAATAGTGAGGACTACTAATACTATTCTCTGGTCCATCACTCCGTTTCCCGACTCGTCCCAGCTATATTCTCATTTCCGGAAGAGAACAGTGAAAGAAAGGGTGAGCTCAACTAGCCCAGTAAGAAATATTATGACTAAGATAATGCAGAATAAATTATCATTAGCCTTCAACAGTGTTAAACTGATAAAATACAATAAACATCAAGTTTAACTACAGCGGAACCAACAATCCATTAAAAGAGTCAAGTAGAAAATAAAATCTACTATCTTTTATGATTTAAAAGGTTTTTCATCATCGTTATAGCTGAGACTCAGCTTAATAAATATTCCACATCATCGAATCACCCTTGCACTACGGCCAAGGATATTCTTTAGTATCACGACCACAATTATTCATGCACTACGGCCAAGAATATTTGTGTATTCATTAATGGTCATGATCATGCCAACAACTGTCCATCTATGCACTACGGGCCAATGAGGATTTTTAATTTTTACATCATTTGTAATATTACGGTCATGATTACACCGAATAATCCCTGGTCATAATCATACCAAGTCCATCTATGCACTACAGGCCACAGATGACTTTCAACAAAATATAAACATGAGGATGATGACAATGATATAAGAATTCAATAAAACAAGTTCAAGAATTATTTTATCCAGGAATTATTAACGTCCAAATTTGTCAACACGATACTGTTTTGTGGTGTAAAATTCAAGAATGATCAGAAGAAGATTTCCATGAAAGGATACTAGATGAAGCGCAAATATCAAGGATATTCCACTAATTTCATGGAGTATAGAAGTCAAAGTTTTAACCAACTGAGTATAATAAAGAATGAGATAACAAAAGAAATCACCATGCATGCGATAGACCGCACAAGCAGGTTATTCCAACAGAATAATAAATAACGGAACCAGGTCCGGCGTAAAACGCACAGACAGGATATTCCAACAGAATAATAAAAAATGGAACCAGGTCCGGTGTAAAACACACAGACAGGATATTCCAGCAGAATAATAAAGAATGGAACTAGGTCCGGTGTAAAACACACAGACAGGATGTTCCAACAGAATAATAGAAGAATGTCACCAAGTATAGGGTAAACCGCGTATACAGGTTATTCCAACAGAATAATAATGAATGGAATAACATAAGGATTTCACCAAGTATAGGGTATACCACGTATACAGGTCATGTATAGGGTATGCCACTTTTACAGGTTATTCCAACAGAATAACAAAGAATGGAATAACATAAGTTCTCTTCAAGAAGAAAGAATAACACCCCTTACTTTATTTAGGAGATTGAATACTGCAGTAGTGTAGTAACCGAATACTCTTCTTCTTTCTCTCTTATTCTCTCTATACTTTCTCTCTCTATAGCTTGAGCGAATTCGTGAAAAATAATGAAGCCCTAGGCCTCTATTTATAGAAAAACTGAGGGTGGCTCTTGGTTTTAACGAAGGGTCAAAATGACTCTTGGTAATATTGAAGAGACAATTACTATTTGCGAAGGGGTAATTACCCCTTGGAACACCGAAGAAGCAGTTAACTCTTGGTAATATTGAAGGGACAACTACTATTGACGAAGGTAATTACTATTGACTAAGGTAATTACTATTTACGAAGGTAATTACTATTTACGAAGGTAATTACTATTTACAAAGGTAATTACTATTTACGAAGATAATTACTATTTACGAAAATAATTACTATTTACGAAAGAGACTCTTAGATGACGACATATGGCCCCCCCATAAATAATTAAACTTACCACAAACGTCTAATAATAGACTCTTTATATACATCAAGGATTGAATAAAAATTACCAGAAATCATTTTATCAACACATATTTAATCTTTCAACAATTCTTAATCATTTATAACTTGTCGTCTCAATTATTGTTTAAATAATATAACATATTATACAGATGATACTGTGACAATAATTGAATCAATAATATAAGAGATATGATGCAGCAATTACTGTAGCAATAATTGAGTATAGCTGAGTGACTTCTTACGTAAGCATAAATAATCAATACCGTGTGCTACTATGCAACAACGCGTATTACTGTACTTTTACTACCGAGTAGTTCAACAGTTTTAACGGTAACACCTCCGCCGTTATTTTATAGAAAGATAATTTTGTCGTTTTCTAACTACGACAATACTTCCGTTGTGGGGTCCACCAATGATTGTGTCGTCGTACGAATATTCCCCGACAAAAAGAATATTCCCTGACCAAACGAATATTTTATAACAACTTGCGTACTTTGCAAAATTTATAAATATTACCCACAACTATAACATTATATCAAATTTATTCCATAATATTCAAAAATAATAATTATGAAAATTCATCTTTATTTATAAAAACTGGGGTCTTACAACCTCCCCTTCTTATGAAATTTCGCCCTCGAAATTAGGGTACGTAACTGGTATGTCAAAGAGGTAAGGATACCTTGATTTCATTTCAGATTCTAACTCCCAAGTCATTTCCTCAACATCGTGGTTTCTCCACAAAACTTTGACTTGAGGTATAACCTTGGAGCGTAGAATATGTTCCTTCTTATCCAAGATTTGAACAGGAATCTCTTCATACGTCAAATCTTCCGCTATTTCGTCCGGTTCTAACTCAATAATGTGGTTCGGGTCTTTCACATATTTTCGTAACATGGATATATGAAAAACGTTATGAACACGAGACATACTTGGCGGTAAAGCGAGTCTATAGGCCACAGTTCCTATTCGATCGAGGATTAAAAATGGACCGATGAATCGAGGATTGAGTTTTCCTCTCTTTCCAAATCTTGTAACTCCTTTCCATGGAGTAACACGTAACAACACATGATCTCCTATATTGAATTCCACGTCCTTTCGATGAAGATCAACATAACTCTTTTGTCGACTTTGTGAGGTTTTTATACGTTGTCGGATCGTTTGAATATTTTCCGTAGTCATACGTACCAACTCCGGTCCCAACAACGTTCCTTCACCCACCTCATCCCAGCATACTGGAGAACGACACTTTCTTCCATACAACGCTTCGAATGGAGCCACGCCAATACTTGCTTGATAACTGTTGTTATAGGAAAACTCCACCAATGGTAAGAACTTGTCCCAACTTCCCTTGAAATCAAGGACACAGAGTCTTAATAGATCTTCAAGAGTTTGAATAGTCGTCTCCGACTGTTCGTCTGTCTGAGGATGATATGCCGAGCTAAATCGTAAGTCTGTGCCCATAGCTTTTTGCAAACTAACCCAAAATCGTGAAGTAAATCTTGGGTCTCGATCAGAAACTATGGATACCGGCATACCATGCAGTCTTACAATCTCGTTTATGTACATACGAGCAAGACGTTCAAGTGTATAAGTTTCTCGTATCGGTAAGAAATGAGCAGACTTGGTCAATCTATCAACAATAACCCAAATCGCATCTATGCCTTGAGAAACCTTAGGAAGACCGGTAACGAAATCCATGGTAATGTGCTCCCACTTCCATTCTGGAATTTCAAGTGGTTGCAATGGACCTTTTGGTACTTGATGCTCCGCTTTAACTCGTTGACAAGTTAGACACCTTGAGATAAACAACGCTATCTCTCTCTTCATATTGCTCCACCAAAATGTATGACGAATATCATGATACAATTTGGTACTCCCAGGATGGATTGCAAACGGTGTATTGTGCGCCTCCATCATGATTTTATACTTTAAATTAGGGTCGTTAGGAACACAAAGTCTGGAGTTGACTCGAAGTATTCCCTCTTCATCGATTCTTGCTTCCGGCATAGCACCTTCTTGCACTTTCTTCCTCATACGCATCAGCTCCAGGTCTGTAGCTTGAGCATCTTTAACTTTATCGATTAAAGTCGGTTCTACTCGTATATTCGCCATCGTCACATGCGTTCCTGGAGTCTTTAACTCTATCCCCATCCTTTGCAAGTCACACAAAATGGGCCCTTGCGTTGACAATATTGCACTCGTACTTGCATGTGATCTTCTACTCAATGCGTCAGCTACCACGTTTGCTTTTCCAGGATGGTATTGGATGGTATGATCATAATCTTTCAACAGTTCAAGCCAACGTCGTTGTCGCATGTTGAGTTTTTTTTTGAGTGAAGAAGTATTTGAGGCTTTTATGATCCGTAAAGATCTCCACTTTCTCCCCATATAAGTAATGCCTCCAAATTTTAAGTGCAAAGACAACAGCTGCCAACTCTAGATCATGAGTAGGATAATTCTTCTCATATTCTTTGAGTTGTCGCGAGGCATAGGCTATGACTTTTCCATGTTGCATGAGAACACATCCCAGCCCTTTGCCCGAAGCATCACTGTAGATGACAAATCCCTCCGAGCTATATGGTATTGTCAGAACAGGTGCTGAAATGAGTCTCCTCTTGAGTTCTTGAAAACTCTTCTCACATTCTTCGCTCCAACCGAACTTTGTATCTTTCCGAGTCAGCTGAGTCAATGGAGTAGCGATTCGAGAAAATCCTTCCACGAATCTCCGATAATAACCAGCTAAACTGAGAAAGCTACGTACTTCGGTCACTGATTTAGGTTGCTCCCAGCTTTGAATAGCTTCAATCTTTGCAGGGTCAACAGATATTCCATGACTTGATACCACGTGCCCAAGGAATGCTACTTCCTCAAGCCAGAACTCGCATTTCTTCAACTTGGCATAAAGCTTATATTCACGAAGCTTTTGGAGTGTCAGCCTCAAGTGTTGCTCATGATCTTCACGGCTTTTGGAATAAATAAGGATGTCATCAATAAAGACGACCACAAAGTGATCCAAATATTCCTTGAATACTCGGTTCATTATATCCATGAAGGCAGAAGGAGCATTAGTCAATCCAAAGGACATGACTAGGAATTCATAATGCCCGTACCGAGTTCTGAAAGCCGTCTTTGGAATGTCATCAGTTCTAATCTTCAATTGATGATACCCGGAACGAAGATCGATCTTTGAAAAGAATTTGGCTCCTTGCAACTGGTCAAATAGATCATCAATTCGTGGCAATGGATACCTATTTTTGATGGTGACATGATTCAACTCCCGATAATCAATACAAAGTCGCATACTCCCATCTTTCTTCTTTACGAATAGAACAGGAGCACCCCAAAGAGAAGTACTAGGACGAATAAAGTCAATGTCTAACAATTCCTGCAGTTGGGTTTTTAACTCCTGAAGTTCAATAGGAGCCATTCGATATGGGGCTTTAGAAATGGGTTTTGTACCGGGTTCAAGGTCGATACAAAATTCAATCTCACGCTCTGGGGGTAGGCCAGGAAGTTCTTCGGGGAATACGTCGGGAAATTCATTAACAATAGAAATATCGTTCAAAACTGACGTATTTTTGTTTAAATCTGTGACATGAGCTAAGAAAGCTTGACATCCGTTTTTCAATAAACGAATAGCTTTATGGCTTGAGATGACCGTGATTGATTTTAATGGTTTGGTCGCTTGAATTCGCATAATAGGTTGATTAGGAATATGAAAGCTAACAACCTTATGGAAACAATCAATTTTTGCATGATGAGTAGTTAACCAATCAATCCCTAGAATCACGTCAAATGCAAGTATTTTCAATGAAATAAGATCTACAGGTAATGCGAGGGTACCGATTTGAACCAAACAAGACTTATAAACAGTGGATGTAATGAAGGTTTCTCCCAACGGAGTTTCCACAAATAAGTCAAAGTCGAATTTCTCCGGAGTCAAATTTAATCGATGAACGCAAGTAGGAGAAATAAAAGAATGGGTAGAACCGGTATCAAATAAAGTATAGACATCGTTAGAGTTTATGATAAGCTTACCCGTGATGACCTCATTCGGGTTCCTTGCTTTCTGGGAGGTCACAACAAATGCTCTCCCTTGCACTACTGGCTTTGACCTTTCTGGGACGGCCTTTGGTGCCTCCACCCTAGCTGAATTTGTCTTTGGTGAATGACAAAATCGGGCTAAGTGACCTTCTCTTCCACAATTATAACATGCTTTGGACGGCATCGCGCAATTTGGACTGATGTGTCCCTCCCCTCCGCATTTGAAGCATATGATAGGTGGTCTTTCTCCTTCCTTAACAACGGGTGCTGGTGCTGACGTCTTTTCATCATTGTTGAATCTCCTCTTTTTGAAATGTCCATTCTTATTGTTTTGGCCCTGATTACCACCGAAGTGGTAACTATTTCTGGCTTGCTGATTCCCTCCACGCTTGTTGTCACCGCTTCGATGACCACTCTCGCTGGTATTATAATTTTGCCGGCTGCTCTCTTTTAGTTGAGTTGACTCGTTATCGCGCTCCACTAACTGAGCCCTATTTACAACATCTGAATACAAACACAGTTTATGAGAAATAAGATGTTGACGTATCTCCGGCTTCAAACCTCTTAAAAACATTCGCTCCATTCTCTCTTCATTATCCACTAAGTGGGACGCAAACCGTGATAACTCTGCAAATTTTGCCTCGTATTGCGACACGGTCATATTATTTTGTTCCAAATTAATAAACTCCACCTCCTTCATGTGGCGAATACTTTCGGGAAAGTATTTGTCATTAAACAGCTCCTGGAACTTCTCCCAAGATATCTTCAGTACAGCAGGTTGAGTACGTTTTACCGATTCCCACCAGTAATCTGCCTCTCCGCGCAACATAAAGGCGGCAAAGGGAACCTTTTGCTCCTCGGAGCATCCCAAGACATCAAATATCTTGGTCATCTGCTTTATCCATGTTTCCGCCATAAGTGGTTTTGGCTCTCCCTTAAACTCCGGTGGTCCCAGCTCCTTGAACTGTTTAGCGGTGACCGCCCGAGAGTTTACCGTGTTTCCATCTACGTTTTGGACAGGAGTTGCTCTCGCCTGCTGTTGCATGAATTGCATAAAACCTCTGAACATTTGATCATTCGTCATTTGGTCAGTGTTGTTGTTTGCATGAGGATTTTCGCCTTCCTGATGCACATTATCCTAATTATTAATATGTGGTGAATCAACGATCGCCTGTGTTCCATTGCCATTCTCAACATTCTCAGATGTCATTTTTAGATACTGCCACAAAACAAAAGGTTAATTGACATGTAACATATTATCCCTATATTCTGACCGACCAATAAAATAGCACATAAACTTAGGTAGGTCATACTAGCGAAGGAATTCCCCGTCTCTCCCCTTCTAGTACTATTCTCACATCTTAGCCAGGGATCATATCCCTAAGCTCTGATACCAACGGTGACGCCCCCAAAATTAGGTATACATCACCCATCTTGAGTCGCCAGAAACATGGTACATAATTCAAATACAACTTACTAATACAACTGTCGTGTACAATACGACAAAACATAACTGTGAGTTTGAATACAATTATTGTCTACTAGAGATCATACAAACTCAAAAGGTGTCCTCAATACAATTATTGTCACACTATTTAACAGAATAGTGAGGACTACTAATACTATTCTCTGGTCCATCACTCCGTTTCCCGACTCGTCCCAGCTATATTCTCATTTCCTGAAGAGAACAGTGAAAGAAAGGGTGAGCTCAACTAGCCCAGTAAGAAATATTATGACTAAGATAATGTAGAATAAATTATCATTAGCCTTCAACAGTGTTAAACTGATAAAATACAATAAACATCAAGTTTAACTACAGCGGAACCAACAATCCATTAAAAGAGTCAAGTAGAAAATAAAATCTACTATCTTTTATGATTTAAAAGGTTTTTCATCATCGTTATAGCTGAGACTCAGCTTAATAAATATTCCACATCATCGAATCACCCCTGCACTACGGTCAAGGATATTCTTTAGTATCACGACCACAATTATTCATGCACTACGGCCAAGAATATTTGTGTATTCATTAATGGTCATGATCATGCCAACAACTGTCCATCAATGCACTACGGGCCAATGAGGATTTTTAATTTTTATATCATTTGTAATATTACTGTCATGATTACACCGAATAATCCCTGGTCATAATCATATCAAGTCCATCTATGCACTACAGGCCACAGATGACTTTCAACAAAATATAAACATGAGGATGATGACAATGATATAAGAATTCAATAAAACAAGTTCAAGAATTATTTTATCCAGGAATTATTAACGTCCAAATTTGTCAACACGATACTGTTTTGTGGTGTAAAATTCAAGAATGATCAGAAGAAGATTTCCATGAAAGGATACTGGATGAAGCGCAAATATCAAGGATATTCCACTAATTTCATGGAGTATAGAAGTCAAAGTTTTAACCAACTGAGCATAATAAAGAATGAGATAACAAAAGAAATCACCATGCATGCGATAGACCGCACACGCAGGTTATTCCAACAGAATAATAAATAACGGAACCAGGTCCTGCGTAAAACGCACAGACAAGATATTCCAACAGAATAATAAAAAATGGAACCAGGTCCGGTGTAAAACACACAGACAGGATATTCCAACAGAATAATAAAGAATGGAACCAGGTCCGGTGTAAAACACACAGACAGGATGTTCCAACAGAATAATAGAAGAATGTCACCAAGTATAGGGTAAACCGCGTATACAGGTTATTCCAACAGAATAATAATGAATGGAATAACATAAGGATTTCACCAAGTATAGGGTATACCACGTATACAGGTCATGTATAGGGTATGCCACTTTTACAGGTTATTCCAACAGAATAACAAAGAATGGAATAACATAAGTTCTCTTCAAGAAGAAAGAATAACACCCCTTACTTTATTTAGGAGATTGAATACTGCAGTAGTGTAGTAACCGAATACTCTTCTTCTTTCTCTCTTATTCTCTCTATACTTTCTCTCTCTATAGCTTGAGTGAATTCGTGAAAAATAATGAAGCCCTAGGCCTCTATTTATAGAAAAACTGAGGGTGGCTCTTGGTTTTAACGAAGGGTCAAAATGACTCTTGGTAATATTGAAGAGACAACTACTATTTGCGAAGGGGTAATTAACCCTTGGAACACCGAAGAAGCAGTTAACTCTTGGTAATATTGAAGGGACAACTACTATTGACGAAGGTAATTACTATTGACTAAGGTAATTACTATTTACGAAGGTAATTACTATTTACGAAGGTAATTACTATTTACGAAGATAATTACTATTTACGAAAATAATTACTATTTACGAAAGAGACTCTTAGATGACGACATATGGCCCCCCATAAATAATTAAACTTACCACAAACGTCTAATAATAGACTCTTTATATACATCAAGGATTGAATAAATATTACCAGAAATCATTTTATTTTTAATCAACACATATTTAATCTTTCAACAATTATTAATCATTTATAACTTGTCGTCTCAATTATTGTTTAAATAATATAACATATTATACAGATGATACTGTGACAATAATTGAATCAATAATATAAGAGATATGATGCAGCAATTACTGTAGCAATAATTGAGTATAGCTGAGTGACTTCTTACGTAAGCATCAATAATCAATACCGCGTGCTACTATGCAACAACGCGTATTACTGTACTTTTACTACCGAGTAGTTCAACAGTTTTAACGGTAACACCTCCGCCGTTATTTTATAGAAAGATAATTTTGTTTTTTTCTAACTACGACAATACTTCCGTTGTTGGGTCCACCAATGATTGTGTCGTCGTACGAATATTCACCGACAAAAAGAATATTTCCTGACCAAACGAATATTTTATAACAACTTGCGTACTTTGCAAAATTTATAAATATTACCCACAACTATAACATTATATCAAATTTATTCCATAATATTCAAAAATAATAATTATGAAAATTCATCTTTATTTATAAAAACTAGGGTCTTACAAAATAAATGTTTCAATTTATATAAAGAAAATTCTGAAAACCTAGCTAAGTAGTAATGTTATATTAAAAAAATCAAATTTTAGCAACTGTTATCCATAAATTATCCAAATTATCCAACTTCACATAATCTCATATTAAAACACATATTAACCCTAAAAATAATTTAACCTAAAAATTTCAGTAATCTTATAAAACTCTTTGCAACAATTTCAGTATATTCCCAATTTCAATAAGAAGCCATAAATTTCAGTAATCCCAAATTCAGTAATCCCAAATTCAATTTCATTCATTCAAATCTTTGCAATAAATTAACTCTTAAAACAAAAATTCGTAGAATAACAAACAACAAAAAACACACGAACAAACATACTGATTTGGAGAAGAACGAACAAACATAACAAACCACAAAAAACAAACAACCAAAAAAAAGAAGAATTTCTTACCTCTAAAATTTGTCTGATTTGGAGAAGATTGAACGCACAAACGAACCAACCGGGCTCCCTCTTCTCTTCTCCCCCTTCTCCCTCTTATGTCTCCCTCTTTTTTTTTTCTTTCTGCTGAATCGAGCGAACGCCTGAGTCTGAATATGTTTAAGAAAATCTGCGACCGCGATCAGCGACCGCATGCAGTCGCTGATTTTTAATGACGTGGATGTGCCAGCGACCGCTAACGGTCGCTGATAGAGATTAGTCGCAAAAAAAATCGCGCCAGGGTTTCACACCAAATTTTTGGGGGGGAAATTCATATCAGCGACCGATCAGCGACCGCATGCGGTAGCTGATATTAACTAGCGACTAGAATTCATCACGGTCGTAGATAGCGGTCGCTATTACTATTATCAGCGACCGGATAGGCGGTCGCTAATATTATTGGTCGTAGGTAGGCCTTTTTTTTGTAGTGTGTCAGGATATAATTCGACTTCCTTTCTTTAAGGAGATTCTATTCGATCCCATTAAGAAATTATAACTAATGAGGAATCTTAATTCTATACAGGGAAGGAGGTGTGATCATTATAAAAACAAGACTATACCCTAATCATCAGGTACACATTCATATTATTTTACAGTATTAGAGCATTAAGCCTCCATTGTTAAACTTTATTTAGCATGTATTTATTTTCACACTGGAGCTATCTCCTGACGGTCCAAGTTGTCAAGCTTTTGGTGTGACCCTATTTCTGTGCAGAATTTGACGTGCTTTGGTGATTGAAACGCGTGGACGAATCATGACATTAACAGAACCTATTTCAAAGATGATTCAAGCCCAAACTGGTATGAAGATCACAAAACTTATCAATGGCTCTGTCTTAATGCCTGCATTTACAAGGTATGGCAGGAAAGAAATACAAGATTTCATGTCCATGTCAACATTCTTGATGAGGTCCTTGGCAAAGAAATACTGCAGTGGTTAAATGCAAACTCCACTCTTCTAAATTTTTCCACAAATCTGCTTTACAACACTCTTTTCTCCACATTTGAAATATATAAATGTCCTCGTTATTTTTACAATACTTCTGGGGTATGCCCCTTTGTAGCTGTAATTATTTTCATTCTATGCATTTAAATTTAGCAAAAAAAAAGTGATATAACATATCGGTATCGGTAAAACTCTCTCTCTCTCTTTTAATTTATCTTTTTAAGATAAATTTCTCTTAAATTTCAGCTATACAGTTATAGATATCCTCCTTTAGCCTTTTCTTTCATATTTTTCCTAGACTATTACACCCTGTATGGGAGTTGAGAATAAGGAGACAAAAACTCTAAATGCATCAAATGCTACAAACACTAAATAACCATACAATTACTGCATTCAATGACGACATATAAGGAGCCTTAATTTACTACAATACTCGAAAACTATTTCTTAACCAAGGTAAATATTTTTTTTTAACCACTGGTTAGAGGCTTAGAGCAATTAATTATGCTTAAATAATTAACAAAATCTAAAATAAACAAAAAAAATTTGATCGACTAGAGTTGGGATTCTCTCAATCTAATCAATCTACTTCACCTTCTCCAAAGTCCACAATTCACTTCACCGGCCAGTATCATATAAGCAGTGTTATGAAACCTGGATCAGATCGGTAGTTGAATCTGTTAAAACCAAAATCGATCGGCACTCTATTTTGGATTGGACCAATTATCCAATTTTAGTTAAAACATGATAGAACCGATGGTTAAATCGGTAAAACCGGTTAAGTTGACCTAGTAAACTGGTTTTAACTATTTTTTGTACCAAAATTTTTTGAATATTAAAATTAACCAATTTTAGTAATACTGTAACTCAACTTTATTATGTTCTAGTTCATAAAAAATGAGATTTTTTAAAATTTTCTTAATTACTAATAATATATATTTTTATATATTAACGACGTTACTAGGTCAATAACGGCTCGATCATTGGTTAGACTAGTGATTCATCCACCCGACATGGGCGGATCTGTTAAGAGAGCAGTATAGGCAGTTGTCCCTGCTGGATTTTTTTTATAAGTGTTTAGAGGCAGAGGCAAATATATAAGTGAATAAATTTAAGGAAGCAGATTAATGAAAAAGTTAAACTTAGAGGAAGCAAAAAACAAATTCATTCATATTCTAAATACAAGTACTTACAAACGTAGATTCATTCTGCTTCTGTTTTCTAAATCTCTGCCTCCGTGGCTTCACAGTACTACTTTTTCTACATCTCCAAACTGGATGAGCATGTAGTTTTAGTGTTCAAATGGAATGATGCAACTGTGTTGAGAATTAGATTTGTGTCAAATTATTTGTATCTGCAGTTTTGTATCTTTCCTTTATGTTAGTTTCAATGAGTGTTCTCTAAAAAGATAAAGATAGGGCACTGGAATAAAAAATCAGAACTATATTCATTTTTTTCGTATAATCATACAGGAAAAAGTTGGATCATTGTTATTTTTCAAGATTTCTTCCAATACTTGTAGTTTTATGTATTTGAAACTTATAAAAAGATACCAAAACTAGTTTATGCTTTTAAATTAATTCATGAGTTTGTTTGAATATAGAAACTAAATTTGGTTTGAGGCTTTAAACATTTGGGAAGTTTGAGAATCATTCAAATTGAACTATGACAAGCAACCGAAGTAAGTTTCTAAATTGTATCTAAATATTTTTTATTTGAAATTTATTTTTTAGTTTAGATTATGAATGTTTATTGCAATTTGTAAACATTATTATGATTAGTTAATATTATGATTATTTCAAGTTTTTTTATTTAACTTCAACAAAAAAATTAGTTAAAACCCGCCTTTGTTGAGTAAAATTTCTGAATCCACCCTTGCCACCCGGTACCTTTTCCGAGTCTATCCGGATCTAAAAATAAGCCTTGGTATATATTTCAAAATTACAAAATAAACTCAAATCAAAACAGAAAATGTACCGATACATGCTATGCTTTCCCCTTTTGGATTAAAAAATTGGTTAGTGTGGCTATACTAGTGTCCAGATTGAGAACATGGTGGTTAAACATTTAAGAATTATATTGGTGCACGTAGATACCGAATCATTCTATATTTATTCCTCCCCTTCTGTGAATGACAAGCTAACGACCTCCTCAATGTCTAAAGCTAACTTGATGGTGGTGCTGAAAATTGTACTTGGGATCCTTGAATTTGCCCATATTGGCTACTATTTCCCCTTCTCCTGTCCCAACCGTTTCTAGAATTTGCCCATATTGGTTACTATTTCCCTTTCTCCTGTCCCAACTGTATCTGGAAATAGGTGTGACAAAATAGCATTCATGTCGTGTCAGTGTTATACCAATTTGTATCTTGTTAAATAGAAAAAAAGAGAGTGGTTAACATGAAGTTAACTTTGGTCAATTGACCAATACAGTGTCGACACACAGACAGAAGGTGATCTCTTTTCCTGCGTGTTCACTGTGTTGGTCAATTGACCAACTTACTATGAAGTTAATTTTATGTTAACTAGATCCGAAAAAAAGATTCATATTCAACGTGTATAACCGTGTCCTATGCTTAGAAACTTAACTAAGAAAATCAAACTTGAAATTTAAGTTAAATTATAACGCCATATTTATGTTTTAACTATTTTAAATAAACGAGTCTAATCCGACCTGTTAAATGTATCAACTCGTTAATAACATGAGCGAACCTATTTGTGATACAAAAAATCACTCATATTCAACATTAAGTCTCATATATGAGTAATAAATGAAATCCACATTTAAGTGGATAAAATTTTGTGAAAATATCAAAAAAAAAATTGTGTAAATAACAATTCCCATTGCATCCTAACATACAAAATGCCTTAAAATTGATCTATATTGGGTATATGGCTCATTGGCTCTTATCTAATCCAATTTGTTTATCTGGGACCCACTTATATCTTATTTTCTCTCTCCTCCTTGTTCATGCATTGCTCCAAGAAACCAGCAAGAAAATTCTGGTCAAAAGGGGGGGTCAAAGAGAAAGATTGGGTGGGAGCAAGCAAGAAGGGAAACAAAATCTGCATTAAGAGGAGGTTCATCAGCTCTTATCATTTTGAGAGAGAAGTTGGATATATAGGAGAACCCACATAACCCCATTATCTTTTAGGCATGATTTGTCCCATTGAAGTTGTCTTGGATGCAATGCATCTGCCTTTTATTTCTCATTCCATATAAAATTAAAAAGGAACCCAAAAAAAATACCCATAAAATCTTTTGAGTATAACCCTTTTCTCTCAATCATTCATTTCATGTATTGGTACCATCCATTTGATTTTATGTATCCATCTAATTGTGGGCTCCATTATCACTTTGAGTCCACTTGAATTTGACAAGTGAGCCGCTTTACAATTAACAAAAAAATCATTAATTAGGCTCCCCCTATTGCAAAATTAATATTTTCCTTCAATATGTTATGCAATGCCATTTTTATTTTGATACATTTCAACTTTAGTGTCAATGATTATTTGATGAGACGAATGACATTCTCACACAAGAGCAGGTCCTCTATTCCCATTTTATCTGTTCTCCACCTAAATTTTTGACAACCGGCCTCTTAGTTAAGTTAGAGTTAATTGGTGTTAAGTAAGAGGTCAGATGTCAAAAATTTAGGCGGGGGACAGATAAAATGAGGACAAGGAATCTGCTCTCTTCTAACACAGACATAGAGTTGGTATTAGTAACATTCTAGTTCCGAATCATAACAAGTGGGATAGATTAGTTTGTATATAAAGATTAAAGTTATTATTAATATTTTTTATCATGATCTTTTAAGCGAATTTGTAGTGGGTTAAAATGACCCTAGAAGAATTATTGAGACACTTCATTGAGCCCTATAATTTGATTTGGACTCCAAATTTGACCCGAAGTGTTATATGTTGTATCGAAATTGACTCTAGAAAGTTCAGGTTATGTCATCCGATCATGTTGTCGTGTCGTTAAATTCACCTTAGGTCATCCGATCGGGTTGTCGGAGATGATGACACAAACGAAAAACGTCCGGGGTATTTAAGTAGAGAAATTTGTAACAACGCAATGCCACACATGTGAGATAGTTTAGTATGTATCTAAGTCTAATTCTTTTTTATCAAATAAATAAATAAATTTACATCACAATTTAAATTTTAAAATTTCGTAAGACATTAATATCTAAGGGTTTTTATTTATTTATCTTCTTTTTTTTTTGTGTGGGAATTATGAAATTCACATATGATCCCAACACATGTTAATGAATTTACAATGAGAATTTCTGGACCCTGGGTAGCAATTTCCTAATCGGACCTACAAATGGGATTCTAAAGTTTTGTTTGATTTTCTTTATTTATTTTTGGTGGTCAGTTGATGAGAGGATTTTGTGTACAACTTGTTGCTAGTAATTTGGTTGTTAATGCATGGCCCTGCCTTATTAATTAAACAACATAAAGTAGTCATTTTCAGTCTGGTGCGTTTGCTTATATTTTGGTAAGCATTTCTATACAAACTCACAGTTGATTCTTGTACATATGCTTGCGACAGGATGTGCTAAAGCGCGTCCAAATGATACTAAACAAAATTATTACTTTATCCCTCTAAAAAAAAGTACCTTTTGAATTTTTTTTATTAATATTAAGAATTAATTTTTTTTTTCATATTTATCTTTTCGATGTAATTGAGATTGCGAATCTTTGCGTCGACTTTTTAATTTTCAGTTACATAAATAAATATTAGCAGTCATTAGGGGCAGATCTAAATTTTTTTTCTAGCATAGACGGATTTTAACAATCGTTATACATCTATAGCGATACTTTTGTTGTGAAAATATCGAAAAATGTTGTGGAAATATTAATTTCCAAAAAAAAATTGTCACTCCCCGATAATATGTTTTCTTTTCGTGTCATTTTATAGCATAATTTTAAAAATGTATTTTTAATTTTTAATTGAATGTGTAGCTGTCACTACTTCGATCGAATTGGACTGAAATAGCTTCACTAACTTGAACAACAATCATATGTTTTTTAAAAAAGAAAATTAATGTGCCGATAAAATTCTTCATTTATAATTTTTAAGAATTTCCTCACACGTGTGAGGTTTAATACAAGTATGGGATTGCACGTGTACAACGTATACAATGATATGAGGACAGAAGCTAATTTGGAGGATAAGAGCCAAAAGAAAGGTCAAGGGGACCAAGTTGAGTGGAGGAAAGTTCTTCATATCCTCTTCTCACTACTCTCTGCATCAATTGTGCCTCATATGCCTTTGCTCTCTACACAATTAAAAAGAAATATTCAAAAATCAACTTAATTTCACTACATTTACCCAAACATTTATACAAAAAATACTCCATCCATCTCAAAATCTGAGTCTTATTTTCTTTGAATATGTTGTTCTAAATGAGCATTTCTTATATAAAATGTCTTAATATGTTGTTCTAAATGAGCATTTCTTATACTCCATCCATCCCCATCTTGGTACTCCCTCCGTCCCATATTAAATGTCTTAATTTTCAAAATAAATGTCTTATTTTTATATTAGTTACTATTTTTATCATATTCTTCCTCCTATACTCTCACAATCTTTTTACTCAATTTCTATTGAAAATTGAATAAATGTGAAAATGTTTATATTGAAAACTAGTGTTGACTATACCACTTTAACTATAACATCTCTTTCTATTTAATGTACTTATCGAGAATGTGAGAGTTACGAAAAAAATATGTACTCCCTCCGTTACTTAATATATGTCGTTTTAGACATGTGCACAAGAATTAAGAAAATGATTGAAAAGCATTAATTATAGTATCAATTGTCTATAATACCCTTCACCTCACTTATCTTATAAATATGGATCAAAAGATTAGGTGGAATAATAAGGGGCGATTTGGGAAAAATAGTAATCAATTCTCCTAGATAACCATAAACGACAAATAATTAGGAATAAAAAAAAGAGTTGTATGGAGGGAGTATCTAGAGAACCAAATAGTGTGGGAAAGAGTAATTATTGGGGTCATAGAAAAGTGAAGAATACTTCAATTAATAAGTAGTCAAAGGTAATTTAGGTAAAAGAAAAATTTATTAATCAACGCGCAAAAACCAACCAATTAGGACATTTATTTCGGGACTAAGGGAGTAGTATAATAAAATAACAGAGATCCGATTAGCATGAAGTTTATTTTTGTGTAATGTAGTTAATTGACCAATAGAATACTAACACAAATAGCCAATTGACCAATTTACCTAAAAATAAACTCTATTGGCTAATTGACCAACTTACTTAAAAATGACCGACTGGGTGTCAACACTTTATTGGCCAATTGACCAATTTACCTAAAAATGGATTTGAGGTTTTTAGATTATCTTATCATGCACCTGTAGTGTTTCCATCGCATTCGTGTCCAAATTGAAGTCATGAAATGTACTTGCTGCAGAAAGCTTCATTGATAGAAACTACATGGGAAAACAGAGAATGAGTTTGTCTTTTAATTATATTTAATTTAGTACATGTGACTTATAAAAAAGAAAACATTGTTCTGTTAAAAGACTCACATCCACTTGGTTCTGCAAAGACTGGACATAATTGATAATCTCATCCAACATTACTGCCATGCCCATAGTCTGCAAATTGATCAAGAAAATGAGAAGGCTAATGTCATTATCATCTCCAAAATAATACTTGGTACTTGTTCGCCTAGTAGCTTATGAAACGTTTTGTATTACGTTAGAAATTCTGAACCCATTTTTTCTTTATAAAGAAGAGTTTCTAGCCTTGCGATCAGATTATATCTCCCCTCCCCGAACAAGAATTTCAATAACAGGCTTACGCCCTGCGGTCCGTAACCCCTATGCTTGATGTCAGTCGGAGTCGAACTCAAGACCTCCGGGTTTGCGGCTAATCCCAAGTTCTCCCTTAAATTATTGAGCCAAGGGGCGGGATTTGAACGTATTTGAAAGTTTTGTTCGTTTACAAACATTTTATTTTAAATGCAACTTATTAAACTCACAAACTCATCGTTTGAAATTCAAACACACTAAACGTTAGCGCTGCAAACACTCTATATATAAACACCGGTAATCAAACATGCCCTCTGTCAAACTTTAAAAAAAAAACTATAATCCTTGGATAGAAATTTACCTTGTGGCATCCCGGAACAATGTCTTGTAAGCATTTCAATCTCTCATTAATTTTTCCTCGTCTCACCTGTTCCATTTCAAATCCATTATAATCAGCAAGTCTAATAAGTAATGATTCATATTATAATATCGGATTAATTAAGGATAATTAAAAAAAATGAGAAGTATAAAGTGTTTTTGAACTTGTTACCCTTTCTGCTAAACTGTGACTATCAGTGGCTTGGCCCCTTCTAGCTCTGACATGCACCACACCCTTTGGTTTCTCTTCTTCATTATCACTGTTTTTCAATCTTTTCCCCCTTCCTGAACTCTACAAGCAAAGAAAATAAAACAAAATTATACAACTATAAACAAAGAGATCATTTGAAGAACATAAAATGTTAATAATTTTTATTTAAAAAATAAAAAAATTGAGCCATTACATTTTTTCTGATATTCCCATTATCAGATGATGATCTAGGAGATGAATTGCCAGAACTGCTATTCAATTCATGGATTGCAATTCTCTTCTTACACCGATGCAAATCATTTTCAGGCGGCGCAGAATCCAGCACGACATTCTTCTCTTCATGATCAAAAATCGCGGGAAAATTATCTGCCAAGTTATTTGGAAATCCGGGTACTTGTTGGGTAAAGAAATTGTCAGTGGAAAATCCCATTAGGCTGTGGAAATTTGAGGTTGGGGTGTCTATAAGACTTGGATTTAGGTGTGTGAATTGGTTCAAGAATTCCATGTTTGGATCAACTTCTAAGAAAGAGGATGATGATTTGAAGGTTTGGATATCTGATGTGAATTGATCTGCCATGGGAGTTTGAATTAGAGAGGTTAATAGAAAAGAGCCAAATGGATGTTTTGGTAATAGATTCTGAGTGGTATATAACTATATATAGTGTAGTATTAGAGTTGAGCATGGTCTAAATTCTTCTCCTCTGTCCCAAAAGGAGTGACACGTCCGAATATGAAAAGGAAGGAAATTCAAGTCTAACAATAATCAATAATGTTTTGAGCATAACTTTTGATCCGTTTATAGTTACGGGACCCATAATATATTAAATCGAAGTTAACGATGAAATCTACAAAACTCATCGTCTTTGGCCACGACGGACACGGTAAAAAACCCAAAAAAGGTCTGAAAACATGTGTTTGGACCTTCTGAAGTTTTTTCAGTTTTGATTTATTTTGGATTATTTCGTATTTTACCTATTCCCTAAAACTCCCTTATAGATTTTAGTATGAATGTTTCCCTTAAAAAAATTATTTATTACTGTATAGATTCTGAAAAAAAAAGAAACAAGAAAAAATACACAAGTTAAATATGACACACATATTTGGAGGAAAAGTGTATTTCTTATTCATTAAATAATTAAAAAATGAAGTATTTTAAGGGGGCCACGTGGAAATTCCAGCTTCTGTTGTTTTGTACCCTTGGTAGGCCCATTTCAGGAGACATATCCAATATTATGGGTCCATCATTGGTCATCGGCTTTGAGTATTCCCAATAGAATATTAATATGAAAAGCTTAAGCTAAGCTGGAAACTAGACACCATTTTTGGGAAGGTATGGGAAACTAAAGTAACACAAACACACTAAAAGGCAAGAATACAAATAAAGATTAAAGAAGTAATGAGAGTGTAGAAGAAAGCTACTCCATTTGTTAGTAAGCACAGCTGCACAGGTAGGTAGGTAGGTTGTTCTTTTATATTAAGGGTGATGTTGCACTCATTTGTATGATGTTCAACCAAAATTATAGAAGATGTATTTAAATCATAAGTAAAATTTATTAAATAAGAATTTAAATAATAAAAAAAGCTCATCTATCTATTATTTATAATAGCGCAAATTATGTTTTATTGCATGAGTTAATTGAAATATTTTGGCTCGTTCTGAACTGAGTTTGACTCATTATAGTTGTATTTAATTGGTTGATACTTTTATTTTACTTTATTTATATATATTATATCGTAAGATATATCTCTTATATCCCGTAACCCAATATCCATCCAGGTAATTCAACTCGTCAAGCTTTTTTGTTTCATCGAGTGGACCTTTCTAGAGACCCTTCCTCAAATAGTGACTTTCGAAAATTCTTATAGTTATGATTCCATGATGAGATGCAAAAACAAGAAATCAACATTCTATTAGGATATTTCATATTAATCTCATATTGAATAAATATAAAAGTGTAGATGAGTTAATAAGTATGGTAGAGTCTCAACTTAATAGGTTAACTTTTTAGGTAAGGAGGTGGTCCAACATGCTTATTGGGCCAATCTACACAGGTGTGCGCTGCATTGAAAATAAATTGATGTGGGATGGATCGTACAATTCCGCTATAAATTGATATCAGAGCTCATGGTTCGATGGGCCTAAGTATCAACTCCAGGGTGCGAGGGGAGTGCGAGGGTACATTCGCAGGCCTCGTGGGTTGGAGCAAATATGGTTGAATCAGGTATAACACGAGATGATTTGAGTCGGGTGGAGTGGGCTCAGGATGACTCTAAGAAAGTTGCTTAGGGTGGAGCAAGGTTGTACTCCCACGTTTGCCTCGGGCGTGATGAAGTAGTATTAGAGCCGAGCAGAGCTCTTGAAGGGACTCAACGAAGGTGCGCTTAATGATGACTACTCAAGTATGATACTTGTGACGAGTATTCAAGTGAAAGGTGGAGGGTTAATATATAAGTATGGTAGAGCCTCAACCTAATAGGTTAACCTTTTAGGTAAGTAGGTGGTCCACAATGATAGAAAATTAATTACTTGAAATTAAACATGTTTATAAATATAACCCATGTTGAAACAAAAGAAAAAGAAAGAATATAACGGAAGCGTACCAGATTCCATAATATTGTTTAATCAAACGGGTTGGGATCTTCCAATTGATGCGTATTTTTAGAAGAAAAATTTAATTGCTGAAACTAAATATGTTTATAAATATAACCCATGTTGAAACAAAAGAAGAAGAAAGAATATAACGGAAGCGTACCAGATTTCATAATATTGTTTGATCAAACGGATTGAGATCTTCCAATTGATGCGTATTTTTAAAAGAAAATTTCTCTGTTGATGGGGATACAGAGAAAATAATGAAGATAAAAATCATACGCTCAATTGGGGACCATGATCCGTTTATAAAGAAAATTTTCTTGGGAATAAACTGTTAAATGACAGTTACTATCTTTTAGTATTTTTAAATTGGCCCCTCATCAATTTAAAAATACAAGTCCGATCTCTACACATTAATTCCATGACAAACATACCCTTAAGCATACTTAAAACTTAATTAGATCATTTAAATTTAGGCTTATACATGATAACACACATTAATAATATACATATGTGGTCTTAATTAAGGTTAATAAAATAATAATCCAACAATCTCCAACTGGACCACATATGTATTCTAAGAAATATGTTAACTTTATTGTGCTCCTGAAATTCGTTTTCATGTTCTGAAGGGTATCCAAACAATCTCGTCCATTAGCTACATCAATATAGGATCAAAGCGGTCTTCATTACAATAACCGTAATTGGACTTATCAATGGTCTCGTATGCCAACATAGCTAAATAACTAGATCAATTATGGATGCATAGCATGGAAATTACATGTAATGTGATTCATACATTCCTATTTCAAACTGGTCCTACTTAATTAACTATAGTGAGATCAATACTTCAATATACTTAATAGAGTGTAGTAAACTGAATACTTTAATTCTGCAAAAAATATATAAATGAAATCTATAGTTTTAACATAAAGCAATAATCCAAATACAAACTCCCACTAAATTAAAGTATCCTCAAATAGAATAACACCCATATGAGCAGTGTGCTCGTGAAAGATATTTGCTGACAATAGTACAAAGTAGTAAATAGACAACACTTAAACCACAACGTTTTTATAAAAAAATGTTGTGTTATTTTTTTTCACCACATTTTTTAACAAAACATTGTAGATACGTATGAAAAAACGTTATCTATTTAAAAAGATATTTTTTAATTTTAATTAGATAACATTTTTTTTTAAAACTTTATGTATCTAAAAAACACGGAGAAAAAATCGGTGGTTAAATGAAAACTTAAAATTAAATCTGCTCTTTTTCGCAAAGAAAGAGGGTTCAAGTACTCTATTTCCTTTGTCACCGACTGTCTTCCTCTCATCTTTAGCCTCTTTACGTTCCATCTGGAAAACAAAAGCTAGGGTTTGCCTAAATTTCCTATAACTCTCAAATCTCTAGATACATGGAAAAGACAAGGGGAGGGCACACCTTTAACACCGATCGACAGTCGGTTCAACGAAGCACAGAGTCAACCTTAGCACCTAGAGAAGCTCGACGATTGAACCGGAACCTATTTGTTAAACATTTTTGGTTGTTTCCACTTTTTTTCAGGTCCCATATTAAAAAGAAGTATCACTCTGAACTGTGGTATCAAAAAATTGTTAGATCTAAACTCATTTCGATAAAGGATGTCTTGAAGTTGTCTTTAACAAATCCCCTTGAAACATTATTGATAATTTGTGAGGCTTGTACCACTATTAATATTAACTGCCTTTCTACTTGTAGATTAGTTTTTATCTAATCTGTTACTGGATTGGGATGTTATAGAGATCTCAGCTGGAAGCAGCTCACTGGATCACATCTGAACAGGACTGGGGCTGCAAATGTTAAGCAAATCATTTTTGTTTTCTGATCATTCCATGGCTTCTTCAATGCTAAATGGTGCTGGGAATCTCCCACTCATTAGAGGAATTACCCCAAATGGGTTTGGTTTAATTAGGTTAGATTTACATGGGAAGCATCTCCCCAAGCTTACTACGGCTTCTTGGGATAAAAAATCCAGCTTTAGAAGTAAAACCCTAGTAGTACCCAAATGCAATGTTTCAGCATCAAGGACAGCTTCACAACCTAGATTCATTCAGCACAAGAAAGAGGCATTTTGGTTCTATAGGTTATTGTCAATTGTTTATGATCATGTTATCAATCATGGACACTGGACTGAGGACATGAGAGATGAGGCACTAGAGCCAGCTGATTTAAATGATAGAAACATGATAGTGGTAGATGTTGGTGGTGGAACAGGGTTCACTATGAGCTTTGATTAGCTAAAATCATATTCTAAATTAGCACAGAAAACTGTTCCATATGAGCTTTGATTCTTTTAGAAGTTCATTTCTAACTTGGAAATAGAATAGGTATTTCTTGTTTTGGTATTTCTTTAAAGTTTCTTTAATTCAATCTTCATGTCATGTAAGATTTAATATCCCCCTTATTTCACACTGTTATATTTTGTTCAAACTTTCTTTTATAACTAGCTACTCGTGGTCTGTTTTCAACTAGTTAATTCCAATATATTTATTTGCATCCATTTCAGACAGTAAATTCCAAGAAGTTTATGTGCTTGTCTTGGTGAGACAAAACTGCCAAACCTAATGTGAATCATTTATTCAATATGCTTTAGAGTCTATGCATTCACGGTTCATCATACAAATTAGGCATTCACGGTAGTCCTCAGCCAAGCCACATTCATAATGCAGATTAGGCAGCTGGCATTCACGGTTAGTCCCTTACAAATAGATCATGCATGTGAATATATTACTTTCAACTAATCAGTCTCCTACTGTGTTCATCATACTAACAATCCTTTCTTGTATTTTCATTAAGACTACCATTTTGGGATTATGTTACTACTCACTGCTTTCTATCTACAATGATACTCTAACCTAATGATTCTATTTTGAATTTTTCAGTCACTGCAACTCCTAAAGGAAGCTATATTTGACAAGGAATGTGAAATATATATCGTTGCAAATGCTAAATTAGTTGCAATTCACTCAAATGTTACTAGCTGATTGACTGTTATTCCTTAACTCTTACAAGTATTCTCACATGAAATCTATGGCAATCTTATTGGCATGTTTGAGTTGAATAACCTGTAAGTATGGCATTATTAACCCTTTATACATTATTTTACTAGTTGTTATGTATGCTGACCTTATAATTTATCAGCTATCATTTGTTATTTCCTACTGTTGCATGGAATATAGTAACTGCATTATTTGTTATTCAGATGTTTACTTGTTGAATTGGATTGTTTGTTAAATTTGTTGTTATTGCTTGTGTAGCAGTGACAACAGAGCATTGGGGATGATCCGGGAATTCTTATGATGGCAATATAGTTGAGAGATCTAAACCCAAGAAAATCAAAGTTGGTTCCTAATTTATTTATACAGAATGTTTGTTATTTTTCCTTCTCATATCTTGTGGCATTTTATGCGTCAACAAAATGCAAAAGCAACATTGCATTTACTCTTTTCATGTTCTGCCAACAAATTGTATAAGGGGTTACTATAGAGTATAGAAGCTTTCTAACTTGTCATTATATGCAAATACTTAAAATAGAGAGGCTATATACCTTTCTTCCAATTTATGTATATCTGTTTTTTCTGGAATTTTTAAAATTTTCCTCTATTTGCTAATGTCTTGTCATACTTTGAAGATAAGAATGTTTGTCGAAACTGTAGAATTGTGTGTGGTTGGATTACTTGGAATCTTTGATAAATGATTGAAGTTACAACTCTTTTAATCTTTCAGACTGCAATATGCTAATCTTTCAGGCATTAGCATATTGCAGGTGCATTGGTAATGTAGGTGAACCACGCCATTTTTTTTCTTTTTTAATATATAACATTTTAAAAACGTTGTGTAAATGTGCCTAAACGTTGTCTTATATATTAAACTACAACATTTTTATCCAGAAAACATTATGGAATCATACCTTCTACAACATTTTTAAGCATCTGCTAATTTATGGAAAACAAATCTACAACATTTTTTTCTTAAAAAACGTTGTGTAATGTGCTTAACTACAACGTTTTAAAAACGTTGTGTAAGGGTGTCAAATAGATGACACCCTTAACCACGGCGTTTTTCTGACTGAAACCACAACGTTTTTTTCGCGTTGTCTATTTACTTTTTTGTAGTAGTGTGATAATCCTTTTGTGAGAGGATCCGCTATCATGGAGTTTGTCCCAATGTGTTCCATGGAAATCTGTCCACTCTGCACTCTTTCTTTTACAACAAGAAACTTGATTTCAATATGCTAAACGTGTCTCCTTTAGCGACCAGGGTTTTACCTGATTTGCAATTTTACATGTTAGACATATTAAGAACTTTCTCAATATAGTTCCTGTAATTCTCTCTAATAATAGTGATAATTAATATATATATATATATATATATATATATATATATGTATATATATATATATAACTAATGACAAAGTTAAGCAAAACAGAATTAGAAAACAAAATTAAATTTAGATTCTGGAAATATGAAATAGATAAATCTGAGTCCTTTGAATTCACAAAGTCTCCTTAAAGCAAATTTATTCCCTCACTGGTGCTAAAAGATTCATTGAATAATTGCTTCCCAAGATAAAACGGATTTCCAGTTCTTAATTAGAAGCACTTCAAAATTAAGAACACTTCGAACACAATTCTATGTTATGTACTGAACTGAAAAGAATAGTAATGATGCATGCATGAAAAAAACTGGAAAGGAATGAAAAAACCTTACTGCACAGTGTTTGTCTAAACTTTCAGAGAACGAGAACTATTTTATAGGAACGGGAAGGAACAAAACGTAAACATAACAGGAAAACTTTTAAGTATTTGATGCGAGCCCCGATAGATTAATTTATAGAATAATTATGCGGTTTATCAGTTGAGATATTATCGTTGGCGCGCAAACCGTTTGTCAAAACTACGTAGTATCGAAAATAAAATCTGATAATATATTAAACAGATTTTGTCCAAAAAGATTATATATAACGACCCGACCCTACCGCCCGCCCCAGACCGCTCAGACGGACGACGGCGCGCGTGTGGGTTTGAACCAAGCCTTGGCTAGGTCCTCTCTGTTCCACAAAGATGGGGTGCCCCTTGGGGGCCTTCCCATTGAGCAAACATCCCATATATAAATTCTTCATTTTTTTCTCTAATGCCCTATGTGGGACTTTTACAATTTTCAACATTTTAAGTAGGTGACTTTGGAGTCAATTTTCTAATTCAATTCTTAATGGATTTGAACACATAAATATACCACGTTATACTCCTCGCAAAAGAGAACGCATTGGTGCAAAGATCCGACATTTCCAGAGTGTGGGTCCCACATTAAATTAAGCCTCAAAATGCTTTAATATTTATTTTGTCAAAACCGCATTGGTGCAAAGATCTGACATTTCTGGAAGGTGGATCACACATTAAATTAAGCCTCAAAATGCTTTAATATTTATCTTTTTCAAACCCATTTTCAACAATCCCCCACATGAATGTAAAATTGGCTTTACAACATGGAGAAAAAAAATAAATAAAAAATAAAAATGTTATGAATATGTAGACACTAGTTCGAGTACATAAGAATAGATACTTCATCGGGTTAAGTAGCCTAGTGGCTTTGAACTTGCCCTAGTAAATTTTATCGAATTTACTCAACTAATCAGTAGATTTGATGTCTTTGAACTATCAATTTTTCATGTAAACCTAGACAATAGAATTCACAAAATATCTCTTCCGACATAGTTAGTTCTCACATTTGTGTTCATTTTGGCCTTGAAACACCTCTTGGTTCCGTGAGTATATTAGAAAATTCAGCCTTCAAATTCTCATAGAAGTAGCCCCCTTCTTACTCACGTAGGTGACTTTTATCAAGAGTATCCTGCAATACTCCACTTGAATGTATTTCAAGATATAAAAGTCATTAAAAATGTAACTTATCCTGATTCTCGCGGCAGATGTGCACTGTCTCATAATAGAAATGGTTAGGAGTAAATATCTCCTCAGTGCTTTACTGAGTACTACATAGTTCGATTTGCCCATTGAACCTAGATCTTGGGATCTCCAGTCAGCTAGGTTAGATTTCCACTACGACGACTCTTATTTAAATAGTAGGCTTTAAACCCATTCCCTTCGATGAACTTTCCACTTGCTCTCTTGTTAAACCTTTTGTAAGCGGATCCGCAATATTATCTTTTGACTTTACATAGTCAATTGAGATAATTCCATTTGAGAGCAATTGTCTAACGGTATTATGTCTTCGTCGTATATGACGTGACTTACCATTATATAAATGACTCTGTGCTCCTCCAATTGCTAATTGGCTATCACAGTGTATACATATAGCTGGCATAGGTCTTGACCAATTTGGAATATCCTCTAAGAAATTACAAAGTCACTCTGCTTATTCTCCAGCTTTTTCTAACGCAATGAATTCTGATTCCATTGTAGACCTTGCAATACACGTTTGTTTTGAGGATTTCCAAAATACCGCTGCACCTCCAAGGGTAAAGACATATCCACTTGTGGATTTCGAGTCTTTATTATCAAATATCCAATTAGCATCACTATATCCTTCCAATACTGCTGGATATCTTATATAGTGCAGTCCATAATTTTGAGTATGTTTTAAATATCCCAAAACTCTCAAAATAGCTTTCTAGTGATCTTTATATGGATTATTCGTATACCGACTTAGCTTACTTACCAAATAAGCTATATCTAGTCTAGTATAGTTCATGACATACAGTAAACTGCCTATTATACGAGAATATTCTAGTTGAGATATGTTATCACCTTCATTTTTGGCTAAATGAAGATTTATATCAACTGGGGTCTTATTTAGAATTATATTATACTTGTTAAATTTTTCAAGTATTTTTTCAATGTAATGAGTTTGAGATAATATAATTCCATCAGATATTCTAGAAATCTTGATTCCTAATATTATATCTACAACCCCCAAGTTTTTCATATCAAATCTATTTGACAACATACGTTTGGTAGAGTTGATAACTCCATTGTTACTACCCATGATTAACATATCATCCACATAAAGACAAACAATGACATATTCCTTATTAGTGCTTTTGACATAAACACATTTGCCATACTCATTGATTTTAAATCCATTTGTTAACATAACATTATCAATTTTTCATGCTATTGTTTTGGTGCTTGTTTCAATCCATACAAGGATTTTTTCAGGTTGTTCCATATATATTTTTTCATCTAATTCACCATTTAAAAATGCAGTTTTTACATCCATTTGATGTATTTCAATTCTATTTAATGATGCTATTGCTATTAGCATACGAATAGATGTAATTCTTGTAACTGGTGAATAAGTGTCAAAATAATCCAATCCTTCCTTTTGTCTATAGCCTTTAACAACAAGCCTTGCTTTACATTTATCAATTGAACCATCAACTTTCATCTTCTTTTTGAAGATCCATTTATACCCTAAGGGTTTGGAACCAGGTGGAAGGTCCACCAATTCCCATGTATGATTTTGCATAATGGACTCAATTTCACTATTAATTGCTTCTTTCCAATGAGAAGTATCTGGAGAGGATATTGCTTCCTTGTACGTTTGAGGATCGTTTTCTAACAAAAATATTAGAAAATCCGGACCAAAAGACTTTGAAGTCCTTGCTCTTTTGATACGTCTAGGTTCATCCACTACAGACTCTTTATCTATAATTTCAAGATTATTACTAGTAGCATCCAAAGGTCTTTTTTTTGAATTTAAATCTTTATTTATATTATATGGAAACATATTCTCAAAGAACGATGCATCTCTTGATTCAATAATAGTATTAATATGAATATCAGGAATTTCAGATTTATGAACAAGAAAGCGATAAGCATTGCTGTTATTTGCATAACCAATGAATACACAATCAATTTTTTTTGGTCCTATCTTAACCTTCTTAGGTTTAGGAACCATCACTTTTGCTAGACACCCCCACACTTTTAAGTATTTATAGCAAGGTCTATGACCTTTCCATAATTCATAAGGTGTTTTATGAGTTTTCTTATGAGGCACTTTGTTAAGAATATAATTTGCAGAAAGCAAAGCCTCCCCCCACAAATTCTGGGGTGCTCCAGAACTATTTAACATAGCATTCAACATTTCTTTCAATGTTCGGTTCTTGCGTTCAGCAACACCGTTAGATTCAGGTGAATAAAGAGAGATAGTTTGGTGAATAATACCATGAGTAGAGCATATCTCTTCAAATGGTGATTCATATTCACCGCCTCTATCGCTTCTTATTGCTTTAATCTTTTTGCTAAGTTAATTTTCAACTTCATTTTTATAAATTTGAAACTTTTCTATAGCCTCATCTTTGCTTCTAAGCAAATATACATAACAATATTTTGTGCAATCATCAATAAAGGTAATGAAATATTTTTTTCCCACATCTTGTTTGTACAAACTTTAAATCACATGTATTAGTGTGAATTAAATCTAAAGGTTCAGTTTTTCTTTCAACATAATGAAAATGTAATCTTGTCATTTTGGATTCCACACAAATTTGACATTTATGTTTTTGATTAATTTCAAATTTAGGCAAGAATTCTAAATTAATTAATCTGCGCAATGTATTATAATTAACATGTTCTAATCTAGCATGCCATATATTTGATGATTCTAACAAGTAAGCAGAAGAATTAATTTTATTATTATCAATACACTTCGGTACAACAGTCATTATATTCATCTTGAAGAGCCCATCAGTCATATAGCCCTTTCCCATAAACATATCATTTTTAGTATGTACAAATTTATCAGACACAAACACCAACTTGAAGCCATTCTTGCTAAGTAGTGACCTATAAACTAAATTTTTGCGGATATCTGGCACATGAAGCACTTCGTTCAAAGTCAGTTCTTTGCCAGATGTCATTTTCAGTATAATCTTTCCACGTCCTTGAACCTTTGAACTTGAGGAGTTTCCCATGAAGAGTTGATCATCATTTTCTACTAGTGTGTAGGTAGAAAACATCCATTTGTTGGAACAAATGTGGTGAGTAGCTCCAGTGTCCACCCATCATTCTTTGGGGTTTCCTACCAAGTTACACTCAGATACAACTGCAGAGAGATTAATGTCTGAAATATTTTCAGAAAGCTTTTCCAGTTCTGTCACATTTGCTTGAGCCTTTTGTTCTTTCTTGAATTTCTTTGGCTTGCGACATTTATTTGATTTATGTCCTGGAATGCCACAGTTGAAGCATTTACCTTTAAATTTTTTCTTGGCCTTGAAAGTATCTTTACCTTCACGCTTCCTTTTGCTGTTATTGTTTGGCCTTTGTTCTATCATATTAGCCTTTGCTTCAATGAAATTTTTCCCAATCTTCTTCTCAAATCCTCGATTGTTCTCTTAAATCCTAAGTCACACAATCAGTTCTTCAAGATTCATCTCTTTGCGTTTATGCTTAAGATAATTCTTGAAGTCTTTCCATGATGGTGGAAGTTTTTCTATCATTGCAGCAACTTGGAATGAGTCACATAGTGACATTCCTTTAGAATGAATATCATGTAGAATTACTTGTAATTCTTGAACTTGGGTTATGACTACTTTAGAATCTACCATTTTATAATCAAGAAATCTACCGACTATGAATTTCTTCATGCCAGCATCTTCAGTTTTATATTTCTTGTCTAAAGATTCCCAAAGTTCATTTGCAGTTTGAATTGTACAATACACATTATACAATGTATTGTCTAATCCATTCATGACATAATTTCTGCAAAGAAAATCTGCATGTTTTCATGCATCAACTGCAGCCACTTTTTCCTTGTCAGTTTCTCCTTCAACAAGAGTAGGAAAGTCCTCTTGTAGAAACCTTGACAAGTTCAATGTTGTGAGATAGAAGAGCATCTTTTGTTGCCAACGCTTAAAATCAGTTTCATTGAACTTTTCAGGCTTTTCTCCATGAGACACACTCACAGCAGGTATGACGCTATTAGATGTCATTTATGTTATACAAACATAAAACAATTTAAGATATATACAAAAAAGGAAAAAACCATAAACAAACAGAATTAAATTTCTGTTTCACAAAATGATGTGTTTAATTTCTAATACAATTATTATTTTGATACCCACATGCCACTACAATAAATGAATGCAATTTGATCTTTGGAAAAAATAGACAAATATCAAAGGATATCAAAACTAAGCATCCTTTAAGAGTATACAATAAAATTATTCAACTAATAGATCATAACTATAAAATTATATATAGTCATAATTATAAATGCATGAATACTGTAACATATAATAACGTATTCTGATTGACTTAGTATGTTACTATATAATATTCTTAAGTCTTAATAAACGTATTATATATATAAAACTGTAACGTATTATGCATGAATACATAATGTAAATACTGATGACAATAAATGCATGAATACATAATGTAAATGATGTAACGTTGTTCTTATAATAATCCGAGTCCTTTGAATTCACAAAGTCTTCTTAAAACAAATTTATTCCTTCACTGGTGCTAAAGGATTAATTAAATAATTGCTTCCCAAGATAAAACGAATTTTCAGTTCTTAATTAGAAGCACTTCAAAATTAAGAACACTTCGAACGCAATTCTATGTTATGTATTGAATTGAAAAGAATAGTAATGATGCATGCATTAAGAAAACTGGAAAGGAATGAAGAAAACTGGAAAGGAATGAAAAAACCTTACTGCACAGTGTTTTTCTAAACTTGTAGAGAACATGAACTGTTTTACAGGAACGGGAAGGAACAAAACGAAAACAGAATGGGAAAACTTTTATGTATTTAATGCGCGCCCAGATAGATTAATTTATAGAATAATTACGTGATTTATCAGTTGAGATATTATCGTTGGCGCGCAAACCGTTTGTCAAAACTACGCAGTATCGATAATAACTTAAACAAAATCTGATAATATATTAAACATATTTTGTCCAAAAAGATTATATATCACGACCCGGATCCCGGCGGCGGCGCGCGCGTGTGGGATCAAACCAAGCCTTGGCTAGGTCCTCTCCCTTCCACAAAAGTGGGGTGCCCCTTGGGGCCCTTCCCATTGAGCAAACATCCCATATATAAATTTTTCATTTTTCCCTCTAATGCCCTATGTGGGACTTTTATAATTTTTAACATTTTAAGTAGGTGACTTTGGAGTCAATTTTCTCATTCAATTCTTAATGGATTTGAACACATAAATATACCACGTTATACTTCTCGCGAAGGAGAAAGCATTGGTGCAAAGATCTGACATTTCCGGAGTGTGGGTCTCATATTAAATTAAGCCTCAAAATGCTTTAATATTTATTTTGTCAAACCCATTTCCAACAGTTCCTTTGTGACAATCCCAATATACACCGAGAACGTTCTCGGCGTATCTCAATTCCTAATACAAAAGAAGCATTACCAAGATCTTTGATTTTAAAGTTCTTTGATAGAAATCTCTTGGTGTCATGCAACATGCCTATGTCATTTGTGGCAAGTAATATGTCATTGACATATAAAACCAGGAAAATATGTTTACTCCCACTGAATTTGTGATACACACAAGTATCAACAATATTTGTTTCAAAACCATATAAAACAATGACTTGATGAAATTTGAAGTACCACTGACGAGATGCTTGCTTGAGTCCATAAATGGATTTTGTCAATTTTCAAACCATATTTTTTGGGTCTTCAGACACAAAGTTTTCTAGCTGCACCATAGAAATTGTTTCTTTAATGTCACCATTGAGAAACCTAGCACAACATTAATATCATGCCTTTGGATAGTGATATTAATTGTAATGGGTAATCTTGTTAAAATAAATAAACATTGACAAAAATTATGTCAAATAATAAATCCATGTTTGTATGAATTCATTATTCATATTAAATTACCTTGATAAGTATTAAGTGTTTATCATCACAAATATGTATAAAATTCGATCAAATATAAACCCATCTTTGGATTGGTTAATATTTGTATGAATTACATATATACTAACATCTACATAGGTGTGCGTTGCATTGATGATGAATTGATGTGGGATGAATCGTACAATTCCGCTACAGATTCATCAATACCTTCTTCTTGGTGCCAATGAAATGTGTCACATCTCCACAAAGAAAAAGATGAGGAAGAATGTCACTAGAATCTTCTTTCACAATCGCTTTCAAGCTTGAGAGTTAGGAAGTTGCCGACCCCCATATTCGACCCTGTAAATTGTCGATGCTAAAGACACAGAAACTCTGAGGCCAAAAGTTGACACCCCTTCTTGATTTCAGACTTCATTGACGAGTCTGCTTGTGTGGGGGGTGCACAACCAGAAATCGAGCTTGAAGTTCTCACCTTACCAACGAGTCGACTGCTAATGGTTGTTGGTCACGACTAATACAAAAAAACTCCAATGAAAATAAATATTTCACATAGAGGAGTGTGCATCTGTATGTTGGGTGATCTTCTGTAGTGCGACCCGGTGGGACGAAGAATGTTTTACCTACTTTTAACGGTCAAAGCGAACCCTTTTATTCAGAATAACTAGAAATATCTTAAGAGAAGAAGAGATCGTTTGGATTCAAGGCGGAAACCCTCTCTGCTGTTACAGAGTTCTTCTGCTCTAATATCCTAAATCCAAAAATTAGTAAATTCCCTTTCTTGGTAAATAATTCATTCATAAAATATATAATAGAATTTGTAGACAATTCAATGTGTATGCAAGTAAATTGGTATTTCCTTTCTTTATAGGCATTTAGTTGAATCCAATACTTTATTTGTTGGAAACCTGAAATGTATTATACATTCATTTAGAATCTTTTTTTAATTATTCTTCTTCCTTATTTATTTATTTTTGTTTTGAGAGCGAAGATGTTTTATTAAACATACACTAAAAATGAACATGAATACCCTTTCTAGATAAGATCATGTCTAACAATTTTATTAAATAATGATAAAAATAACATTACAAAGTTACTTTATATATATATATATATGATTTTTAATTAATACTCTTTATGTTTTAGAATTCTAGAGACAAATTTTTTTAGTTTGATCCAAAATTAGAGATATACCATCTTTATTCCCAAAAAGATGATTAAAAGTACAAATATTTTTGTCCCAAAAAGATGATATAAAGTATATGATGTGACAAGTAACTTAGGGACTGTTTGATAAAACTAATCGAAATAGTCTGAATAATTAAGTACATTTGAATGATTATATGAAATAGAACTCTGATTGATAATTGAATATTGAATGAATAAAGTGTTTGATAATTACCTGTTTGAATCATCTGAATGAATGTATTTTTTCATTTTAACCCATTAAGTTAGTTTAAACGAGTTATTCTAGTGTGTGTGTATATATATATATATTTTAACGACCCCAAAATTAGGACTATTTTTCAATCCCGATCTAGTGTGTTAGATAACATCTATACTAGCTTATTTCCAATATTTACTAAAAAAATACAGATAATTTAAAATTTCTCTTTCTATCTTTCCTTTGCTTCCTGAATCGTAACATTTACGAAATCATTGTATTAATTGAAACCATATTTATTATATGATTTATTTAATTGAAGTAAATGTATTATGAGCTTTCAAGTCTCAAAGCATAACATTTTTTCTGTTAATGATTCATTTATGAAATTCTTAAATGCAAAATAATCACTGTACGTGATACATTCCCACTTCAGAACAAATAATCTTCATCTATGAATAGTTCAAAGATAAACATATAATCTTCATCTATGAATAGTTCAAAGATAAACATATTTGTTGTTTACACATATAACGCTATCATTATAATTCCATACGAACTCAACTAAGAAAGTAGCCTTCCTTTCATGCGTTTTTGATCACGAGATAACGCATCGTAGCTTTAATTAACCTGCAAATTAAGTAAGATTGAGCACGACGACCCAACAAATCTAACAGTTTATCATGCATCACGTAGCACATAATTTCATATTCAATTAATGCTTAATAATGTTTTCGCATATTATCAATGCAACATCAACTTATCAATGATCATATATCACATACTTCACTAGACAGTTCCAAAACTCAAAACAAATTAGTCATAAATTGACTTTGATCATTCACAAAGTAAGTAATGTAGTTCATGGGTATCCACATACTTATAAATATAAGTCATGCTAACGGTTAATTCATATCCATTTACAAGTCCACATAAATAAACTGAAAAAATTGTGTGTCGCGTTGATTACAACTTAGTTTAACAACTAATAGCTATCTTCGCTTCACAAAATCCTACAGAGTCATATAATCACACATACATCAGTCATACTCATTTATTGCGCGAAATTTATATTAGCCTAACACAATTATTAACTTTACTTCGCTATTTAGTTTCATTTAGAAACTTTTATCCAACCCTCTCTTGATATAGTCATCCATGTTCGGGTACATTAGACACCTTGTGTCTCATGTATTCTAGTTTTAAAAACTTATACTCTATGCCCCAAGATTCAGTCAAACATTAAACCCTTTCTAACAACTCTGCAGCATGGCGCGGTCGCGCTGCATTTATGCCGCGCCACTCCCTTTTTATCCCAGAACTGAGTGTTTATTACCCTGTTTACTTCCTAACATGCCATGATCCTTCCACAAATCCTATAACACATTGACCAGAAATCCTTCATCAGAATTGAAATCCTATATGAGGGTTTCAAGTTCATTATCAAATGAGTTAGTATATCACTTGATTTTCTATAGAAAATTAAATTTAGATATTTCAGTATTGCCTTGAACACCATTGATGTATTTACATACATCGCATTTATCAACACTTGCAAGTTTTATCCCAAACTAGACCTTTGAATTTACTTTCAAAAACTTGTTTTAATTTCTAATTTAAAACTCAATTCAATTTATGCTTTATTATATAAGTCAATACTTGCATAGTTGGCCTGGACATCCTTTAAGATACATAATAGAGCATAGAGGACCTTTGCATGTACTTAAAGCTCATATTACATAAAACAAATTTTGGGAAAACTGTAGACCAGCACGGCCGCGCCACTTCGGAGCAGACTATTCTTTTCAACTGCAGAACCTAGCACTCAAGCCAATTCTACTTACCTAGCCATCCCATATGGCATTATATATACCCATAATACTTAACACAGATCTAGAATTAGGATTGTATCACCATTTAAAGTATACAAAATAGAAATTTCATAATTTTTAGATGAATTCCTCTTTTAGACAATTTGACAAATGTCTTATAGACAGCTTCGAAAGGTTAGTTTCATAGAAGTTTGAACATCTTTCAACCCAGATTTCTTATAGAAATTCGTTACAAACCATCCTAATAACCATATGCTACATAATTAGCCATAATTCATATTCATATACATAGAACCTAAGTACAAAATTTCTTTATTTTACTTAAGAGTCTAACCACTAATCATAATCAAAGGTAGATTATTACCTTTTTAAACCAAAATCCTTGCTTAATCTTCTTCAATCCTTCCAGTAGAACTTTCAATTTCAGTTGCTATCACAACTTTTGAAGTTTTGCAGAGTTAATATATATCAATAGAGAGTAGGAGAGTACTCAAGAAACTGAAAAAATGGGAAAATGGAGCCCTGATTTTATAGAGAAATCCAGCCTTGCACATTACGTTACAGGAGAGTTACAGAAGAGTTGTGCATTAAGTCTAGTTGTACTAAAACCAATTCACATTCCATAACCTATATGTATATATTAAATATATCAATTTCATACATTTAACTATATAATAAAATTATCTCAATTACACATCATGATTTTATTTATTCTCATAAAAATTATTCATCCACACTAAATAATTGTACATTTATAATATGTATAATTATTACACTACAAATTATGAAATTGCATTCATAATTAAAATAAACATCTCTATTAAATTAAATATTTTCATTAAATAATTAATATTTATTCCAATAATTATTTTAATAAATTATACAATTATTATGTATAATTATTTAATTTATTTCCTTTTGTAAATTGGCTTAAGACAATTTATTTAATATATACTTTTATTCACAACTTAAATATTAATTTAATTTATTAATCTTGACAGCAATATTTATTTATAGAAATATTATTTTTTCTCACATCATATTCAATTTATATTTGCTTGACATAATATAATATACTAGTTGGTAGCCCGTGCAATGCACGGGCTAGTTTGAATAATGGTTTTAATATTGGAACAATTACATATTCTATTACATTTTTAAAAATAATTACAACAATAGTTCACTCATAAAATATTTTCACAATTAATACACTTTTATATTTATTTACAGTATTAGTGCAATTAGAATTCCTTAATTTAGGGAATTAGTATGCAATTAGGATTCTTTAATTTAGGGGATTAATATTGATTTACTTATTAAATTAAGTAATTAATAAGTAAATTATATAGCACACATTCTCTTTCCTTAATAAAAATCACGCTTCCTTCGTCCTTGTCAGTCTTCTCCTCCTCCACCATTAACTGTCCCAACTTGTTAACGTCATTCTCCGTCCTCCTCCACCATTAACGTCATCCTCCACCATTAACCTAGACAGTCCCCATCCCCCGCCCTCCTCCACCATTAACGCCCTTCTCCTCCGCCCTCCTCCACCATTAACGCCATTCTCCACCATTAACCTAGACAGTCCGAACTTATTAACGTCATCCTCCACCTGCGATTTTTTCATAGTACAGTTGCTGCAATTTTTTTATAGTACAGTTGGTAGCCAAACATTCATACCAAGGTAACCAATTCATTGTTATTAGGTTTCTAATTTATTTTTAAAAAATCTATTATAGATTTTTTTATTTAATAGTGCAATTGGTAGCTAACACTTTATACAAATGTAACCAATTCAGTTTTATTGGGTTACCAATTAATTAAAAAAAATATATTGTAGATTTTTTTATAATATAGTTGGTAGCCAAACCTTAATACAATGGTAACCAATTCAGTTTTATTAGGTTACCAATTAATTATAAAAAATCTATTATAGATTTTTTTCCATAGTACAGTTGGTAGCCAAACCTTAATACAAATGTAACCAATAAAAACTAAAATTGTTACCTTTAAAAGTTTTGGTTACCAACTGCACTGAAATTTCTCTTGGTTACCCACAAAACCTAAAATGGTTACCTTTTGTATAAATATTTGGATACCAACTGCACTAAAATTTATCTTTTTCTCCTTTTAATTTCTGGACTAAATCAACCTTCGTCATAATAGCAGCTGTGGCCGTAATGGATGAGGAGATCGACGTCCATGGTGTTGAAGCGGCGGCGAAGGGGGGGAGGAAGATGACCGGCGAAGGGGAGGAGGAAGATGACGTTGCCAAACTTTGAATATTTGAATTTTAATTATTATTTTTGAATTTGAATTTGAATTTGTTGTTAGATCCAAGATATTTGAATTTGAATTTAATTATGGTAGTTATTTCTCCTTGGTTTTAGGTTTCCTTATTATTATAAATTGAATCCTAATTGCATACTAATTTCCTAAATTAAGGAATCTTATTGTACTAATATTGTAAATAAATATAAAAAATGTATTAATTGTGTAAATATTTTATGAGTGCACTAATAGTGTAATTACTTTCTAAATGTTGTATATTATTGTAAAGGACCCTTTAATATTTTGTCCACTATTTATGTCAAAAAAAAACCTGGAAGTACACAATATGTACCAACATTGACTATTACTATTACAAACTGGGTCCTGGGTTCTAACCTTGAAGTCCAAATATTTAAACTATCAATACAACCAAATAGTATTAGAGACACCATAAAATGAAATAGAAAACCTTAACATATTTTTAACTTGACATAAGATCAGTGATATCAAAACTCTAAAATCATGTCCTGCATACAACAAAACTTTATAGTAATCCACCTTCCAATTGTTAAATCAAAACAACCCAAAAGCCATGTTGACATACCTGGAACATTTCCCGAGGAGAACAACAACATGATGTCCCATACAACCTTAACAACACTCAGAATTTGAGAATATATATCTGATGTCTGAAACTAAAACTCTGCATTTACCTTTCATCCACGAAAGGTAGTTCTTAAAACACAAAAATGTTACACCTAGTCCTGCCTCCATTAAAAGTAACACAATTTCTGAAGATATTTAACACCAATAGGGCAAAGATAGTATATACGTAGTTCAACAGCCCAACATGAAGAGAGAAATGAGAATCCATCCATAAAATGAAATCACTTCACTTGCTGAAATAACATCAGTATGCTAGAGTCGTCCTCTTCTAACCATAAGATTATCAAACACCATCCGCAAAACTCGATTAACCATAAATAATCCAATTCATTTGTAATATATACTCTTTCCTTCCCTATCTTCTACCACTCAAAAGCCTTTTTTTCTTTTTTCTCCTCTAATATTTTATATTCAAACATTGCTTGCTACACCCCTGATATCAAAGACCAGAAAACAAAAATAACTTCAACAAAAACACACCTTCAACCAAACAAAGATATCTGCACCAAAACAGTGAGCCCACAAAACTTCATGTTTCTTCTGATCGTTCTCTTCTACTGAAAATGATAACTTTGGCTGAAGTTTAACATTCTTAAATAGGAGGAACCCCTTCAAATAAGGCTTCAATGGACCAAATCAAACACACCATAAGCACATTATTAATTTAAAATAAAAGATTAAATAATAAACTTATGAGAAAAATCATTTGAATTAGGAAAAATAAAATATGTAATTCCCTATCCTTGATTATGCATCATCTATGCCAACAATGTAAATTCAATGAGCTCACTTACAATATTGATTGCATAGTACATAATCAAAACTAAATAAAAAGAAAATGAGTCGAATCAAGAAAAATTGAAGCAACTATATTTTGAAATCAAATAAGTTGACTTTGATACTATATTCATATACTTTCTTATGATAATAGTTTTGATACTATTGTGTGTAAAAGATGTTGAAATGAAAGTTTTAGCACCAAATACACTGCCGATATCAATTCAAATATCAAAAATTAGATACTTTGATTTTCACCTGGACTCTAATTTCAGTGCAGAGGGCGTAGTTTTCTCTTTGTAGACCAACAAACTTAGGCATCAAAACTCAAAAGTAATGCACATAAAGTTACTTGTACATCTTCAAATTTTTCTCAGCCTAAAGTACAAATATTTAACTACCTTAATGAAATCTAATTTGACACAACTTTTCAACCCATCGACAAAAAAATTCTACTTCTAGAAAGAGAGTTTACCTTTTGTCCTAACATTTATTAACAAAGTATATATAAAGAAGTGCATGCATAAAAATAGAATCTTGAACTCATATTTAAGAGTCCTTGTTTCCTTTCAGATATAAAGCATCTGATTTAACTACTAATGGACCAAATATTACACACAGATATTCAGATAGCATGTATACAGTGAGGGATCCACTTACATCTAGAGAAATTTTAGATTCTGAAAACTTTAACTAAATTTTTTGCCCAACACATATTTTGTCAAGTCAACAATTTGATCAATGGTTTGTCCCACCACTATCAACCTCATCAAATTTCAAATTGAACTTAGTTCAAGACATAATATATATGTGTATAACTATGCATTTATGGATTCTGGGGAACTTTTCATCTTATGCAAACACTACTGCATCTATTCCAAAAAAAACCCATCTTGACTTTGTAAAGCCAACTCCAAAAATTCTAAAATTCAAAATTAATATGATTCATGTAAGTTTTGAAAATAATAAATTTTATTATAGACTAACGAACATGAGATGACCCAAGAACCATAACCACTTGATTACTTAGAAAGATCATTTACGGACACTATATAGCACAAAATCACAATCATTGATCAATTTTTAACTAACTAATGTGAAAATTGTCACCCACCATTAACGGTTTGAAACTTATTCTTGACGGCAGAAACACACCCATCAAATTTCATATCCACCATAAACTATGTCTGCCATAAATTAACACCAAAATATCATAATATAGATATATTCCATTTCAACATGATAATTTGAATCAATTTTAACTTAGTTAAGCCCAAAATTAAGTTTAAAAATGAAATTTTCCAATAAGAAAAAGGAAGATAATACCTACATACAACTAATTTCAAACCATATAACATTCATACATTTCTTAAGAGAATCCCGATGGAATCATCACAAAAGAAGCATAACCAATTATATACTTATGGTTTAAAAAAGAGGGGGGAGGAATGGAACTTACTAACAATTCCGAAAAAACATGGCCCTTCCGCGAATTAAAGCAAAGAATTTTTTTATGATTGATATTGAAATTCAAGGGAATACAACAAAATTGATAACATGATGGATATATAATAAAAATGAATCTGGTGTTAGGGTTTTTAATCTAACGTGGGCACGCCCATATAAGAGCAGAGGAAGGGTTATTGAATTAAAATGGATAACATAAAGAGATATACCTTAAAAAAAGATTGACACTTTGCACCATAGTTGGAAAGAGGATTCTGCAACCAAGGCTTTGTTTCGGTACCATAATCACTACTACACTGATAAATGTAAAATCCTTATATGCTTCTGCAACCAAGGCTTTGTGATCCTTAAATTCCCAACACCAGGCTAAATGATAAATAATGGAACCAAAATAGAACATTCAATTTTTCTGGGCAATTCAAGAATACAAATAATATTTACCAATATTGATGCGTCAATCACAATATTTTTAGGCAAGATCATTCTAATGGACATCAGAAATAAAATAGTTCAGATCCATATGGAGTAAATAAGTATCTCAATTAAAAGAAAATAGGAGTTACTGAATTTGAAGTATTAGGATTAACCTTATCACAGAAACAAATCAATTAGCTCAACTATTGGCTTTGTAAGTTTATATTCAAAACTAAATCATTCAGACCACCAAACATTAATTTCAATATATTAATATGATGACAAAAAACAATAATTATCAATCTAATATCACATTGTCTAAATGATTTTGGTAGAGTGTACCCTATCAAAGAGCTCTATAACTCATGAAGCTAGGCTCAGGCATGATGTCATCCTTGCTGCAGCAACTGCACTGTGCAGAGGCAACAACGACAACACGACTCAAAGTTCTGACAGAGATCTAAATAGAAGGGAAAAAATATTTGAAGCAGTAATATATTGTTAATTCACATATATTGCGTGTATATAATATATATATAGATAGAGAGACCTGACGAGTGAGAATTGGTGTATGATGTCGATTTGATTGGGACAGAGAATTTTGAAAACGAAGAAGTCGAAGATCTGTCCATAGGAGATTTGACGAACGATTTTGAATCCCTTTGAGATCTGAGATCCGAAGATCGAGGGTGCTAGGGCTTATGACAAAGCCGCCTTCAAGTTGCATTGGGTGTTGGAATAGATGTTTTTGTGGTGGAGAGGAAGAGAGGATTTGGGTGAATTTATAGAGGAGGAGATAAAGAGATGGATGGATGAAGAGGAAGAGGAAGAGGAAAAGGAAACAGAAAAAATTGAATCTCTTCGCCTTTGAAGAAGAGAAGGAGTAGACTGATTTTGAAGAGAAAGAAGAGAAATCGATGAAGAGAATAAACCAAATGTACTGAGTTAACTCTTAATTAATTAAGGGTTAACTCAATGAATTTTTCAATTAAAAGATCGTCTTTGATGCCTTTATATATAAGGTATTGATTAGGTCATTACATAACTGTATTACAATTATATGCAATATATTAACTCTCTCATTTTATTATAATAAAGATATTTACGTTAATTCACTATTTAATTAAGTGAATTAATCACATCATTTATGAAATTTAATTCATAGCTCTATTCCCATTCAAGGCTTTAATATTCAAATTCTATTATTTCATAATATAATGTTCAACTTAATTTAAATTAACTAATATTATTCAGTTAATTTCCTTTGCCCATATATTTCTTTTCGTAACTAATTTCGTTCACTTTCTTTAATAGTTTAATTTACTATTAAATCTAATTTTCTCCAATATATGAATATATATTTCTCTTTTATATACACATTTAATTTTTTCACACCAAATCACATATTTTAAAATATATAACACATGATTACTCGAACCCGACAAATCTCATAATAAAAATTTTATTTATTAAATTCTTATTTTAATAATTTCAAAAAATCCGGGTACACACACACACACACACATATATATATATATACTCACACCATCACACACATCAAATTATTATTACTATTGAAGTTTAAATTCATGATAAATTTTATAATCTAAAATATATTATTTTTTGAATATAATAATATATTAGTCAAATACATCAATATCAAGTATAATAAAACTCCATTCGTTCCAAAATATATGATCGTTATTGAATTTTGAAAGTTAATTTTAGATATTTTAAATTTTATAATATATTTGTTAATAATCAAATTTGTGACGCCCCCAAAATAGGTATACATCACCCATATTGAGTCGTCAAATATATGGTACTAAATTCAACTTGATTATACAACAGTAGTGTAAAATACGACAAAATACATGCTGTGAGTTTTAATATAAATATAGTCATCTAGACAATATCCACACTCAATTTAGTCCTCATTACATTTATTATCATAATATTTAACAGAATAGTGAGGACTACTAAGACACCATCTCGGACCATCACTCCGTTCCCCGACTTGTCCTGGCTACGTTCTCATTTCTTGAAGAGAACAGTGAAAGAAAGGGTGAGCTCAACTAGCCCAGTAAGAAACATTATGACTAAGATAATGCAGAATAAATTATCATTAGTCCTCAACAGTGTTAAACTGATAAAATACAATAGACATCAAGTTTAACTGCAGCGGAACATGCAATCCATTAAAATAGTCAAGTAGAGAATAAAATCTACTATCTTTTATGATTTAAAAAGGTTTTTCATCACTTTTATCGCTGAGACTCAGCTTAATAAATAATCCACATCATCCCTGCAGTACGACCAAGGATATTCATTAGGGTCACGACCATAAATTATCTATGCACTACAGGCCAAGGATATTTGTGTATTCATCAATGGTCATGATCATGCCAACAACTGTCCTTCAATGCACTTCGGGCTAATGAGGACTTTTATCACATCATTTGTAATATTACGGTCATGATTACACCGAATAATCCCTGGTCATAATCATACCAAGTCCATCTATGCACTACAGGCCACAGATGACTTTCAAAAATAATATAAACATGAGGATGATGACAATGATATAAGAATTCAATAAAACAAGTTCAAGAATTAATTTATTCATGAACTAATAACGTCCAAATTGTCAACATGATACTTCTTTGTAAAGTAAAAATCAAGAATGCTCAGAAGAATATTTCCATGAAAAGATACTTGATGAAGCGCAAATATCAAGAATATTCCACTAATTTCATGGAGTGTAGAAGTCAAAACTTTAACCAACTGAGTATAATAAAAGAATGGAATAACAAAAGAAATCACCATGCATGTGGTACTTCGCATAGACAGGTTATTCCATCAGAATAATAAATAACGGAACCAGGTCAGGCGTAATACGCACCGACATGATATTCCAACAGAATAATAAAGAATGGAATAACAACAAAAATCACCATGCATGCGGTACTTCGCATAGACAGGTTATTCCAACAGAATACTAAATGACGGAACCAGGTCCGGCGTAATACGCACCGACAGGATATTCCAACAAAATAATAAAGAAGGAACCAGGTCCGGCGTAAACGCACAGACAGGATATTCCAATAGAATAATAAAGAATGGAATATAGAAGAATTTCACCAAGTATAGGGTAGCCCGCGTATACAGGTTATTCAAACAGAATAATAAAGATAGAATAATAGAAGTTCTCTTCATGAAACAAAAGAAATAATACCCCTTACCGTAAAAGAAACTTGATATCGGATTAGTGAAGTAGCATAATACTTTTATTCTTTCTCTCTATAGTTTCTCTCTCTAGAGTTTCAGTGAATTCGTAAGAAATAATGAAGGAATGAGCTTCTATTTATAGAAGAATGGAATGAATAGTAACCAATCCATGAACGGTCCAGATTGATTTACTTTAATCGGACGGTCCATATTTAAAGCAAAATCTTTTAAATAAAATATAATATATTCTATTTATAATCTAATAAAACGAATAACTTTTAAAAAGATTTTACTATGAAAACAGTATACAAACACTATGCAAACACTATGCATAATAAAATATAATATATTCTAATTATTGTCTAATAAAATAGATAATTTTATAAAAGTATTCTGTTTTATATAAAAAAAAAATTTACTATTAGCTTAATAAAACGAATAACTTTATAAAAGTATTCTGTTTTATATAAAAAGTTTTTCTGTTTTATTACATTAATAATACGAATAAAATAAAATGTCATCATCATTATTATTATTCACATTATTAATCGACCAGGTCGTTCCCAGGAAAGAGGGGGCTTTCCAATAAGAATTTCTCCCTATTGGCGCGCAATTAGGTGACCAAACCTCTCTTTGGCAGAAATTCTAGACATCGTTAATAATGCAAATAATAATATTAACAACTTCTTCATCTCAATTATTGATTTAATAACATATAAAATATTAACAATAATTGAATCAAACTGAGTGACTTCTCACATAAGCATTAATAATCAATACCGTGTGCTTCTATGCAACCACACGTATTACTGTACTTTTACTACCGAGTAGATCAACAGTATCAACGGTAAAACTTCCGCCATTATTTTCATAAAAATATTTTTGTCGTTTTCTCAATCCGACAATAATTCTATTGTGGGGTCCACCAATGATTATGCCATCATACGAATATTCCCTGACCAATCGAATATTATATAACAACTTGCGTACTTTAAAAAATTTATAAATATTACCCACAACTATAACATTATATCAAATTTATTCCATAATATTCATAAATGATATTTATAGAAAATTTATTTTTATTCATAAAAGTTGGGGTCTTACAATCTCCCATTCTTATGAAATTTTGCCCTCGAAATTAGGGTACGTACCTGGTATGTCGAAGAGGTAAGGATACCTTGATTTCATTTCAGATTCTAACTCCCAGGTCATTTCCTCAACTTCTTGGTTCCTCCATAACACTTTGACTTGAGGTATAACCTTGAAGCGTAGAATATGTTCCTTCTTATCCAAGATTTGAACAGGAACCTCTTCATACGTTAAATCTTCCGCTATTTCGTCCGATTCTAACTCAATAACATGGTTCGGGTATTTCACATATTTACGTAAAATGGATATATGAAAAATGTTATGAACGCGAGACATACTTGGCGGTAAAACGAGTCTATAGGCTACAGTCCCTACTCGATCGAAGATTAAAAATGGGCCAATGAATTGAGGATTGAGCTTTCCTCTCTTTCTAAATCTCGTAACTCCTTTCCATGGAGCAACACGTAACAACACATGATCTCCAATATCGAATTTTACGTCCTTTCGATGAAGATCAACATAACTCTATTGTCGGTCTTGTGAGGTTTATATACGTTGTTGGATCGTTTGAATCTTTTCAGTAGTCATACATACCAACTCCGGTCCCAACAACGTTGCTTCACCCACCTCATCCCAGCATACTGAAGAACGACACTTTCTTCCATACAACGCCTCAAATGGAGCCATACCAATACTTGTTTGATAACTGTTGTTGTAGGAAAACTCTACCAATGGTAAGAACTTGTCCAAACTTCCCTTGAAGTCAAGGATACAGAGTCTTAATAAATCTTCAAGAGTTTGAATAGTCCTCTCTTATTGTCCGTCCGTCTAAGGATTATATGCCGAATTAAATCGTAAATCCGTGCCCATAGCTTTTTACAAACTAACCCAAAATCGTGAAGTTAATCTTGGGTCTCGATCAGAAACTATGGATACTGGCATACCATACAGTCTTACAATCTCGTTTATATACATACGAGCAAGACGTTCAAGTGTATAAGTTTCTCGTATTGGTAAGAAATGAGCAGACTTGGTCAATCTATCAACAATGACCCAAATTGCATCTATGCCTTGAGAAACCTTGGGAAGACCAGTAACGAAATCCATGGTAATATGCTCCCACTTCCATTCTGGAATTTCAAGTGGTTGCAATGGACCTTTTGGTACTTGATGCTCCACCTTGACTCGTTGACAAGTTAGACACCTTGAGATAAACAACGCTATCTCTCTCTTCATATTGCTCCACCAAAATGTATATCGAAGATCACGATACATTTTGGTACTCCCAGGATGGATTACAAACGGTGTGTTGTGGGCCTCCATCATGATTTTATACTTTAAATCAGGGTCGTTAGGAACACAAAGTCTAGAGTTAACTCGAAGTATTAATTCTTCATCGATTCTTGCTTCCGGCATAGTACCTTCTTCTACTTTCTTCCTCATATGCATTAGCTCCAGGTCTGTAGCTTGAGCAGCTTTAACTTTATTGATTAAAGTCGATTCTACTCGTATATTCTCCATCATCACGTGGGTCCCTGGAGTCTTTATCTCTATCTCCATCCTTTGCAAGTCATACAAAATGGGCCTTTGCGCTGAAAATATCGCACTCGTACTCGCATATGATCTTCTACTCAATGCGTCAGCTACCACGTTTACTTTTCCATGATGGTATTGGATGGTATTATCATAATCTTTCAACAGTTCAAGCCAACGTCGATGTCGCATGTTGAGTTCCTTTTGAGTGAAGAAATATTTGAGGCTTTTATGATCCGTAAAGATATCCACTTTCTCCCTATACAAGTAATGCCTCCAAATTTTAAGTGCGAAGACAATAGCTGCCAACTCTAGATCATGAGTAAGATAATTCCTCTCATATTCTTTGAGTTGTCGAGAGGTATAGGCTATGACTTTCCCATGTTGCATGAGAACACATCCTAACCCCTTGCCTGAAGCATCATTGTAAATGATAAATCCCTTCGAGCCAGATGGTATTGTCAGAACAAGTGCTGAAATGAGTCTTCTCTTGAGTTCTTAAAAACTCTTCTCACATTCCTCGTTCCAACAGAATTTTGTATCTTTTCGAGTCAGCTGAGTTGAGTAGCGATTTGAGAAAACCCTTCAACGAATCTCCGATAATAACCAGCTAAGCCGAGAAAGCTACGTACTTCGGTCACTAATTTAGGTTGTTCCCAGCTTTGAATAGCTTCAATCTTTGCCGGGTCAACAAATATTCCATGACTTGATACCACGTGCCCAAGGAATGCTACTTCCTCAAGCCAGAACTCGCATTTCTTTAACTTGGCATAAAAATTATATTCACGAAGCTTTTGGAGTATCAGCCTCAAGTGTTGCTCATGATCTTCACGGCTTTTGGAATAAATAAGGATGTCATCAATAAAGACGACCATAAAGTGATCCAAATATTCCTTGAATACTCGGTTCATCATATCCATGAAGGCATCAGGAGCATTAGTCAATCCAAAAGACATGACTAGGAATTCATAATACACGTACCGAGTTCTGAAAGCCGTCTTTGGAATGTCATCAGTTCTAATCTTTAATTGGTGATATCCGGAACGAAGATCAATCTTTGAAAAGAATTTGGTGCCTTGCAACTGGTCAAACAGGTCATCAATACGTGGCAATGGGTACCTATTTTTGATGGTGACATGATTCAACTCCCGATAATCAATACAAAGTCGCATACTCCCATCTTTCTTCTTCACGAATAGAACAGTAGCACCCCAAGGAGAAGTACTAGGACAAATAAAGTCAATGTCAAACAATTCCTGCAGTTGGGTCTTTAACTCCTGAAATTCAATAGGAGCCATTCGATATGGGTCTTTGGAAATAGGTTTTGTACCGGGTTCAAGGTCGATACAAAATTCAATTCCATGCTCTGGGGGTAGGCCAGGAAGTTCTTTAGGGAATACGTCAGGAAATTCATTAACAATAGAAATATCATTCAAAACTGACGTATTTTTGTTTAGATCCGTGACATGAGCTAAGAAAGCTTGACATTCGTTTTTTAATAAACGAATAGCTTTATGGCTTGAGATGACAGTAATTGATTTTAATGGTTTGGTTACTTGAATTCGCATAATAGGTTGATTAGGAATATGAAAGCTAACAACCTTACGAAAACAATCAATTTTTGCATGATGAGTAGTTAACCAATCAATCCGTAGAATTACGTCAAATGCAAGTATTTTCAATGAAATAAGATCGACATGTAATGTGTGGGTACCGATTTGAACCAAACAAGACTTATAAACAGTGGATGTAATGAAGGTTTCTCCCAACGGAGTTTCAACAGATAAGTCATAGTCTAATTTCTTCGGAGTCAAATTTAAACATTGAGGGCAAGTAGGAGAAATAAATGAATGGGTAGAACCGGTATCAAATAAGGTATATACTTCGCTAGAGTTTATGATAAGCTTACCCGTGATGACTTCATTCGGGTTCCTTACTTTCTTGGAGGTCACGACAAACGTTCTCCCTTGCACTACCGGCTTTGAATTTTTTGGGGTGTCCTTTGGTGCCTCCATCCTAGCTGAACTTGTCTTCGGTAAACGATAAAATCAGGTCATGTGTCATTTTCTTCCACAATTATAACATGCTTTGGAGGGCATCGCGCAGTTTGGACTAATGTGTCCCTCCCCTCTACATTTGAAGCATATGATAGGTGGTCGTTCTCCTTCCTTAATAACAGGTGCTGATGCTGACGTCTTTCCATCATTGTTGAATCTTTTTTTCTTAAAATTTCCATTCTTATGGTTTTGGCCATGATTACCACCGAAGTGGTTACCATTTCTGGCATGTTGATTTCCTCCACGTTTATTGTCACCGCTTCGATGACTGTTATTACTGGTATTATCATTTTGCCGGCTGCTCTCCTTAGGTTGGGTTGACTCATTATCGCACTCCAATAACTGAGCCCTATTAACAACATCTGAATACAAACACAGTTTATGAGAGATAAGATATTGACGTATCTCGGGTTTCTAATTTCTTAGAAAAATTCGCGTCATTCTCTCCTCATTATCAACCAAATGGAACGCAAACCGAGATAGCTCGACAAACTTGGCTTCGTAATGCGACACGGTCATGTTGTTTTATTCCAGTTTAATAAACTCTACCTCTTTCATGTGACGAATACTTTTGGGAAAGTACTTGTCGTTGAACAGTTCTTGAAACTTCTCTCAAGTCATCTTCAGTGCAGCATGTTGAGTACGTTTTACAGATTTCCACTAGTAATCTGCCTTTGCACGCAACATGAAGGTGGCAAAGGGAACCTTTTGCTCCTCGGAGCATCCCAAGACATCAAATATCTTGCAGATCTGCTTTATCCACGTCTCCACCTTAAGTGGTTTTGGCTCTCCAAAAAACTTTGGTGGTCCCAGTTCCTTGAACTGCTTAGCGGTGACCGTCCTAGAGTTGCCAGTGTTTCTACCTGTATTTTAGACAGGAACCGCACTCGCCTGATGTTGCATGAATTGCATGAAGTCTCAAAACATTCCATCATTCATCATTTGGTCAGTGTTGTTGTTTGCATGAGGATTGTCTCCTTCCTGATGCACATTGTCCTGGTTATTGTTCTGTGGAGACTCAACGGTCTCCTGTGCTCCATTGATGTTCATGTTCTCAACATTCTCGCATGCCATTCTCAAAAACTGCCACAAAACAAGGGTTAATTAACATATCACATATTATCCCTATACTCTTACCGACCAATTAAATGCCAAATAAACTTAGGTAGGTCATACTAGCGAAGGAATTCCCCGTCTCTCCCCTCCTAGTTCTTATCTCACATCTTAGCCAAGGATCAAATCCCTAAGCTTTGATGCCAACTGTGATGCCCCCAAAAATAGGTATACATCACCTATTCTGAGTCGCCAAATACATGGTACATAATACAAATACAATCTTTAATATACAACAAGATAGCTGTGAGTTTTAATACAAATATTGTCTTCTAGACAATATTCACTCTCAGAATAAGTCCTCATTACATTTATTGTCAAACTATTTAACAGAATAGTGAGAACTACTAATATTATCATCTGGACCGTTACTCCATTCCCCAACTAGTCCCAGCTATGTTCTCATTTCCTGAAGAAAACAGTGAAAGAAAGGGTGAGCTCAACTAGACCAATAAGAAATATTATGATTAAGATAATGCAAAATAAATTATCATTAGTCCTCAATAGTGTTAAATTGATAAAATATAATAGACATCAAGTTTAACTGCAGCGGAACATGCAATCCATTAAAAGAGTTAAGTAAAGAATAAAATCTATTATCTTTTATGATTTAAAAAGGTTTTCATCACTTTTATCGCTGAGAATCAGCTTAATAAATAATGCACATCATCCCTGCACTACGGCCAATGATATTCATTAGGGTCATGACCACAAATTATCCATGCACTACGGGCCAAGGATATTCGTGTATTCATCAATGATCATAATCATGCCAACAACTGTCCATCAATGCACTACGGGCCAATGGGGACTTTTACCACATTATTTGTAACATTATGGTCATTATTATACCAATTAATCCCTTGTCATAATCATACCAAGTCCATCTATGCACTACAGGCCACATATGACTTTCAAGATAATATAAGCATGAGGATGATGACAATGATATAATAATCCAATAAAATAAGTTCAAGAATTAATTTATCCAGGAACTAATAACGTCCAAATTGTCAACATGATACTTCTTTGTAGAGTAAAATTTAAGAATGCTCAGAAGAATATTTCCATGAAAAGATACTGGATGAAGCGCAAATATCAAGGATATTCCACTAATTTCATGGAGTATAGAAGTCAAAACTTTAACCAACTGAGTATAATAAAGAATGGAATAACAAAAGAAATCATCGGACATGCGATAGACCACACAGACAGGTTATTCCAATAGAATAATAAACAACGGAACCAGGTCATGCGTAAATGCACAGACAGGATGTTCCAACAGAATAATAAATAACGGAACCAGGTCATGCGTAAACGCACAGACATGATGTTCCAACAGAATAATAAATAATGAAACCAGGTCAGGCGAAATTCGCACCGAAAGGATGTTCCAACAGAATAATAAATAATGGAACCAGGTCCGGCGTAAACGCACAGACAAGATATTCCAATAGAATAATAAAGAATGGAAAATAGAAGAATTTCACCAAGTATAGGGTAGCCCGCGTATACAGGTTATTCCAACAGAATAATAAAGATGGAATAACAGAAGTTCTCTTCATAAATACAAAAGAAATAACACCCCTTACCGTATAAAGAAGAATTGGATAAAGAAGTAGTGAAGTAGCAGAATACTTTTCTTATTTCTCTCTATAATTTCTCTCTCTAGAGTTTCAATGAATTCGTAAGAAATAATGAAGGAATGAGCTTCTATTTATAGAAAAATGGACTGAATATTAACCAATTCCTTAACGGTCCAGATTGATTTACTTTTAAACGGACGGTTTAGATTGATTTACAATATAATATAATATATTCTATTTTTTATAAAAAATAAAACTTATTATAATATATATATATATATATATATATATATATATATATATATATATATATATATATATATATATAAAATAAAAGCAGCCACCACCCGTGGCTAACTTTTCCATTTGAACACCAAAATCTTCCACCCACACATCATTATCAAACGTGGGCCCCTCCATATAATTAATATATATATATAATACTTATATATATAGAAAAATTTCTACCGATTATTTTGAAAAATGGGTAAATGAGAGTCCATAAATACAACAAATACTTCATAAAAAAAACTCCTCAATAATTTTAACAACATTTATTATCATTATTATAATTCAGAATATTAATCGACTAGGTCGTTCCCAGGAAAGAGGGGGTTTTCCAATAAGGATTTCTCCCTATTGGCACGCAATTAGGTGACCAAACCTCTCATTGGCAGAACTTCTAGACATCGTTAATATTGCAAATAATAATATTAATAACTTCGTCGTCTCAATAAAATATCGACAATAATTGAATAACACTGAATGACTTCTCCAGTAAGCATTAATAATCAATACCGTGTGCTACTATACAACTACGCGTATTACTGTACTTTTACTACCGAGTAGTTCAATAGTATCAACGGTAAATCTTCCGCCGTTATTTTTAATAAAATATTTTTGTCGTTTTCTCAATCCGACAATAATTCTGTTGTGGGGTCCACCCATGATTGTGCCATCGTACGAATATTTTCTGTTAAAACGAATATTCCCCGACCAATCGAATATTATATAACAACTTGCGTACTTTGTAAAATTTATAAATATTACTCACAACTATAACATTATATTAAATTCATTTCATAATATTCAAAAATGATAATTATAAAAAATTCATTTTTATTCATAAAAGTTGGGGTCTTACAGTTAATAATGCAAATAATAATATTAACAACTTCGTCATCTCAATTATTGATTTAATAACATATAAAATATCAACAATAATTGAACCAAACTGAGTGACTTCTCACATAAGCATTAATAATCAATACCGTGTGCTTCTATGCAACCACGCGTATTACTGTACTTTTACTACCAAGTAGTTCAACAGTATCAACGGTAAAACTTCCGTCGTTATTTCCATAAAAATATTTTTGTCGTTTTCTCAATCCGACAATAATTCTGTTGTGGGGTCCACCAATGATTGTGCCGTCGTACGAATATTCCCTGACCAATCGAATATTATATAACAACTTGCATACTTTGTAAAATTTATAAATATTACCCACAAATATAACATTATATCAAATTTATTCCATAATATTCAAAAATGATATTTATAGAAAATTCATTTTTATTCATAAAAGTTGGGGTCTTACAAAATACATCAATATCAAATATAATAATACTTCATATAAGATTTTTATTAAATTTTTGAAAGTCAATTTTAAATTTACAAAATATATTTATTTTTAAAATATATATAATAATACAATTATACAAAGTACATCAGTATAAAATATAATAATACTCCCACCCACAAAAACATAATATCATTATTATCTTTTTGAAAGTTAACGTTTAATATTTTAAAATTTAAAATTTGTATAAGTTCATTTAGTTTTAATAAATACAGAATACTAATAATCATGAAATTTATTTTTTTATAATTATGAATAAATCATATTGCAAATTGATTTTTAGAAATTTAATAATTATTTTATATTATTACAAAGAGAGTGATAATATTGATATATATCATGACATATGATGAATATTATAAACCTCAAGCCAAAGCTATGCTTGAATACTTTGATTTACAATGAATAAAATTTTCAGCACAAAAGGGTATAATAGATAAGAATAAGTTACTGGAATAAAAACAGTTGATAAGCTCTGAAGTAATCTCTCAACTTGATTGCCGGTTCTCAGTTGTTGATAATCAGCCGAAGAGAAAGAGTATATAAAACTAATCAAGCAACGACTATAACATATGATAGCTAAGATTTCTCAGTCCCGTTAGCAACCACCCATGACTTCAGCAGCTTTGAATCACAAGAAGGATATTACGCAGATATGCGCTAACTATTTGATTTTAATTAAAAAGCTGAAATCAAGGAGAGAAACTCTTTCCATAAACAACTATGTTAAACTGGAATAAAGGAGATAAATAAGGATAATATTCAAAAGCTTCAGTAGGACTCCTTTTCAAAATAGACTACTAACTAATGTGGGCTCCACTGAGCAAGATAAAATCCTTAATTAAATTATCACTCATGAGATACACTGATGAAACAGAGGAGCCAATTTTGGGCTAGCTGGATTTAAGGACCATACTATCTGTTACTATTTTTAAATACCAACATACCTTAATAAACTCCAATTCAATTCTTCCTTAATAAGCTCCAAATTAAATCTTCCTTAAAACACTTCAATTCAAATGTGAAATGATTTTAAATCATATCAACAAATGAAGTCAGCAGCAAATGTCCATGAAATAACCATAATTCATGCATATCAATTTTAATATTATAACCCATAATCCATGCATATTTAATAATATAATAACACACCATGAACCATGCATACTTAAATTAGTCATCAATCAAAACATCATATAATCAAAAACTAACATGTAATAATAAGTTATCAAAACTTGTTAACTAAAATAAGAATCATAAATGAATTTTACACGAAGGTAATATGAAGATTAAAATAATTAGACAATAATATCTCTCTGGAGCAGTTCGTCGTGATACGCGACGAGGTGGTCTGGATGGTGGTTACCTTACTTATGAGCGCTTTAATTTGGGTCGATGCTGAGTCAACCCTCGACTACTCAGGTATACTATGCATTTTAAATTCACGTGTTTTGCATGTTATTTAATTTTTATTTAGTTGTATCTTTAATTGTATCATATGGACTAATGTGTTATTTTTTTAATTGTATCATCAAGGTGACGATCCCAAGCAGGTTGGCAATGCCGAGGAGGCTGCTCATTAATTCCGATCACTAGTGGAGGAACGACATCGACGATTTTCATACGCCAAAGTAGCAGCGTCGACGTCCGCCCGCCCGATTATCTTTCTCACACTAGGGATAGTAATACTGGCATGGCTTAGTTTTGTAGATGATTAGTAGATATTTTATTCATCTTTACTTTAGGTTAGCTTAATGAGATGTAAATTTTTGTAGTTTAGTTGATGTTTGACATATTGTAGTTTAAACCTTGAAATAATTACATGTCATTCTTGTACATCTTATGGAAAATTAGAGTATTTTTATTATTTTTGGAGGTGTAATTCATATTGGACTTGTATGTGGACAAAAGTCAGTTATTAGTGTGTGTATATGTTGTTGGATGGTTATTATTATGTTGTATGTGATGTTGGAAAAATAAACAGGTTTACAGGTATAAAAATGTGGGTTAAAACCCTAAAGCCAAAACAGAAAAAATAGTTAAAAATATCTTATTCTCGACGGAATTAAAACCTTCCCACATGTCAGCCAGAGATGCCACGTGGCAGCTTAACATCGACAGACTAATTCCGATCGAATTAATTTCGTCGAGCATATATTAATTCTGACCGAATATTCCGTCGGAAATGGTTCCATCGGCGTTTGTAATTTCCGACTGATATCCCGACAGATTTAATTCCGACGCGGTCATATCCGACCGAATTTCTGACTGAATATTTCGTCGAAATTAAGGTATTCTCGATGGAATATCCTTAAATCCGACGGAATATTCCGTCAGAAATATCCGTTTTTCTTTTAGTGTATGCAATACCTAGTTTTGATCATTCTCTAGGTATTAAAATATTTAGTTAGAAATGATAAATATGAAACAAAAGAGAAATTAAGATTACTAGTTGCATGAATTAAAATGAAAATCACGTAACAATATTTAAAAAGGAAATTCTATTCGAATTAATAAATAATGTTGAAGTATTAATTTGGATAACAATAGTACTCTCTGGTTTCTAACTTTCACTGCTGCCGTACTTGAGTGATCGGAAGGAAACAAAAGTTCTTAAACATCATAATATGTATAAACCCTCCTTGTTTAACCGGAAGTATTGAAGTAAAGGAAAAAAAATTAAAAATAAAAGTAAGCACCTATCCTTGAAACAAAAGATCAATTTATATGAAAAAATAATTATGACCTAATCTAAGGTACATTTAACTTGGTCTTCATTCTTATCCTTTTATATTCAAATGAATTCTAAATAATATTCTAGAGTCCATTTTAATATTTAAAATGTGGGACAATTATCTTTTACTTGATCAAAAGATAAATAAAATATTATCTCCTACAAAACAAAATAAAATGTATTAGTTAAATAAAATATACATATAAATTCATAAAAATGAGAATATTAAAATTTATAATTAATGAATATATCAGCTACAACCATTTAACCACTTGTAGGGATGTTTATTGAATGTGTTTGCTGAGACACACTGGATATACCACGCTAGAAGGAAGGAAGACCATCGAGCATTAATTTGGTGACTAAGATGAAAAATAACTAAAATTTGAGGAGGAAGTATGTAAAAAAAATTAGTTCGAGGACTAAAGATGAAAAGCAGCTAAAATTTGATAAAACTACATAATCGTATAGTAGATTTTGCTATTAATATTCAGTCATGAAGGTACCTGAAGGTAGCTTTGCTTTGAACCAGTCATCTCTTTAATAGGCTTTCAATAAATGTGTTTGCACCAGACAGGACCACAACAGGCTGTCCTATTCTCCTCCCATTGCAGAGCAGTCATCTCTTTAATCATGAAGGTACCTTTGCTTTTGAACCACTAATCTCTTTTATTGCCTTTATTCCATAAATGAGTTTTAACGAGTATAGCTCCTACAGTGTGTCCTAGTTTCTTTAACTTCTGTGTGTTGCTCATTTCTCCTTTTATTCCACAGCAGTCCACTAGGTCCATCCTTATGAGGACCAGCCTTCTGTTTTTTTTTCAAATTTGACAACAATTTATGAAAGAAAAGTAGAAGATATAATATTGGACCTCACTTATGTAAATGACAAATATGTTATTTAGTATGTCCATTAGTGTTAAATAAAAATGAGTTAACACATTATGGCTATGTTTGTTTGCAATGATTATACTTACGTTAAAATTGAAATCATCTAAAACGTCATATACTATGGGATGGAAGGACTATTAGCAATTTGGTATGTGTCTTTTGAAGAGGTTTAGCAACTTGGGATTAATCTTTTGTAGTTCTAGAGGGTGAATCGGGGAGCTTGTGCGTCTCGTGAGCGTACACGAAATATTAACATACGTGTTCCGGACTTGACTCAAAAGATTATGATATTAAGTCTTAAACTCGTTCATGTGTATGAAACTCCAATTCATGTGTATTTTTCTAATATGAAACTCCAATTCATATGTATCCTAACTCACTTAACTACTAATTTTTTATTTTAAAGAAAAACAAGTAATAAAACATTTTTCTAATATTTATAAAATTTATAAATGAAGCTGATTCCCCCCCTCCACCCCCACCCCCACGCCAACCCCAAACAATAGGAGCTATGAAATGTCAATTTTGTTATTTGTTTAATTACGAGAATAATGTGGTGCAAAAAAGTCAAGTAGTATGTGGTGGAGTTGCATACAGATGTGAAAGGCGAAGTGGAAGAATTTATTCACCCGAACAACCAGATGGGTCCTTTTCTTTTTATCTTCTATTGGATTTAAGCTCGGTAAGTTAGGGTATTAGCAATTTGCGACGATATTTGAACTTTTATGGCATTTGAACCTGTAAATGTAATAACAAACATCAAGAGGGTTGAAGACCCGAGTACCTATTTATTTTTCACTTCAACTGAGCTTCCACATGCCATTTGATCTTCCTGTTCTTCTACTGTTGCATAATTTCCTTCATACTCATATAATCCTCCAGTCTGAATTCTTCAATTTTCCAAACTACATAAAAAAGATAACTACACCTCTCTAATAGATACCACCCCCCCCAAAAAAAAAGCATAAAATTTGTGAAGCCAAAAGATCATCATGGTTGGTTTAAATGATATTCCATGCGTGGGAACAGCTCTAAATCAAATATCTGAAGCTACAGTTGAAGCTGCAAAACGTGAATGCTCTTATTTGCTTTGTTACAAGAGGAATTTTACCACTCTCGAAGACGAATTCAAGGAACTTGGGATTCAGCAAGAGCAAATGAACATCAGAATTCTTCGAGACAGGGACGACGCAAAGACAATCCAGAAGCATGTTTTAATGTGGCAAAACGAAGTCGATGAACTCAACTGCCAAATAGAAGATTTCAAGAAAAGGTACCAAGACAGGCCATATTGGTTCAAGTGCTTTAGATCTCGGAGTTTTCCTAATCTTTACTCCCGTTTTCAACTGGGTAGAGAGGCCGTAAAGAAGACAGTAACAGTAACTGCGCTCACAAAACGCACTAAAGAATATCTTTCCGGTGAAATTTCAAATCATCCGAGTTTTGGGTATAGTCCGAAATCAAGTACGGACTACATGGATTTCAGATCTAGGAAAAATGCTTATAGCAAGATGTTGGAGGCGTTGAAGAATGAAGATGGCCCTACCATACTTGGTATTTACGGAATGCCAGGTGTTGGAAAGACGAGAATGATGGAAGAAGCTTCGAAGCAATCTATGGATGAGGGGGTTTTCCACAAGGTTGCACGAGCAGATGTTAGCCAAGTGGTGGATGTGCAGAAATTACAAGGGCAAATTGCTAGAGATATAAATTTGCACTTTCCGTACGAAGCGGATGAGAAGGTGAGAGCTTCTTTGTTGGAGAGTAGATTGAAGGAAGGGACAAAGTTTCTAGTTATATTGGATGATGTTTGGGGGAAGATTCCTTTAAAAGATATTGGAATTCCTTTTGGAGATGTTAATATCAAAGGGTGTAAGATCCTTTTAACGTCTCGAACAAAAAGTGCTTGTGATGTTAACAAATGTAAAGATGTTATTGAGATTGGAACATTGGAGAAAGATGAAGCCGGCTATTTGTTCAAGAAGAATGTTGGATATTCTACTATTGATTCTCTTAATGATGAATCCTTGGCAACAGATGTGTGCGAACAATGTGGAGGTTTGCCACTCGTGATTGTTGCAGTTGGAAACGCACTGAAAAATAAGTCCGAGATTTCATGGAAGGATGCACTCGGTCAGCTCAAGAATTACAATCTACAAAAGATCGACGGAATAGATCCAAAAGTGTATGCTGGTTTGGAGTTGAGTTTCAAGCATTTACCCAAAGATGCTAAATCATGCCTTTTATTCTGTTCATTATTTGTTGAAGATGCAGAGATTCAACTCGAAGAGGTGTTCAAACTTGCAAAGGGATCAGGATATCTTAGAGATTTCAATACAATGGAAGATGCAAGAACTAGAGTAGGCTCAATGGTTGCCAACCTCAAAGCTTCTTCGTTGCTGCTTGGAGGCCAAGATGACACTGTCAAACTGCATGATATTGTTAGAGATGTCGCAAGATCTATAGCTGCCACGGACCAAGAATACGCGTTCCTATCTAAAAGTTGCGGCTCACAGTGGCCAGATGCAGATGATTGTAGTGGTCGAAAATTAATAGATCTAAGATTCAAGAGTAGTGTTATGGTTGACTTTCCTGATGATCTGGTGTGCCCAGACCTTCGTATTTTGCGACTTGAATGCGGCAATCCTTTACAACACCCTCCAGATAAATTCTTCAACGGGTTTCCGAATCTTAGAGTTTTGTTGCTCTACAATGTATCTTTTTCCCCACAACAATCTTCCATTCAATACCTGGCTAACCTCCGGATGCTAACCATATCCAATTGCGAGTTAAGTGACCTATCCCTCATCGTTCTGCTAAAAAAACTTGAGATTCTTAGCCTTCATTTGTATGTTCTTCCGGACCAGCCACTGGATTTACGAGGCTTGAAACGTCTTCGGATGCTACATTTGACTCATTGTGTTGACATAGTAATGCTACCACATGCCTTATCAAGTCTATCCAGCCTCGAGGAATTGCATATTCCAGATGGGTTCAGAATTCGGGATGAAGCAGCGAAAGAATACATTCCCATTTCTCCAGAGTTAAGTAAAATAACTCTCTTGAGAAATTTGACTATTCATTTAGAAGATGCAATGTCTTGTCCTGGTGAAAATATCTGCAAATATTTGCTTAGATTTAGAATATCTGTGGGTCAGGCTTATAGAAGCTGGGAACATTCTTCAGCAACAAGATCATTAAAATTCTTTAATGACAATCTCGAAGGCGGGGTTAAGGCTCTAGTGGAAAGAGCTGAAGAAGTGTTCCTGCTGGAAGTGACTGGTTTACAGAATTTTTTCACCATCACTGATCGCGAAGCGTTTGTAGACTTGACAAGGCTAATAATCAAAGAATGTCGTGATGCGGAGCATCTAGCCCGGATTCCACACAAACAAGTTCATCAGCCGTTGAGGTCTTTTTCTAAATTAAGTGTCTTAGAAATTAAAGACTCAGGATTTAAATACCTCTTTTGCGCTTCCTTTGCAAGATGTCTCGTGCAATTGCAAAAACTGTTTATATATGATTGCGAGGAGATGGAAGAAATCGTGAGGAATGAAAGCCATGAAGATATTGAGGAAAACGTAGTATTTCCCAATTTAACATCTATGAAGCTATATTCACTGCCTAAACTCAAAAGCTTCTACCGAGGAAATGGTATTTCTGTTCAACAATCTCTCTTTAGTGAAACGGTATGCTTTCTTTATATTCATATTTCTCTATCTTTAATTTAATTAGCATTAACAAAGGACTAGACCGACATAAATTTCCTTAAAAGGCTATTTTTTGTGGACCTGGTCACAACCTTGGTATCTTTTTATATGCTAAGATTTTAATTTTCCATATTTTACATTGAGATTTTGATAGCTATTTTCTTATTTTCTTTTTAGGCTTGTAAAAAAAATTACTCAGTATATATTTTTATGTGGACATGATTGGGAGATAAATAATTACTGGATAAATGTTGCAGGTTGCATTCCCTGCCTTAAAGAAATTGAAGATTTCTGGTCTGGATAAGGTACAACATCTCTTTAATGGCAAGGTATGCATGCTTCTATAGCGAATTCGTTTTTATATGGTGTACCCATTCTTTTCTCTAAAAGAATGGCTACAAGTCTACAACATAAACATGCACCTGGTAAGTGGTAACCAAAGAGCAATTTATTGGATATATTCTGCAGGTTGTATTCCCTACATTGGAGATATTGGATATCTACTCTTTGGAAACAGTCACTCAAATTTGGGAAAAGCAATATCACATAGACGACTCCTTTTGTGAGTTAAAGATGTTAAAGGTGAAAGAGTGTCCTAAATTGGAGACAGTGATTCCACCCACTATGGTCCAGAAATTACAACATCTGAAAGGTCCAAGTGTTCTTGATTGTAAGTCGGTGATCTCCTAAATGGAAGGACCAAGTGGTGGTGGATACATTGAGGAATATTCATAAAGGCATTTCAACGATCAGTCTGATTCTATTTTTGTCCATTCTATTTGATGACTTAAATGAAGGATCCAAGAATCGATTCATCTATTTTCTAGTCGTTGAATCTGTCATATCCATAGTAGTATATTTTTTTCGATTGAAATAATGAAATTGATGCTATGTGCTTGCCAAAATTAAAAAAAATCAAACCTATCTCCGCTACTAACGGTTAAAAAAACACAATTCATCCGCTACTAATAGTAGCGAACACTATTCAGAATTATTCATCACTTTTACACAAGTGTTTGATTTTATTAACTAGAGTTTAGCGTTTATTAACCCAGGCTAAAGGTTTACAAACCAGAGCTTATGGTTTATTAACCCCTTTATTAACCAGGATTTAGGGTTTATTAACTTTATTAACTCCTGATTAATAATCGCTACTCTGGTTAATAAACTTTAAAATTTGGTTAATAAACCTTAAATTCTAATTAATAAATTCTAAACCCTAATTAATAAAACATAAACCATAGTTAATAAATTCTTAACCCTAATTTATAAACCCTAAATCCTAGTTTGTAAACCATAAACTCTAGTTAAAAAAGTCAAACACTTTCTCTAAATCCTTTTTTAATCTCGTTCGTTGATGTTTAAAATGGATAGTAGAGATAATGTGCACCCTATGAGGACATTATTCCGACAAATATAACTTACACCGTTAATTCAGAGATCCAACGGCCTAAAGAGATTTTTTTTTCTTTTACTGGTCGTTACTCTTAGTAGCGGTTAGAGATTTTTTTAGTAGTCATGCCTTAAACACTCACACCTTAGTTAAATTTAATTAGTTTTAATGTATTAATTTGTAAGGTAATTCCAAGTTGTATTACAATACGAAGTTTAAATTTTAAATAATCAAATTGTCAAAATAATGACAATGTTAAATTGTATTACATAAGAAATTATTTATACAAATATTTTATAAAAATAAATACATTAAATATAATTGACAATGTTAAATTTTATTAAATGTTAACGCCAAATTTTGTACGCCTGACGAAATCACCAAAACATTAGGCCAAAATTGCGCTAACGGTTGATGGAGTTATTGATTATATCAAACTCACGAAATACATTCACACAAACATAAATAAAGACATAAATATGAACATAAGAATTTACGTGGAAACCTAATTGGGAAAAAATCATGGAGAGAGAGAGAGTAATCCACTATAATAATATTGAGAGTACAAGTTGTGTATTTGTGTGTGTCCCCTACGTAGCCATATATATAGAAGCCACCTCCACCCGTATCCTACTAGGAGAAGGACTCCTTATCCCTCTAAATAAGGAAACACAATCCTATTTTAATAAGGACTCTCCCACTATACCAACCGAACCAACCTTATACCAACCGAAGCAACCTTATCACTACCGAAGATATAAAGAACCAACCTTGTACCAACCGAACCAACCTTATCACTACCGAAGATATAAAGAACCAACCTTATACCAACCGAACCAACCTTATCACAACCGAAGATATAAAGAACCAACCTTATCACAACCGAATATAGAGAACCAACCTTATCCCAACCGAACCAACCTTATACCAACCGAACTAACCTTATCACTACCAAAGATATAAAGAATCAACCTTATATATACCAACTGAACCAACCTTATACCAACCGAAGATATAAAGAACCAACCTTATACCAACCAACCCAACCTTATACCAACCAACCCAACCTTATACCAACCGAAGCAACCTTATCACTACCGAAGATATAAAGAACCAACCTTATACCAACCGAACCAACCTTATCACAACCGAAGATATAAAGAACCAACCTTATCACAACCAAATATAGAGAGCCAACCTTATCCCAACCGAACCAACCTTATACCAACCGAACCAACCTTATCACAACCGAAGATATAAAGAACCAACTTTATCACAACCGAACCAACCTTATACCAACCGAACCAACCTTATCACAACCGAAGATATAAATAATCAACCTTATATCAACCGAACCAACCTTACTACTACCGAAGCCAATTAGGAGTAGGAGTCCTAATTAAACCTCATTATCCCACCATTGCCCTCCAGTCTCTTATTTATAAGGAATTTATTTATAAGAGACTATTCAAAAAGTCTCCATGGGATTTTTATCCTCAGGACTTTTATCCTCGGGATTTATATCCTCGGGATTTTATCCTCGGGATTTATCCTCGGTATTTTTATCCTGGGGATTTTATCCTGGGGATTTTATCCTCGAGATTTTATCCTCGGGATTTTTATCCGCGGGATTTTTAACCTCGGGATTTTTATCCTCGGGATTTTTATTCACGGGATTTTTATCCTCAGGATTTTTGTCCTCGTGATTTTTATCCTCGGGATTTTTATCTGTAGAATGTTCATCCTTTTGGGAGATTAAAGCCTTCTCGAAGGACGTTTGTCCGACATTATAACCCCTCCGACCTTATGACGCCATAATATCCGTCCCAACCCCTGTGGGAGGCTTCGATTAGACTTTATATTTGCCGAAAGTAAACAGCCAAAGATATGTAGGGTAACAGATAAGTACCTGGTTGTTTGTTTTGTCGAAGACTAAGTCATTTTTCGATGGGCTTGGGTTGCCTTGGTTGGCACCGGGATCTACAATCTTTGAATTCCTCATATCAAGCCTCTTCCGTGATTCATATGATCGATCGTCATGGTTCAGAGGCGGTGGTGGGAGCTTGTTCTACCGGTACGCTTCAATTGCTTTGATGTGTAGATCAAAATTATAATAGCATATCACCCATTCATTTAGCTCACCGAAAATAGAGGATAATATTTTTCCTTCAATAGATTCGGCAACATAAGGATCAGTAAGAATCATTTCTTCCTCTCAGGTTTCCTTTGTTGGGATCTCTTCAAGATCACTTAGATCGTGATAAATTCCACACCAAGGATGAATAAAACCATTTTCTATGAGAGATGCTTTCTTCTTCACTTGGTGAGACGCACATGAACAGACTATATGTAAAACCCCAACTTTTTGAATAAAGATGAATTTTCTATAATTATCATTTTTGAATATTATGGAATGAATTTAATATAATATTATAGTTGTAGGTAATATTTACAAATTTTGCAAAGTATGCAAGTTGTCATATTATATTCGATTGGTCGGGAAATATTCTTTTTTGTCAGGGAATATACGTACGACGGTACAATCATTGGTGGACCCCACAACGGAATTATTGTCGGATTGAGAAAACGACAAAAATATTTTATTGAAAATAATGGCGGAAGTTTTACCGTTAATACTGTTGAACTACTCGGTAGTAAAAGTACAGTAATACGCGTGGTTGCATAGTAGCACACGGTATTGATTATTAATGCTTACGTGATAAGTCACTCAGTTTTATTTTATTAGTATTATTAACGTAATAAAATAGAAAAGCTTTTTATATAAAACAGAATACTTTTATAAAGTTATTCGTTTTATTAGGCTAATAGTAAAATCTTTTTATATAAAACAGAATATTTTTATAAAGTTATCAATTTTATTAGACAATAATTAGAATATTTTATATTTTATTATGCATAGTGTTGCATAGTGCCCGCATAGTGTTGCATAGTGTTTTGCATAGTAAAATCTTTTTATATAAAACAAAATACTTTTATAAAGTTATTCATTTTATTAGATTATAAATAGAATATATTATATTTTATTTAAAAGATTTTTCTTTAATTATGGACCGTCCGATTAAAGTAAATCAATCTGGACTGTTCATGAGTTAGTAACTATGCAGTCCTTTCTTCTATAAATAGAAGCTCACTCCTTCATTATTTTCTTACTAATTCACTGAAACTCTAGAGAGAGAAATTATAGAGAGAAAGAAGAAAAGTATTCTGATACTTTAATATCAAGTTTCTTTTACGGTAAGGGATATTATTTGTTGTACCTGTAAGGGGTATTATTTCTTTTGTATTCATGAAGAGAACTTCTGTTATTCCATTCTTTATTATTCTATTGGAATAACCTGTATACGCGGGCTACCCTATACTTGGTGAAATTCTTCTGTTATTCCATTCTTTGTTATTCTGTTGGAATAACCTGTATACATGGGCTACCCTATACTTGGTGAAATTCTTCTATTATTCCATTGTTTATTATTCTGTTGGAGTATCCTGTCTGTGCGTTTTACGCCAGACCTGGTTCCATCTTTATTATTCTGTTGGAATATCTTGTTTGTGCATTTTACGTCGAACCTGGTTCCGTTATTTAGTATTCTGTTGGAATAACCTCTCTATGTGAAGTACTGCGTGCATGGTGATTTCTTTTGTTATTCTATTCTTTATTATTCTGTTAGAACATCCTATCGGTATGAATTTCGCCTGACCTGGTTCCGTTACTTATTATTCTGTTGGAATAACCTGTCTATGCGAAGTACCACATGCATGGTGATTTCTTTTATTATTATATTCTTTATTATACTCAGTTGGTTAAAGTTTTGACTTCTATACTCCATGAAATTAGTGGAATATCCTTGATATTTGCGCTTCATCCAGTATCTTTTCATGGAAATATTCTTCCGAGCATTCTTGAATTTTACTCTACAAAGAAGTATCATGTTGACAATTTGGACGTTATTGGTTCCTGGACAAATTAATTCGTGAACTTTTTTTTTATTGAATTCTTATATCAATGTCATCATCCTCATGTTTATTTTATGTTGAAAGTCATCTGTGGCCTGTAGTGCATAGATGGACTTGGTATGATTATGACCAAGGATTATTCGGTATAATCATGACCGTAATGTTACAAATGATGTGGTAAAAGTCCTTTTGGCCGTAGTGCATTGATGGACAGTTGTTCGCATGATCATGACCATTGATGAATTCAAGAATATCCTTGGCCCATAGTGCATGGATAATTTATGGTTGTGATACTAATGAATATCTTTGGCCGTAGTGCATGGATGATGTGGATTATTTATTAAGCTGAGTCCCAGCGATAAAAGTGATGAAAAACCTTTTAAATCATAAAACATAGTAGATTTTATTCTCTACTTGACTCTTTTAATGGATTGTTTGTTCCGCTGCAGTTAAACTTGATGTCTATTGTATTTTATCAGTTTAACATTGTTGAAGACTAATGATAATTTATTTTGCATTATCTTAGTCATAATATTTCTTACTGGGCTAGTTGAGCTCACCCTTTCTTTCACTGTTCTCTTCAGGAAATGAGAACGTAGCTGGGACGAGTCGGGAAACGGAGGGATGGTCCGGATGATAGTATTAGCTAGTAGTCCTTACTATTCTGTTAAATAGTGTGAAAATAAATGTAATGATGACTTATTCTGAGAGTGGATATTGTCTAGAAGACAGTATTTGTATTAAAACTCACAGCTCTCTTATTGTATAATTAAGATTATATTTGTATTCTGTACCATGTATTTGGCGACTCAAAATAGGTGATGTATACCTATTTTGGGGGCGTCGCAGTTGGTATCAAAGCTTAGGGATATGATCCCTGACTGAAATTTGAGACAAGAACTAGGAGGGGAGAGACGGGGAATTCTTTTGCAAGTATGACATACCTAAGTTTATTTGATATTTAATTGGTCGGTCAGAGTATAGGGATAATATGTGATATGTTATTTAAGTCTTGTTTTGTGGCAGTATTTGAAAATGACATCCGAGAATATTGAGAATATCAATGGAGCACAGGAGACTGTTGAGTCTCCACATATCAATAGTCAGGATAATGTGCATCAGGAAGGCGACAATCCTCAGGCAAACAACAACACTGACCAAATGATGAAAGATGGAATGTTCAGAGGCTTTATGCAATTCATGCAACATCAGGCAAGAGCGGCTCCTGTCTAAAATGCAGGTGAAAATACTGGCAACTCTCGGACGGTCACTGCCAAGCAGTTTAAGGAACTGGGACCACCAGAGTTTTTTGGAGAGCCAAAACCTCTTAAGGTGGAGATGTGGATAAAATAGATATGCAAGATATTTGATATCTTGGGATGCTCCGAGGAGCAAAAGGTTCCTTTTGCCACCTTCATGTTGCGTGCAGAGGAAGATTACTGGTGGGAATCTGTAAGCCGGACTGAAGATGTCTTGGGAGAAGTTCCAGGAACTGTTCAACGACAAGTACTTTCTCGAAAGTATTCGTCTCATGAAAGAGGTAGAGTTCATCAAGCTGGAACAAAACAACATGACCGTATCGCAGTACGAAGCCAAGTTTGCTGAGTTGTCCCGGTTTGCGTCCCATTTGGTGAAAATGAGGAGAGAATGACGCGAATGTTTTTAAGAGGTTTGAAACCTGAGATACGTCAATATCTTATCTCTCAATGCATAAACTGTGTTTGTATTCATATGTTGTTAATAGGGCTCAGTTATTGGAGCGTGATAATGAGTCATCCCAACCAAAAGATAACAACCGACAAAATGATAATACTAGTGAAAGCAGTCATCGAAGCGGTGACAACAAGCGTAGAGGAAATCAACAGGCCAGAAATGGTAACCACTTCGGTGGTAATCAGGGCCAAAATAATAAGAATGGACATTTCAAGAAGAGGAGATTCAACAATGATGGAAAGACGTCAGCACCAGCACCCGTTGTGAAGGAAGGAGAACGACCACCTATTATATGCTTCAAATGTGGAGGGGAGGGACACATCAGTCCAAACTGTGCGATGTCGTCCAACGCATGTTATAATTGTGGAAGAGAAGGTCACCTAGCCCAATTTTGTCGTTTATCAAAGAAAAGTTCAGCTAGGATGGAGGCACCAAAGGCCGTCTCAAAAAAGTCAAAGCCGGTAATGCAAGGGAGAGTGTTTGTTGTGACCTCCCAGAAAGCAAGGAACCCGAACGAGGTCATCACGGGTAAGCTTATCATAAACTCTAGCAAAGTTTATACCTTATTTGATACCGGTTCTACCCATTCTTTTATTTCTCCTACTTGAGCTCAATGTTTAAATTTAACTCCGGAGAAATTAGACTTTGACTTATCTGTTGAAACTCCGTTGGGAGAAACCTTCATTACATCCACTGTTTAAAAGTCTTGTTTAGTTCAAATCTGCACCCGCACTTATTTCTTTGAAAATACTTGCATTTGATGTGATTCTTGGGATTGATTGGTTAACTATTCATCATGAAAAAATTAATTATTTTCGTAAAGTTGTTAGCTTTCATATTCCTAACCATGAAATGGATTTTTCTTTTTGGACAATAATTGGGAGAATCCAACATCGAATTCGGAATTACCCTGTGTATAGCGGTCAACCCGAATTTGATATGGATCAGAGAATAGTGATTCAAATCATGGACCAGGAATGTGACGAAGCACTTAAGGGTGGAATGTACTCTATAGCAAAGACAAATCTGGTAGTTTAAGTGAGAGCGTTTGTCGAGAAACCCGAACGAAGTTATTATGGGTAAGCTAATCATAAACTCTTGCGAAGTCTATACTTTATTCGATACCAGTTATACCCACTCTTTTATTTCACCTAGTTGTGTTCAATGTTTAAATTTGACTCCGGAGAAGTTAGAATTTGATTTATCTATTGAAACTCCATTAGGAGAAACCTTCGTTATCTCCACTATTTATAAATCTTGTTTGATTCAAATCGACACTTTCACGTTACCTGTCGATCTTATCTTTTTGAAAATACTTGCCTTTGATGTGATTTTAGGAATCAATTGGTTAACTACTCATCATGCTTTTCGTAAAGTTATTAGCATTCATATTCCTAACCAACCTGTTATGTGAATTCAAGCAAACAAATCCTAAAGTCAATCATTGTCATATCAAGCCATAAGTAAAGAGCCCTGAGCCTTTCGCTGGTGAATTCCTTGTGTGGAATGCACTGAAGCCAGACTTTCTGTAGGCGATATCGTGAATGAAGATGGCAAGTTGATAGGTACCAATGTGACGTACTATCCAAGTCTTGGATGAGAGTCACAGTTTTGAATGATAGTTCTATCGTTAATAAATTTCTTGACGTATTCTTGAAGACTTCTTAGCCTACCCCTAGAACGTGAAATCGAATTTTGTATTGACCCCAGTACAAAAACCCATTTCTTAAACCCTCAAATATTTCTTTACTTAAAACGAACGTATCATGCGCCAAAGACGTTGGCTCGAGCTGTTGAATATTACGATCGTACCATTTAATATCATCGTAGAAGAGCGAACATGGTAGCTGACGTGTTGGGTAGAAGATCGTATGCGTTTACGAGTGCGATGTTGTTAACACAAAGACTCATTTCGTATAACTTACAAATGATGAATATAAAGTGAAAGACTCTAGGGACCCACATGAAGATAACGAATATACGAGTAGAATCGACTTTAATCGATAAAGTTAAAGCCGTGCAAGATACCCCGGAGCTGATGAATACTAAGAAGAAGGTTCAAGGGGGCGTTATTTTAAAGGCAAGAGTTGCTGAAGAGAGGAAATCTCAACCCTCAATTTAATTGGCCCATTTGAAATCCTTGATTGACTAGGAACTATGGCTTATAGACTCGTTTTACCGACAAGTATGTCGCGTGCTCATAACGTTTTTAACGTATCAATGTTACATAAATATGTGGACGACCCGAACCACATTATTAATTTAGAACCGGACAAGATAGCGGATGATTTAACGTTTGAGGAGACACGTGTTAAAATCTTGGATAAGAAGAATCGTATTCAACACTCAAGAGTTATACCTCAAGAGTTAGAATCTGAAATGAAGTCAAGGTATCCTCACATGTTCGGCATACCAGGTACGTACATAAATTTTGAGGGCAAAATTCCATAAGGATGGGAGATTGTGAGGCCCCAGATTTTATGAATAAATATTTAATTTTCTCAAAATAATTTTTTAATATTATGGTGTGGATTTGATATAATATTATAGTTGTGGGTAGTATTTATAAATTTTGCAAAGTATGCAAGTTATCATATTTTATTCGATTGGTCGGGGAATATTCTTTTTGTCGGGGAATATCCGTACGACGGTACAATCATTGGTGGACCCCACAACGGAATTATTATCGGATTGAGAAAACGACAAAAATATTTTATTAAAAATAACGGAAGTTTTACTGTTAATACTGTTGAACTACTCGGTAGTAAAAGTACAGTAACACGTGTGGTTGCATAGTAGCATACGGTATTGATTATTGATGCTTATGTAATAAGTCACTCAGTTTTGTTTTATTGGTATTATTATTGTAATAAAATAGAAAAGCTTTATATATAAAACAGAATATTTTTATAAAGTAATTCGTTTTATTAGGCAATAAATAAAATATATTATATTTTATTTAAAAGATTTTGCTTTAAATATAGACCGTCCGATTAAAAGTAAATCAATCTGGACCGTTCATGAATTAGTTACTATGCAGTCCATTCTTCTATAAATAGAATCTCATTCCTTCATTATTTCTTACGAATTCACTGAAACTCTAGAGAGAAATTATAGAGAGAAAGAAGAAAAGTATTCTGCAACTTCACTACTCCTACATCCAGCACTCTTCTTCTTAAGGTAAGGGATATTATTTGTTGTACCTGTAAGGGTATTATTTCTTTTGTATTCATGAAGAAAACTTCTGTTATTCCATTCTTTATTATTCTGTTGGAATAACCTGTATACGCAAACTACCCTATACTTGGTGAAATTCTTCTGTTATTCCATTCTTTGTTATAATGTTAGAATAACCTGTCTATTCGAAGTATCGCATACATGGTAAATTCTTCTATTATTCCATTCTTTATTATTCTATTGGAATATCCTGTCTGTGCGTTTTACGCCGGACCTGGTTCCGTCTTTATTATTCTGCTAGAATATCATGTCTGTGCATTTTACGCCTGACCTGGTTCCACTATTTATTATTCGGTTGGAATAATATGTTTATGCGAAGTACCGCATGCATGGTGATTTCTGTTGTTATTCCATTCTTTATTATTCTGTTGGAACATCCTGTCGGTGCGAATTTTGCCTGACCTGGTTCCGTTATTTATTATTCTATTGGAATGACCTGTCTATGTGAAATACCGCATGCATGATGATTTCTTTTGTTATTCCATTCTTTATTATACTCAGATGGTTAAAGTTTTGACGTCTATACTCCATGAAATTAGTGGAATATCCTTGATATTTGCACTTCATCCAGTATCTTTTCATGAAAATATTCTTTTGAACATTCTTGAATTTTACTCTACAAAGAAGTATCATGTTGACAATTTGGACGTTATTGGTTCCTGGATAAATTAATTCTTGAATTTATTTTATTGAATTATTATGTCATTGTCGTCATCCTCATGTTTATATTATGTTGAAAGTCATCTGTGGCCTATAGCGCATAGATGAACTTGGTATGATTATGACCAGGGATTATTCGGTATAATCATGACCGTAATGTTACAAATGATGTGGAAAAAGTCCTCATTGTCCCGTAATGCATTGATGGACAATTTTTGGTATGATTATGCTATGGATTCTCTTTGGTCAAGGGTGCAAAGATGAATTGTTTTATGGCATGATTAAGACCGTTGATGAAAACACGATTATCTTTGGCCCGTAGTGCATGGATAATCCGTGGTCGTGATACTAAAGAATATCCTTGGCCTGTAGTGCAGTGATGATTTGATGATGTGGATTATTTATTAAGCTGAGTCTCAGTGATAAAAGTGATGAAAAACCTTTTAAATCATAAAAGATAATAGATTTTATTCTCTACTTGACTCTTCTAATGGATTGCTTGTTCCGCTGCAGTTAAACTTGATATTTGTTATATTGTATCAGTTTAACACTGTTGAAGGCTAACAATAATTTATTCTGCATTATCTTATTCATAATATTTTTTACTGGGCTAGTTGAACTCACCCTTTCTTTCACTGTTCTCTTCAGGAAATGAGAACGTAGTCGGGACTAGTCGGGAATGGAGTGATGGCCCAGAGGATAGCATTAGTAGTCCTCACTATTCTGTGAAATAGTGTGTTAATAAATGTATTGAAGACTTATTTTGAGTTTTAATACTGTCTATAAGACATTGTTTGTATTAAAACTCACAACTTATGTTGTATATTTAAGATTGTATTTGTATTCTGTACCATGTATTTGGCGACCCAAGATAGGTGATGTATACCTATTTTTGGGGCGTCACTCACCCTCTCCTCCCTCCACAGCCACCTTGCTCGTCCACTACGCCGGCGCCACCCACACACCACCGTTCATGCCTCCGTTTATCACTACTCTGTCGCCAAAGGTATGTTTAAATTTCTGTCGTATATTGTGCATATTGGTGAAATGTATGTTTGAAATTACTCCTACAATATATCTATTATTGGTGAAATTGCTGAAATTGGAACTTAATTCGAACTGTTGATGAAATTGGGGCTTATTTTGAATGATAGTCGATGAAATTGGCATTATTTATGTACTACAAATTTTGTTGCTGAAAATTGGGATTATTTTTGTTCTGAAAATTGGGATTATTTAATTTCTGTAAATATATTGGGATCATGTACTACAATTCTTACTGTAATTATTCATTGATGATGATATTTCATTTCTTTATGATTCATTGATATTATTTAGCTCAATTGGGTTTGATTTTGGTATTAGCATAATTAGTATTTCTATGATATCCTACAATTTAATTTAGTTTTGTAAATTTGCTATTTCTGACAGAATTCCCGACGGAATTTCTGCCAGAAATGTTCAATTACAAAATTTGTGACCCCAATTTTATTTTATTTATGTATTTTATTTAGTTTCCCAATATTAAAATAAACTAAGTACCATGTACTTAGTTTTAACACTACTAAATAAAATATAATAATATAATAATATAAACTAAATTTATATATTATATTATAAGATAATATAATATAAAATAATAAAATTAAATAACATAAGATAATTAATTTAAAATAAAATAAAATAAAATAATTGAAATAACATAATTTAATTAAAATAAAATAAATTAATGAAAATAAATTATAATAAAATAAATAATATAATATAATGTGATACAAATTAAATTAAATAAAATAAAATAAAACTAAATGAAATAACTTAAATCTTATCTAATTAATAAATAAATAAAATAAAATAAATTATATTTAATATAATATAATATAATACAAAATAAATTATAAATTAATAATAAATTAGAATAGAATAGAATAAAATAAAACATAATAATAAATTTAATTTAATAAATTAAATTAAATAAATATAATATAATATAATTAGATAAGATAAGATAAAATAAAATAATTTAAATTAAAATAAAATAAAAAAATTATAAAATAATAAAAATATTTATAAAAATAATAAAATAATAAAAGAAAATACTAAGTAGTACTTGCTTAGTCTTCTATAAAAAAAAGTAAATTAAATGAAAATAAAATAAAAATAAAATAAATTTAATTAAATAAGATAATATAAAATACTATGTAGTACTTGCTTAGAGTTCTATAACTAAACTAAATTAAATAAAAATAAAATAAAATAAATAAAATAAGTAATACTTGTTTAGTCTTCTACAACTAAATTAAATTAAATGAAAATAAAATAAAATCAATAAAATAAAATACTAAGTAGTATTTGCTTAGTGATTTACTTCAAAAGTAAACTAAATATGTAGTACACTTATTAGAAACTTTAGTAAACTAAGTCGCATAAGTTTAATTTGCTACAATCTTCTATATTTCTCTCTCTCTCTTCAATCTTCAATATTTGTCAGAAACTGAGTAACATTTACTTAGTTTATATCATTGGAAAAATAAACTGTAGCATTTGCTTAGTTTTCCACAATTACAGTAAACTTCATTTGCTTATTAAATGTTATTTTCATGTATTTATTAGGTCATGCAGGATAGCTTGGGTCGACCTCCTACCTTGCTAGAGTTTAGAGATAGAGCCTATAAGTTAATATAATTTAATTGCAAATATTATTAGTAATAATATATTTGTTTTCGTAGGCTCTAGCCAGCGTCAGCGTCTGATAATTTAATTACAAATATATGCTAAAGGTTGCGAAATTTGAAATTCAGAAAAGATTGAAATAGCTAAGTTTTAATATTTATATTGATATTGACTGTTATGTACATAAGAATAAAGTTGGATTGTGATGAAAATAAAGCGTATTAAAGAAAGTTATAAAAAGTTTAAATTTATACGCATTTAATCACTTATAATATTGATTAGTGTTGTAAAGCTAGAATGAGAATGTATTGTTAACGCACAAAGACCGAAGTAGAAATTGTCTAGATTTTGGGGGCGTTACAGGCTTGTCCATGTTTCAAAACATTACTCTTGATGTCCATACTCACAGCCCGAAGGCAGCACATGTCAATTGACAACTCGGTGAACAAGACGACATCCGAGGGACCAACTAATTAGCACCATGTCGCCCATCCAAAGCATAGGTTAGTGCAAGTCAGATAGCTCATAACACTCATATGAGATTTCGAGAACACGTGGAGAACTTATAGCTAATCTTAGGCTAGGACCACCACCTGTGTCAGCTCGTCCCATGAACGTCGAAGGCACATAAGAAACTAGCCATCACTATAAACAAAAATCATCCACTCTATTGGCAATATTACACTCTTACTCTAAAAACTCTAAGATTGTTCTCTCTACTTTCTTTCTCTCACTCACTAATATCCACATTGGAGGCACCAGCTGTGACAACCCGAGAATTTAGACGATTAATAAAATCTTAAATGATTAAATAAAGGTTGAATAATAAGACCTAGACTGGAACTAGGTATGGATTTAAAAATTTTGTGAAGAACTTATGTGGTATTGTGTATTGTGATTATATGTGTGTACAGTATATGGTTAAGGGTTAAGTATAAATCACGTAAAGTATAACATTTGTAAACCCTAATGTTATAATAAGAAATTCAATGTTAAGTTAAGAAACCCTAACGATTGGTTAGAAACCCTAATTCCAGCTTTGGAAACCCTAATTTTAGTTCTGGGAATCCTAAACCCTAATAGAGAATTTCTAAACCCTAATTTGGGAACCCTAATGCTAATTATTAAAACTTAAGGGTTAAAAGTTATGGGATATATGTGAAATGACCAAATTACCCTTCGAATTGTAGGAGAAATGACCAAAATACCCTTAATAGGTGCAAAATTACCAAAATGCCATTTTACTTAAATTTTAACTAAAAGATATCACCAAATCTTGGTGAGTCATCAACGGAGATTTTCCATATGCTCTAAATCTCTCAAATCAGCCAATTGTTGCCACTTAGAAACATTTGCAACCATAGAATCAAAAGAAAGCAAACTAAAGTAAGAAAACATCTTACTTTAGTTCTCATTAATTAGCCAAGACCCTTGCTCTCTCTAATTTTTGAAAGTTTGAGAGGAAGTCAGTCCTAAGTTAAGCCAAGATAACCTCTTAGCAAGCCAAGATCAGATTCAAGGGACAGAAATTCAAGATTGAGCATTAAAGGTATAAACCCTAACTTAAGTTAGATTCTTATGATTTATGTAAACTATGTGTTTTGACTTTTAGATACATGTTATAAGATGTTATTTAGTGATCTATAATGATACATCATGGATCCATAACATCTAAGTGCATGAAAATAAGAATTTTTGAAAACAGTCAAGAACCCTAATTTGAGGTCTGACAGCCATATGTTAGAGCCTCTAGATCTAAATCTGTTAGATGTTAGGATGGCTAAGTGTATCATTGATGTTCTATGCCATGAGCAGAGTACATTGGAAGTGGGATCAAGTCCATAGTAGTTCTAGATCACAATTTATTCATGTTCAAACATGGTTGACCAAGCACATAATCTGGAATATGGAAAACCCAGATTTTCCAGAAACTGTCTAACAACATTTTTTAAGCCTCTGATCTTGCAATTGTTAAGTTGTTAGGCCATGTAAGTGTATAGCTTTTATAGTCTAACATATGGACTACGAAACAATGACACTAGAACACCTAAATCATCAACAGGATCAAAGATATTGATGATCAAATATGGGTTGACCAACTGCCTGGGTTGAATTTCTAGAAACCCCAGATTCTTCAAGAACAGTTTCTGACTGGTACTTTGACCAAGCCAGATTTTGTTTCTATGATGTTGTTAAGCTACAAAAGTGTATTACTTTTGTACATTGACATACGTACTACATAAGTGTTACACTTAAACACACAATCAAACCTCAGAATCCAAGTTATTAAGATCCAAAGTAGAACCCTCACACTGTTCTTATTTTCTGGAAATTCAGGAAATGAAGAACAACTCTGACAGCTATTTTGAATGCTTATATCTTCATTATGTGATGTAGTTTGACCTTGAACATTGTTGGTACATGTAGTATTACATCAATACTGCATAACCAATACACCTACATGCCCAAAAACATCTTGAGCAACAAATTATAGCTGGTCAAACAAGGCACCCAAGAAACTGACTTTGAATGTTCTTGAAGGCTTAAGAACACCTATAGCTACAGTTTTTGTCGCGATAGGCTCCTTTAGCGATGGTTTGAATAAAAATTAATTATTTAATTAAAATAATAAGAATAAAATGGAAAATAATTATGAAAAATTCATAATTAATTTGTAAAAATTGACTTTTAATAATTTGAGATATATTTCAGTAGTATTTTAATTTATTTAAATATTAATGATATTTAATTTATTTAATAATTATATTAAATAAATTACTTAAAAATGATTTTAATATTTTAAAAATCATTTGAAAATATATTAAAGTGTTAGAAAATATTTTAAGTTATTTTGAATGACTTTTAATATTTTGGTATGAATTTCATTAATATTTAATATTAATGATAATAAATTTATTTAATAATTGTACTAAATAAATTATGGAAAATAGTTTTAATTGTCTAAAAATCATTTAAAAATGATTTAAGGTTTTTAAAATGTTTTAAGTTATAATATATAACTTATAATATTTTTACATGAAATACATTAATATTTTAATATTAATGGCAGTTATTTAATAATGGTTTTAAATGTTTTAAAATCATTTAAAGGTGATATTACGGTATTAAAAATATTCTGAGTTATAATAAATAACTTTTAATATTGGGATATGTATTTCATTAATGTTTGAAATTAATTAAATATTAATGATAATGGACTTATTTGGTATTTAAATCATTTACAAATGATATTAATGATTGAAAAATCATTATAAATTATAATACTTATTTGAAAATTATTACGAGCTTCTAAAAACTGTTATAATTAATAGTTAAATTATCTAAAGCAATATTAAAGCAGTTAAGTAGAGTTTTATTTAAAATAGACTCGATATTATCCGATAGGGCAATCGGGACGTCGAAATAGTACCGAATTCAACTCAAACTGAAATAGTTTGACTTGATACCGGGTCTTATGTGTTTTAGTAACTGTTAGAAATATGTGCTTATATGTTTAAGTTATATTATGACTGTATATAACAGTAGCATATGTGATGATATTATTTTAATTGGGAGATCGATATTATCAATAACAAGTCTTTCAACTAAAGCTTAATTAGCTTTGCATAACAGTAGGCGACGGTACACACAAGTTTTCTCGAACTATACTCTTTTATTGAGCAAGTTCCTATACTTTTATTGTGCAAGTTCTCAAACTCAAACCTGAATTGTTATTTCAAAGCATGCGTGTGGTTAATCATTGCTAATTATATCACATCTTTGATTATTGATTTGCACGTTGTGCATGTTGCATGTATTAATCAAGTATGAAAGGCTGATCACCTTTATTAACATTTGGTTCAATTATATTCGTTCATGTTCATTGTTGGCCATTCATTATTATTGACTCGGTCATTCAGTTATGGAAATTTATTCATGTTCTTTCACAATTGTTATATTGTTGAAAGTTTGTTAGCTTATTATTCTTTTCAATCATGATATATCTTTCTTTGAACTTAAACTTGTTGGGCAAACTTATTGTTCACCCTTGTTATATCATGTTTAACATTTAATATTAGGACGAAACTTCGGATACATACAAAGGCAAAGAAAATTCCAGTATTGGATTATTGTGCAGGTTAAAATTATAATACTATTATAGACAAATGACATTATTTGTCGAGTAGGATTTTGAATTCAGGTAATAAGTTAAGGTTATCGACCTTGGGGATTATGTTGTAAAGGTATTTGTATAAACAATTTATTTTTATATCTTGCGCAATAGTTATAGAATTAGTGTACTAGGTTCATGGTGATTAATACCCAGATTTGGGGACGCTACACCCACAATGACTACTGATGTGATAAAATTATATACTATAAGTACACAGTATTTATTGTAGACTTGACAAATACAAGTCGAACCACATAGACTATATTAATTATCAAATTCTTAATTTATATTCTAAGAAAATTAGAAATAAAAATGGTAGAGATGATTAGTTAACTAAATAATGTGAACTAACAATTAATAATAAAAACTATTAATGAGAAAAGATACCTAAAAATCCGAATCGACTAAATTTAACCTAATAAATTATTTCCTACTTTCCAAATTTATTCCTAATTTTGTTTTCCCTTCCCTTTAAAAATAATGATTTCTACATTAAATATGAGTAAGCATAGATTGTGGAAAATACAGTGTAACAATAAATTATCAAAACTTGTTTAGTAAAATAAGAATCATAAACGAATTTTACACGAAGGTAATATGAAGGTTAAAATAATTAGACAATAATATCTCTCTAGAGCAGTTCATTGCGATACGCGACAAGGTGGTCTGGATGGTGGTTACCTTACTTATGGGCACTTTAATTTGGGTCGATGCTGAGTCAACCCTCGAATAATCAAGTATACTATGCATTTTAAATTTACGTGTTTTGCATGTTATTTAATTTTCATTTTTTTGTATTGTAAGACCCCAACTTTTTGAATAAAGATGAATTTTTTATAATTATCATTTTTGAGTATTATGAAATGAATTTAATATAATGTTATAGTTGGGGGTAATATTTACAAATTTTGCAAAGTATGCAAGTTATCATATTATATTCGATTGGTCGGAAAATATTCTTTTTGTCAGGGAATATCCGTACGACGGTACAATCATTGGTGGACCCCACAACAAAATTATTGTCGGATTGAGAAAATAAAAAAATATTTTTATGAAAATAACGGCGGAAGTTTTACCGTTAATACTGTTGAACTACTCGGTAGTAAAAGTACAGTAATACGTGTGGTTGCATAGTAGAACACAGTATTGATTATTGATGCTTATGTGATAAGTCACTCAGTTTTGTTTTATTAGTATTATTAACGTAATAAAACAGAAACATCTTTTTATATAAAATAGAATACTTTTATAAAGTTATTCATTTTATTTGATAATAATTAAGTTATATTATATTTTATTATGCATAGTGTTGCATAGTGTTTTGCATAGTAAAATTATAAATAGAATATATTATATTTTATTTAAAAGATTTTGCTTTAAATATGAACCGTCAGATTAAAGTAAATCAATCTGGACCGTTCATGAATTAGTTACTATGTAATCCATTCTTCTATAAATAGAAGCTCATTCCTTCATTATTTTCTTACGAATTCATTAAAACTCTAGAGAAATAAACTGTAGAGAGAAATTATAGAGAGATAGAAGAAAAGTATTCTGCTACTTAATATCAAGTTTCTTTTACAGTAAGGGATATTATTCTTTTGTATTCATGAAGAGAATTTCTGTTATTCCATTTCCTTATTGTTCTGTTGGAATAACCTATATACGCGGGTTACCCTATACTTGGTGACATTCTTCTATTATTCTGTCTTTATTATTCTGTTGGAACATCCTGTCTGTGTGTTTTACACCAGACCTGGTTTCGTCTTTATTATTATTCTGTTGGAACATCCTGTCTGTGTGTTTTACACCGGACCTGGTTTCGTCTTTATTATTATTCTGTTAGAATATCCTGTCTGTGTGTTTTACACCGGACCTGGTTCCTTTACTTATTATTCTGTTGGAATAACCTATCTATGCGAAGTACCGCATGCATGGTGATTTTTGTTGTTATTCCATTACTTATTATTCTGTTGGCACATCCTGTTGGTGTGAATTTCACCTGACCTGGTTCCGTCATTATTATTCTGTTGGAATAATCTGTCTATGCGAAGTACCGCATGCATGGTGATTTCTTTTATTATTCCATTAATTATTATACTCAGTTGGTTAAAATTTTGACTTCTATACTCCATGAAATTAGTGGAATATCCTTGATATTTGTGCTTCATCCAGTACCTTTTTCATGGAAATATTCTTCTTAGCATTCTTTAATTTTACTTTACAAAGAAGTATCATGTTGACAATTTGGACGTTATTAGTTATTGAATAACTTAATTCTTGAACTTATTTTATTGAATTCTTATATCATTGTCATCATCCTCATATTTATATTTTTTAAAGTCATCTATGGCGTGTAGAGCATGGATGGACTTGGTATGATTATGACCAGGGATTATTCGGTGTAATCATGACCGTAATGTAACAAATGATGTGGTAAAAGTCCTTATTCGCCCATAGTGCATTGATGGACAATTGTTGGCATGATCATGACCATTGATGAATACACAAATATCCTTGGCCCGTAGTGCATGGAATTTGTGGTCGTGACCCTAATGAATATCCTTGGCCGTAGTGCATGGATGATGTGGATTATTTATTTAGTTGAGTCTCAGCGATAAAAGTGATGAAAAACCTTTTAAATCATAAAATATAGTAGATTTTATTCTCTACTTGACTCTTTTAATAGATTGCTTGTTCCGTTGTAGTTAAACTTGATGTCTATTGTATTTTTATCAGTTTAACATTGTTGAAGACTAATGATAATTTATTCGGCATTATCTTAGTCATAATATTTCTTACTGGGCTAGTTGAGCTCACCCTTTCTTTTATTGTTCTTTTCAGGAAATGAGAACGTAGCTGGGACGAGTCGGGAAACGGAGTGATGGTCCGGATGATAATATTAGCTAGTAGTCCTCACTACTCTGTTAAATAGTGTGACAATAAATGTAATGAGGACTTATTCTGAGAGTGGATATTGTCTAGAAGACAATATTTGTATTTAAACTCACAACATATGTTTTGTCGTATTTTACACGACTGTTGTATTATTAGTTTGTATTTAAATTTTGTACCATTTATTTGGCGACTCAAGATGGGTGATGTATACCTATTTTGGGGGCGTCACATTTATCTTTAATTGTATCATATAATTATAAAAGAATACTAATATTAAGAACAATGATTAGTGAAAAGAGAGAGCATTCTCCTTATATTTTCATGTGAGTTATAGTATATTTGTACCTCTATCATTCTCTATACAATGCTACTATATATAGGTACATGAACATTAATACTTGGAGATTTCAAATCTCAAAGGTCATGAGTTTCAAAACATAAGTTACATGGAAATTTCAAAAAGATCAAGGATCATTACAATGGGAGGAATGAATCTAGACATCCGTATATATATATATATATATATATATATATATATATATATATATATATATATATATATATATATATATTATAATTTTATAACACTACCCCTTGGATGTCTATTGTATAGTCATACGCATTGATAGTTTTCTCATTAAAAACCTTACCAGGAAAACTCAATGGAAAAAAAACCTTGGGTAAGGGAAAAAAAAGTGCAGCGCGTATTAGTTTCCCCCATGAATGTATCCTTAAGTCCTTCAGCTATCACATTTCAATATTACGACGTAATCCTTCAAACATTGTAGTTGGTAATGCTTTGGTGAATAAATCTGCTAGATTATGTTTTAATTGAATTTGTTGAACATCAATGTCATCACACTTATCAAAGTCATGTGTGAAAAAGAATTTCGATGATATATGCTTTGTTATATCTCCTTTGATGTATCCTCCCTTTAATTGAGCAATACATGCAACATTATCTTCATACAGAATGGATGGAGTTTTTTTGCAACAATTTTTTAAGAATATGCCTCGTTAAAAACCTTACCAAATAAAAACCCAGTGGGAAAATTTTTGGCGAAGGAAAAGAATACACGATTCTTGTATAACTTCTAGTGCCTTGGGATTGGCTCATTAAAACCTTGCAAAGGAAAACCCAATGGAAAAAAACCTTATTGAAGGAAAAAGAGTACACTCAACACATATCCTTTTTACTCCCCTTTATAAGTACATAAAATTTCCATTGTTCATGGTAAAAATATCATTAAGTCGAAGCATGTCAATATTATGCACCATCTTCTTCAAAATCGTAGTAGGTAATGACTTAATGACTTAATGTGTAAAAAATAATTTTGGTGCAATATGATTGGTTCTATCACCCTTTGGATAAAATAATCCCAAATCAATAGTCTCACGAAGATAACATAAAATATGTTTAATTTCATTACAATGTCATTAAGTTGGTGCATAAATATACATTGCTAATAAGTTAACTGCAAATGTTATATCAGATCTTGTCAAATTTTCAATATACATCAAAGTACCAGTTACATTAAGATATAGTACTTCAGGACCAAAACACCAATTTCATGAAGATAATGTACTTCAGGACTAAATTTTTTTTAATCATTTTTTATGGTTAAAACAGATCTTTCTTGATATCAAGTGACCAATCTATCATTAAAGTACTCAAATGACTAACATTATCCATGTAAAGTTACTTCAGGACTTTTTCTATGTATGTTGATTGATGAAAAAGAATTCATAGTTCAATTTGTAGGCCAAGAAAAAAATTTGTCTTACCAATATCTTTCATCTCAAATTTGTTGTTTTTGTCAACTCTTCTGGAGCAAGATCTTTCATGAATAAATACAACAATAATAGCAAATCCAGATTTTGATCTTTTAATAAAAAGCATGCACAAATTAGATTATTCTCAAATACTTCTTTCAAAAGATATCCACTAAGGAGATTATACCACAATATGCATTTGGATTGTTTTAACACATATAAAGATCTTTGTAGCTTGATAGAATACATACTTTGAGATGTAGAATTATATTCTTCAGGCATTTTATATCCTTTAGGGATTTTTATGTATATATTATTATCTAATGATCCATACAGATATGTTGTAACAACATCCATTAATCGCATATCCAAATTTTCTTTTGCTACCAAGTTAATTAAAAATCTGAATGTAATTCCGTCCATTACTGGAGCATATGTTTCTTCATAATTAATACCAGGTCTCTGCGAGAAACCTTGTGCTACAAGTCACACTGTGTACCTTATAATTTCATTTTTCTCATTTTGTTTATGTACAAATACCCATTTGTATCCAACAGGCATTACACCTTCAGGTGGTCGGACTACATGTCCAAAAACTTCACATTTACTTAGTGAATTTAATTATGCTTAAATCGCCTCTTTCCACATTAGCCAAACATTTCTACATCCATTAGCAATTTGTTATTTATATTCATGATCATTACCTCTGGTAATATAAAGAACAACTTTATATGAAACTATGTTATCGACAACAATTTTATTTCTATCCAATATATTCGTCTCCTGTATATACATAATGTATTGGGATCTCATTATTTTTAAGTACCTGATACTCTTCAGAAGATAACTCATCCTCTTCAGGAGATAACTCTTCAAGAGTTTTATTTACAGGAGATTTTTTTTTCATAAGTTTTGGATTGATCAATAATTTTATTTTATTTTATTTTATTAAATTTTTTTGTAGCATGTTTCATCGGCATAACCTCTTTATAGGTTGAAACTTATTTTTATTGTACTTTCTTCTTCTGGAGAATTTTATCTTTAACACCGATAGGTCTTCCATGCTTCAGGTGTGGATTTGATTCTTTTGTTGCTATATTAACTGAGTGTCCTACAAGGACTTCAATCTCTACTGGAGTTTTAGTAGCCGGAATGTAAGATTTCATTATTTTCTTATTATCAGTGAATACTTCTGGTAATTGATTTGCAATTCATTGCAAATGAATAATCCTTTGAACTTCTATTTCATATTGATTTGTATAAGGATCAAGATTAAATAACTTTGAAACGTTCCAATTAATCTCTCATTGTTCTTGAGGCAACGATCTCACGTCATGCTTCAGGCAACGACTTTTCTCCCCCTAATGGTGGGAAGACTGTTTCATTAACAAGGACAATCCTTGAAACGTGCTTTTTAAAAAAAACATCATATTTAAGGTTATGATGCAACATGTAAAATAGCATGACCCCAAGCATAAACAGGTAATTTTGATTTCATAATCAAAGGTCGGGCAATATATTGAAGTCTCTTGATAAGTGATTCAGCTACATCATTTTTAGTATGTGTATGTGCAACATGATGTTTAACATAAATTCCAATTAACATGCAATATTCATCAAAAACTTGATATGTGAATTTTACTAGCATTATCTAAATAATTTTTCCTAGTTATATAATCAGGAAATTGTATTCGCAACCTAATTATTTGAGCAAGAAGTATAGGAAATGCAATATTTCTAGTTAAAAGTAAACATACACGTGATCATCTGGTTAATGCATTAATTAAAACCATAAAATACTTGAATGAACCGCACATGGTGGGTGTATTGGTTCAAATAGATCACCTTGAATTCTTTATAAGAAATATGAACACTCAATAATAATCTTTAAATGTGATGGTTTTGTAATTAATTTACTTTGATATAATCAATAGGTAAAAGAATCTTCTGGTTCTTTAAGGGATGTTCATGGGAGTTTTAAATAATTCAACGCACCATTATTGATCTTGGATGATCATGTCAAATCATAAAAACATTTGGATCTGAACACCTCTAGTGTATTATACACTTCTGGTGTATTACAACATTTGTTTCAACTATTCTCATTTTAGTATAATATAATCCATAAGATAAAATAGATAATTTTTCTAATATGAGCTTCTGTCATGATACTATTGAAGTAATATAAAGAAATTCTTCACTACCTTCGTTATTGGTTTTAATATAATAATCATTATAACATATATCTCTAAAGCTGAGCAAATTTCTGTTTGTCTCAGAAGAATATAAAGAATCATCAATACAAAGTTTTGTGTCCTTTGACAACATTATAATTTCTCTTCCAGAGACTTTAATTAAGTTTGATGAATAATCGCTCTTCCAGAGCTTTTAAATAAGTTTGATGAGCTTCTGATCCATACATCTTTATATATGCAAAAACATAAATTTAACTTTATTACTTGAAACATAAATAAAACATATAATAAAAATACTTATTATAATGCCATATACAATGAAATAAAAATAATTAATTGGTATGGACATTTCTATCAACATCATCAAGGAAATCATAGATATCAAAATTAGTTATATCCACTTCATTTGAAAAGTTAAAATAATTCATGGGATCTTCAGGATCATTATGATCAATAAAGTTTATTTCAATTCTATTTTCTTTTCTTTTATGGAGTCTTGGTACAAATCTACCAAATCAAGTTTACGAGTACGATAGGTACATTCCCTTTTCTATATTGATTATTTTTTTCACGCTCACTACCACAATCATAATTTTCTCTATAATTATTAAATGAGGTTCCATTCACTTCAGGGAATGTAGTAGAATCAATCGTGCGAGATTGTTGGTTTTTCAGCAAAAAACTCATTATTTTGTACAGCCACCAAAATCCATAATATCACTTCTGGGAACATAGTTCCTTTATCGCTTCAGGGAATATTTTATGAACTTACGCTCTCGATATTGCTGCTGCAGAAGCATATTCGAGGCATGAAATATAATGAATATTTTCTCTAACATGTCTTCATCCTTTCATAAGACCAGTGAGTCTTTTACTGTAAAGTACTCTGATTTTAATTTTCATGAAGATGATAGCGAATAAAAATCATTAATTTTGGATGATCCTACTGGGATGCATGATTGCCAACTTTAATTGTATCTCTAAAATTCTTTGCCTTTATAAGAATCTCAGCATCAAGAGTCCATGACAAACAATTATTGCTCGATATAAATCAAGAGCAACAAATTCAAATTTATAAGATTTGACAACTATATAAACATATAAATACGTAAGAAATTAAATAACTAAGTACAAATTTATAAGAAGACAATAAAAATATTTACCCTTTTCTAGTCACTTTCAAAGTGGGAGAATTTGAAGGTGGAATGATTATTTGTTTATACTAATACTACTATATCACAAAATTAGTGTACTTACGTAATTTGTATTCTCAGAAACTTTAAAGTTGTCCATTATCATTATTGTCTCACGCCTCTTTTGTTAAACAAAATGTTTATATGTATATCAAATTTAATTATAATGAAACAATACTTACAGTGAGTTGAGAGAACCTTTTTTCTTCTTCTCAAAATCTTTGTGCTTATAACGTGTTATAAAAGAATACTAATATTAAGACCAATGATTAGTAAAAAGAGAGAGCATTCTCCTTATATTTCCATGTACGTTATAGTATATTTGTACCTCTATCATTCTCTTTACAATGCTACTATATATAGGTACATGAACATTAATACTTGGAGGTTTCAAAACTCAAAGGTTATGAGTTTCAAAACTTAAGAGACGGGAGTTTTAAAAAGATCAAGGATCATTACAATGGGAGGAATGAATATATATATATATATATATATATATATATATATATATATTATATATAATTTTATAACACATGGACTAATGTGTTATTTTTTTAATTGTATCATCAAGGTGACGATCCCAAGCGGGCTGGCGATGCCGAGGAGGCTACTCATTCCGATCACGAGCGGAGGAACGACATCGACGATTTTCATACGCCAAAGCAGCAGCGTCGACGCCCGCCCGCCCGATGATCTTTCTCACACCAGGGATAGTAATACTGGCATGACTTAGTTTTGTAGATGATTAGTAGATATTTTAGTCATCTTTACTTTAGTTTAGCTTAATGTGATGTAAATTTTTGTAGTTTAGTTGATGTTTGACATATTGTAGTTTAAACCTTGAAATTACATGTCATTTTTGTATATCTTATGGAAAATTAGAGTATTTTTATTAATTTTGGAGGTGTAATTCATATTGGACTTGTATGTACGAACAAATGTCAGTTATTAGTGTGTGTATACGTTGTTGGAAGGTTATTATTATGATGTATGTGATGTTGGGAAAATAGACAGGTTTACAGGTACAAAAATGTGGGTTAAAACCCTGAATATTGCCAAAATAGAAAAAACAGTTAAAAATATCTTATTCTCGGCGGAATTAAAACCTTCCCACATGTCAGCCAGAGATGCCACGTGGTAGCTTAACATCGACAGACTAATTCCGACCGAATTAATTTCGTCGAGCATATATTAATTCCTACCGAATATTCTGTCAGAAATGGTTCCATCGGCATTTTTTATTTCCGACTGATATCCCGACAGATTTAATTCCGACGCGGTCATATCCGACCAAATTTCTGACTGAATAATCCGTCGAAATTAAGGTATCCTCGATGGAATATCCTTAAATCCGACGGAATATTCTGTCAGAAATATCCCTTTTTCTTGTAGTGTATGCAATACCTAGTTTTGATCATTCTCTAGGTATTAAAATATTTAGTTAGACATGATAAATATGAAACAAAAGAGATTAAGATTACTGGTTGCATGAATTAAAATGAAAATCAGGTAACCATATTTAAAAAGGAAATTCTATTCAAATTAATAAATAATGTTGAAGTATTTTGATAACAATAGTACTCCCTGGTTTCTAACTTTCACTGATGCCGTACTTGAGTGATCGGAAGGAAACGAAAGTTTTTAAACATGATAATATCTATAACCTTCTCCAGTCCTCCTTGTTAAGCCGGAAGTATTGAAAGTAAAGGAAAAAAATTAAAAATAAAAGTATCCACCTATCCTTAAAACAAAAGATCAATTTATATGAAAAAAATAATTATGATCTAATCTAAGGTACATTGAACTTGGTCTTCATTCTTATCCTTTTATATTCAAATGAATTCTAAATAATCTTCCAGAGTCCATTTTAATATTTAAAAGTTGATCTCCTACGAAACAAAATAAAATGTATTAGTTAAATAAAATATACATATAAATTCATAAAAATGAGAATATTAAAATTTATAATTAATGTATATATCAGCTACAACCATTTAACCACTTGTAGGGATGTTACTTGAAGGTGTTTGCTGAGATACACTGGATATATCACGCTAGAAGGAAGGAAGACCATCGAGCATTAATTGGTGACTAAGATGAAAAATAACTACAATTTGAGGAGGAAGTATGTAAAAAAATTAGTTCGAGGACTAAAGATGAAAAGCAGCTAAAATTTGATAAGTATATTTTGTTATTAATATTCAGTCATGAAGGTACCTGAAGGTAGCTTTGCTTTGAACCAGTCATCTCTTTAATAGGCTTTAACAATATGGATATGTTTGTTTGCAATGATTATACTTATGTTAAAATTGAAATCATCTAAAACGTCATATACTATGGAACGGAAGGACTATTAACAATTTAGCATGCGTCTTTTGAAGAGGTTTTAGCAACTTGGGATTAATCTTTTGTAGTTCTAGAGGGTGAATCGGGGAGCTTGTGCGTCTCGTGAGCGTACACAAAATATTATAATACGTGTTCCGGACTTGACTCAAAAGATTAAGATATTTGGTCTTAAACTCATTCATGTATAAAAGTAATCCATCTTTTACTTATTTTTCTAATATGAAACTCCAACTCATGTGATGCAGGAGGGTTTCTGGCCGAAGATTCTAGATGGTTGGGTAGTACGATGACGATACTAAAGGACCAAAAGTAAAGGGATTGGCGCCAAGGTATCAGTTGACTTCGGGGTCAGGCGTTCGGTCTATGTCTTCGGGGTCGCGATTCAGCTTCGGATGGTGTCATGACTTCGGCTTTGGATGGCGTCATGACTTCGGATGTGGAGAACTTCTTCCGAAGAGACATCATAACTTCAGAAGTCAATGGACTTTATTATTATTATTATTATTATTATTATTATTTAGTTCTTTATAGTAATAGTATTTTATTAGGCAGTAAATCTTTTATAATAAGTTGTTATTTTTGTTAGGATATTTTTTCGTATCTCTAGGAAGTTTGTTAGAATCATTTTCACATCCCTAGGAGGATTTTATTTCTATTTTTTTATTTCCATATCTCTACGAAGATTCTAACTTGAAGAGAAAGTTTGTTAGCTATATATAAACTCGGCTTGTGGGTTGAATTAGATAGACTTTGATTTTGATAAATATAAATTTACACATTAGAGAGTTTCTCTGTGTTTTTCGGCGAATCTCTTGTTCCTTTATTTGTGAATTCATTTGTGTACCATGTACACTATTGACTTTTTAATTGCAATGAATGATATTTTAATTTGAATATATGATATTTTAATTTCAACAAAAGATCATGTTAATTTCAATGTATGTTATTTTAATTTCATTGGATGGTAGTTTAATTTCTATTATAAGATTGGTGATATTATCTATCAATGGTTGTTATCTAGATTGGTTCTGTGACTATTAAAAGTGTCAATTCACTATATTCTGGTTGCAAGTAAGACATGAGACCATTCCAATTCACTTTATTCTGCCCGTAAGTAATGACTAAACGATCATTTAGTCATTAATTTACGATCGTTTAGTCATGACTTACCATCGTTAATTAACAATCGTAGATTTAGATTACCTTCAATATACATTATTTAGTTTTTAAAAACAATCGGTTTTGCATATAACCATCTATTTCAAAGTAATAATAAATTACATCTCCATAAACATTCCAAAAAAACACAAACATTTTAAAATAATACTAAACTTCATCTCCATAAACAAATATAAGTATAAATATTACATCTATAAATGTACTCTAATGGTTACTGTATATATATATATATATATATATATATATATATATATATATATATATATATATATATATATATATATATATATATAGGGAGCCCTTCCATAGCAACCGGTTGCTGTGAGTACTGTGCAACACCCTCTTTTTGTACCGTTGATAAACTTATTGGAAGGCTGAGATGAACAATAAATTTACCAAGCCGTAAGAACTTGTACCGGCTTTTATTTTAATATGAGGACCCCACCATAGTCAACATGTTGTCAGTTTATACCAATAAATTGAATTTTTAATATTAAATAATATCCAACCGGGACAAGCTCATACGGCTGTAAAAAAAATGTAAAAAAACCAAGGACAAAATAATATAGCAACAAACAATATAAAACTTTTTTTTTTTTTTACAGCCGTATGAGCCTGTACCGGCCGGTAGAATTTTTTTTTTTTTTTTTTTTTAACAGCCGTAATAAAGTTTGAAGTGGTACATTTTTTTTTTCCGACCGGTACAGGCTCATACGGCTGGTACCTTTTTTTTAAATTTTTTTTTTCTTTCCCGGCCGTAGGAAGCTCATACGGCTGTTAAAGAGATACATTTTTTTTTTCCGACCGGTACAGGCTCATACGGCTGTTGAAGAGATACATTTTTTTTTTCCGGCCGGTACAGGCTCATACGGCTGGTACCTTTTTTTTAATTTTTTTTTTCTTTCCCGGCCGTAGGAAGCTCATACGGCTGGTATTAAAAAAATTATGTTATTCAAGCAACTCGCTGCTAAACAGACTCGAACTCGCAACCTCAAACTCCAAACACACGTCACATGACCACCCGAGCACCACGGGCCTAGCTGTCAATATCAGCCAAGGAATTCTCTTTACATTAAAACTTCACCATCCCCCAAAAATCTAAATTGTTGCATTATTATTATTATAGTACGATTTATTATTATTAACAAGTCTATATAATACATATGGGGGTTTGATATTTAGAAATAAGTTAATATCTATATTTATTAAGCAATGATTATTAGAAATGATTTTATATATTAAGCAATGATTTTATTATTAAGAAATGATTTTATACAATAATAAAACTAGTGAAGTATAATAATAATGTCACACTATCGAATTTATAAAAGTAGTGAAGTATTATTATAATAATAATAATGTGATTATCAATATTATAAGTACAGATTATACCAATACTAGTACTGCATAAATATATCAAAAGAAATAGTACATATTACATGTTCATTTTCATAAAAAAGAAAAAAAAACATAGAATGATTAATACAACCGACGCCTATTTTTTTGGCTCAGGAATCCCTAGCACTCGATAGTGGTTTCGCTTATCGTGGTCGGTTTCAAAGCCACAAATTGCACATTTTCGATGAGTTTTAGATGGAATGATTTTCTCGAGTGCACTCTTGAATCTAGATTGTTTTTTGCGGCCCTTTGTTTGAGAAATATTAGGCGGCAAAAACTCTTCTTCTTCTTCCACCTCTGCATCTTCATCGTCATTATCGTATCCCATATCATGATTTGGATCTCCAACTGTGCAATCAACGTCGTCATCTGCCAGTTCAGTAATATTCTCATCCGGATCATACTGGTCAACCAACTCTTTTCCTCGTGCATTCAGCTTAAGAACAGTTTTGTAACCTCGGACTGAGCAAGCCGCTTTGCTCGCTAACTCCTGGTAATCAGCCATCAAATGATTGTAGCGCATTCCTTGATTTTGTTCGAAGTCAGCAGGTGTGGAGTTAAAGAGTAAGTCTTCACCATTGCTTTTGTTCGCGTCTCTTGTCCACCGATGAAGGATCATGTCGGTCGGTATTTGTGAAATACTCTTTGCTATGAAATATCTCAAGATGTGCCTGCATAATTCACCAGAGTGAGAAAACATTTGGCAGTTACATGTCACCGATCCAAGTTGTCGATTGTTGACAACTTCTTTATATCTTCCACCACTTTCAGTTGCATCTGCATTATACACTGCATAAACCTTAGTATCAGTGTCACACATCTCACTAAGTTTACGAACATTGTATTTCATGGAATCGACGAATTGACGTTGGAAACGTCTAAACATCTCTTTTGTGTACACTTGTGCAGCATGAACTTCTAAAGATGAACCGAGTACCATAATCCTTTTACGATGTTTTGTTATGTAGTCGGCCTTCCTCTCCCTGATAAACTGTCTTTCTACAGCCTTTTGACTCTGCAGTACAAAACATAGCATACCTGTTAATGCATTAACATACTCATCAAAAAAGGCATTCATGCTCTCGCTTCTTCCAGTGGTAGTCATTCCTGCGGCAAAATATCTCTTTGTATATGCTGGAATCCATTTCTGTCGTACATCATACAAACTTTCAAGCCATTCATTAGTATACAATTCATAGGAACTTATCAGAATATGCCAACGCTCTTCAAACTCCTCGATGGACAATGAGTTATACACACAGTTGTTAAAATCATTTTTGAATGATGGGTGCGCATAATAAACATGATGCAATTTTTCAGGAAATTTATTGCTAATATGCCAAGAACACAATAAATGATGACTAGTTGGAAGTACCGTAGCAATAGTATTACTCATGGCTCTGTCTTGATCAGTGATGATGGTTGTAGGTGCCTTGTAGTCCATGGCTTCAAGCCATGTCTGTAAAACCCAAACGAAAGTATCCTCTGTTTCGTCTCGTAACAGTGCAAATCCAAACAATATAGACTGATAATGGTGGTTGACCCCGGCAAATGGAACAAACGGCATGCCATACTTATTTGTCCGGTATATACTATCAAATGTCACAACGTCTCCGAACTGTTGATACATAAACCTTGATCGGGCGTCAACCCACAAAATACAAGCTATGCGGTTGTTTTCACCAGATTTCACTAGAAAAAAAAAATCTGCTAGCGCATCCGGATGCAAGTTTGTTCAAATGATTGACAGCAGCATCATTTTCATCTGCAGGATCACGTCACCTCCCATTGTGCTCAAAACATTCATCATCTTACTAGGACCAATACCGGACTTATTTAAAGTGTCAATTAAATTTCTTGCAACAGGAGTAATATTTCTGTGAGTCTCGATCAAATCTACTTTAGTGGGGGTCACTAAGTGATGATTGTGCTCTAATTCTACAGTAGATATACGCCAATTGTCTTCTTTCTTATTGTGGACAACATATATTCTGGCTTTGCACATTGTTCGTCCTATAGAGTCTCTTTGTCTAGTTATTTTATTACTACTATCTTCATCATCAGGTAAACTCTTCCCAACAATTGGTGTACCGGCTTTCTTACATACATACTGCCTAGATCTGATATCATTCGTATTAACATGTTTATGACTAGTTGCAATTCTAATCTCGAATCCATTTTTGCGAGCATATGATCTATAAAAATATTCAACCTCTTCCAACATACAAAATAATTGACCAACGTATGGAACAATATCAGATTTATTACTTTCAACTTCACTAACAAATTCAGATGTATTATATGACATTTTAAAAAACTTACTTGTGAAATAATAGTGATGAATTTTGCTCGATCAGAACTTCAACTTTTTTCTGAAGTGAAAGTGGGCAACTAGATGAAACAAATTATGAGTAGAGGAGAAAAGAGAAAATAATATCAGAGAAAAAATTCTATGGAAGGATAAGAAGACTTCCTAGACAATATTTAAAGGTAAAAAGACCAGCCTGTACATCTTGTCGCGGTTAATGCTCAAGAAGTCAACCTAATGTACTACTCCCAACAAATCAATGTCAGCTTTTTTCTATTCTCATAGTGTTGTATTATTATGTTTGACTACTCATTCACCAGACAGTGTTTATAATAATAATAATAATAATAATGATAATAAAATAATTAAAAGTACATAAGCCGATAGAATATGGAACGGCTTTATACTCAATTCGTAATAATAATAGAATAATATTAATAATTGAATAATAATAATAAAATATTGAGAAATTTAATTTGGGGGGAGATGGAATGTTTTAAGATATATCCAAATCCAAGGTAAGATATGACAGCTAGGCCTGTGGTGCTCGGGTGGTCATATGACGAATGTTTGGAGCTTGAGGTCGCGTGTTCGAGTCTAGCTAACAACAAAAATATATAGCCACTACCGGCCGTTACAGCCTCTACCGGTCGAACCATTTTAATTAATAATATATATATTTTTTATTTTTCCAGCCGTTATAGCCTCTACCGGTCGAACCATTTTAATTAATAATATATATATTTTTATATCCAGTCGGTCAAGCCTGTACCGGCCAAACACTCACATCGCCTCGGGAAATGCACTGCCATATTTTTTTGACCACTTTTCTGCCACATCGCCTCGGGAAAGAAAACCTGCAAGCTCGGTAAACTAAAAAGCTGAGACATTTCTTTGAATTTGGTCCTAAATTAATTCATGTACCGGACATTTACATGAGCTTATTTAAACGTCTATTGAGAACACATATTGTTAAACTAAAGTTCACTTGCCAAGCTAGATAAAATAAAAATAACAGAGAGTAGAAAGGGAGTATTTCGGAAGAGATGAGTAAAAAACTTCAACAAGTAAGTTTTTATTTATTGTTATTTGTTCAGTTTTTTATAATTTCTGTTGATGATTTTTATCACTGCATGTTATTACTGAATTAAAGGGTATATAATACCATGCATGTATTTATTTCGTATAATAACAACAAAATAATGCAAGATTTATACTGATCACTTTATATTTTATTAAAAAGTAATTTTATTTTTAATATATTAATTAGACTAATTGGACATATTTTTACAAAAATAATAATATATTTTTATATATTATAATATTATGTATGTGCACGAACAAATTGGGGTTTAAAATTGTTGATATGATGAGTTATCAATTTGATCTATATTTGCTTATGTGAATCAATAAAAATCAAGGGGCTTTCAAATATTATTATACTAGTTAAAGATTCAACAGAAACCTTTGTTTTTTTGTTTCTTTTATTATATTATTAATAAAACCTGCCGGCCGGTAGAGGCTATACCGGCTTATAAGAAAAAAAAATTATATTATTAATAAAACCGTTCGGCCGGTACAGGTTATAACGGCTAAGTGATGAAAATTTTTTTTACTGCTAACCAGACTCGAACCCGTGACCTCAAGCATCAATCCCTCGTCATATGACCACCCGAGCACCACGGGCCTAGCTGTTTTAATTTGCCTTGAATTTGTATATATCTTAAAACAGTTCACTTCCCCCCAAATTAAAATTCTCAATATTGTACCGGCTTATGTACTTTTTTATTAATTTATTACCATTATTATTATTATTACATGCATGTTGTTCAGTTTTTAGTGCATGTTAGTGTGTATTGTTATTACTGTCATTTTGCTTAATACTAATTAGTGTGTTGATGTATTTTTTAGGTAAAAGATGGATAGTTGGGAATATGGGCCAATTGATCCAAGTGTTATGCATGATCAACAAGATCATGTATCAGATGACATATATCATGGGAGAGATAGGGGAAAACTAAGCTCCAGTCAATATACTGATCAGAAATATAATCAGTGGGCTTTGACAAAAGAACAAAAAATCCTTTTAGATAAATGTGGATTTGGAGTATTTAGTTATCAAGGTGTTGTACACCAAACTGATCTTGGTCTGATATCTGTCTTAGTCGAGAGATGGCGCCCGGAGACCAATACTTTTCATTTAAACTGTGGAGAAATAACAATCACGTTAGAGGATGTTCACTTTATTTTTGGGTTACCGGTGGTGGGAAAGCCCTTAACGGGTCCCCTTGCTGTCACCAATTTGAATTATTTTAGGGATTGTTTTGGAGATAAATTAGCTGGTGAATATTTTAGTTCAAAAAAACGCAGTGCAATTTCATTAGTGTGGTTGCACGAACATTTTAATAATTGTCCCGAGAATGCAAGTAAAGATGTTGTAGGGCGACACACAAAGGCATACATGTTGTGGTTGTGCGGGGCAATATTATTCCCTAATAGGAATAGGTTAGTGTGCACCCACGATATATGTCTTTTATTGCCAACGCTGAAGATTGTGTAACTTACTCTTGGGGCGCGGCAGTGTTAGCATATTTGTACAGATCTTTATATACTGCTACTAGGAAAGGAGTTAATTACATTAATGGTTGTGTTACGTTGTTACAAATTTGGGCTTATGAGCGTGTAAGTATTGGAAAGCCAAACCCTTGGCCACAATCATCCTTATGGTTACCTAGGGCTTTAGCATGGTCCTATTTTGGAACCCACAGTTACCCTGGTAGACGTGAGAATCCCCATCACCATTTGTCATTTTATCGAGGGGAGTTAGATATTAAGTCTATGTGGGATGTGGTTTGGCGGCCTTACATAGTGTGGGATGATGATATCAGTGGATTTAATTTTGAAGGCAGGTTGTTGGGATCTGGTGGGGTCCCCTTGATCCACTTTGATATTGTGGAATTTCAAATGCCGGATCGTGTGATGAGACAGTTCGGGTTCATGCAAGGCATACCATCACCAGCCAAAAACCACGGTGACCTCAGGAAGGAGAAAAAGTTTAAATTTATTGATGTCGAGGATTGCATGGCCTTGAGAGGGGAATATATTTCGATGTGGGAGGCATACATGGATCATCTCGAAGGACAACAAACTGAAGTTGCTGATTATGTCCCAATAGATGATTACATGGTCTGGTATAGGAAAATTACACGTTGGAAAATCCACCGACCTCGACAAACAAGCGACCACGACAGTTGTTATCAGCCTCGGGCCATTTACAACCAACAACACCTTATTCAAATGGTATAAAATTATATTCTTCTTTAATAAATCATGTATTGGAGTAAATACTTAATATTACATTTATTTATATTTATTGTTAATAATATTTGTTTGTGTTTATCTTACATGACAGGTTGAGAGTGCAAAGTCGTTACTTGATAAATTTTCAGCACTTACTCAGCTGCCTCCCGAGTTGGTTCTACAAAAAAATAATTGGGATTTCCAATACGCTCTATACGACTTCGAAGCAAGAGGTAAACAAATACCTCGACAAGGGGGTCCCACAAATTTTGGACCACAGTCGCAATACACACAACTCAGTGAAGGGCTTGGGAAACAAACTGATTATGTTGTACAAGAGAGCTACATACCCACCCCACAAGTAATCGAGGAGAGCTCTATTCCCACCACCCAAGCCTACGAGGAGTGTTACATTCCAACCTTCCAAGCCTACGAGGAGGTATATATAGTTATGTTAATAGTGATGGTTTTAACTATTATTGCTATATAATAATAATGTACATTTGGGTCTCAATCAGGTACAAGATGCGGGAGACGACATCTCTTATGGACCAAAAGGGTCCCTATCCAAAAGACTTAGAGATTGGAAGGAGACATTTGTAAATAAACATATTTTTGGAAACGTCGTGGCACCAGAAGGGGATTTATATCCTTTATCACATCCGCGCCATTTATATGAATTAGAACACAATGCAGTGCAATCCTTAGGGCCTGGGAGTTGGATATTCGAGCATGTCATAGACGCGTATATGATGTTGCTACGAGATAGAGAGGAATACTACAGGTCGCGGGGAATACAAAGGTGGTCCCAATTTGGTTTCATGAATTCATTCTTCATCCATCTTGGGCAGGGCTATGTGCCATGCACTAACGTGAATACTGCATGGAGTTTTTGCGATCCGTATGTTAACCAAGATGTTGGTCCACCTTTACACGAATGCAAATACATATTCATGCCGGTGTGTAGTATCAATCAACACCATTTTGTCTTGTTCCTATTCTCAGTTGAAGATTGGATGGTTACCATAATTGACCCGCACTACAATGACACCAAGTATATTAAGTTACATGAAATGTACTCAGAATTCGTTAAAGTTGCGGTATGTTTAGTCTTAAAATATTTTAATTTTATAATGTCCTATTATATTAAAAAATTATTAACCAACTACTTTGTACATGCAGGTACATTTGATACCATTTTGTTTGCGAAATGGTAATCCGATGCGTGAGTGGCCCAGCGGTAATCCTACTGTGCAGACATTAAAGATTCGACCGAAACAACACAACAACGCAGACTGTGGCATTTTTGTCTGCAAATATATTGACTGTTTCGTTAGGGCCAACGGTAATATTTCTGAAGAGAAGTGGTCCTTGGAAGATGTCACAGTCTTTCGTTACCGCGTCGCATGGGAGCTCTACAAGAAATCCGCAAGATTACTTCCGGCCTCTGAGATATAGGCGTCGGTTGTATTAATCATTCTATGTTTTTTTTTCTTTTTTATGAAAATGAACATGTAATCTGTACTTATAATATTGATAATCACATTATTATTATTATAATAATACTTCACTACTTTTATAAATTCGATAGTGTGACATTATTATTATACTTCACTAGTTTTATTATTGTATAAAATCATTTCTTAATAATAAAATCATTGCTTAATATATAAAATCATTTCTAATAATCATTGCTTAATAAATATAGATATTAACTTATTTCTAAATATCAAACCCCCATATGTATTATATAGACTTGTTAATAATAATAAATCGTACTATAATAATAATAATGCAACAATTTAGATTTTTGGGGGATGGTGAAGTTTAATGTAAAGAGAATTCCTTGGCTGATATTGACAGCTAGGCCCGTGGTGCTCGGGTGGTCATGTGACGTGTGTTTGGAGTTTGAGGTTGCGAGTTCGAGTCTGTTTAGCAGCGAGTTGCTTGAATAACATAATTTTTTTAATACCAGCCGTATGAGCTTCCTACGGCCGGGAAAGAAAAAAAAAATTAAAAAAAAGGTACCAGCCGTATGAGCCTGTACCGGCCGGAAAAAAAAAATGTATCTCTTCAACAGCCGTATGAGCCTGTACCGGCCGGGAAAAAAAATGTATCTCTTCAACAGCCGTATGAGCTTCCTACGGCCGGGAAAGAAAAAAAAATTTAAAAAAAGGTACCAGCCGTATGAGCCTGTACCGGCCGGAAAAAAAAAATGTACCACTTCAAACTTTATTACGGCTGTTAAAAAAAAAAAAAAAATTATACCGGCCGGTACAGGCTCATACGGCTGTAAAAAAAAAAAAAAGTTTTATATTGTTTGTTGCTATATTATTTTGTCCTTGGTTTTTTTACATTTTTTTTTACAGCCGTATGAGCTTGTCCCGGTTGGATATTATTTAATATTAAAAATTCAATTTATTGGTATAAACTGACAACATGTTGACTATGGTGGGGTCCTCATACTAAAATAAAAGCCGGTACAAGTTCTTACGGCTTGGTAAATTTATTGTTCATCTCAGCCTTCCAATAAGTTTATCAACGGTACAAAACGAGGGTGTTGCACAGTACTCACAGCAACCGGTTGCTATGGAAGGGCTCCCATATATATATATATATATATATATATATATATATATATATATATATATATATATATATGGGTGAACATCCGTGGCAACCGTTTGCTAAAAACACTGTGCAGCAACCTAGTTGATAATCGTTGATCTGTGGGATGAACGGTTGGGATTGAAGTTAAGTGACACCCTGCCGCAAGAGCCTGTAGCGGCAGGCTTTATATTCCAAATACCAAGCGTAATTACCAAGGTGCCCCAGTTAGTTGTACGTTAAATATTTTTACCCCTCCCGCTGGAGCCTGTAGCGGAAGGGTCCCACCTTTTGAAAACTGGTCAGCTTTTGACTACTTTGACTGGTCAGCTTTTGACAGCTTTTTGTCAGCTTTTTCAAATAATAATTCCTTGTCGCTAATAGTTGTAGCGGCTGCCTACTTTCCCTTTTAAAACCCAGCCTTGCTTCTTCCTATTTTAAACACAGATCTCACCTACATCAAGCCTCTCTCGATTTTCTCCCTCTGCTATTATATCTCTTTTCCTTTTGGTTGATATTGTTTGTTTTCAGTAAAAGACTTCTGATCCGGAGATTTTTCCTTCTTATCTCAAAGAATGGAGCACAACATACCTGCTCATAAAAGGTTTGTAACAAGTTCTTCAGATTCTATTCAGAGTTTTGATATTTATGAAAATACATCTAAATTTGAAAGTGAAGTTGAAAGTAATAAATCTGAAATGATGTCGTACGTTGGTCAATTATTTTCTAAATTGGAAGAAGTTGAATTTTTTTATAGGTCGTATGCTAAAAAAAATGGGTTTGAGATTCGAATTGCAACTAGTCATAAACATGCTGGTACTAATGATGTGTCGTCTAGGTTGTATGTTTGTAAAAAAGCTGGTACACCAACTTCTGTAAAGAGTTTACCTGATGATGAAGATGATAGTAAAAAAATAACTAGACCGCGAGATTCTATAGGACGCACATTATGCAAAGCTAGAATATATGTTGTTCATAATAAGAAAGAAGATAATTGGCGTATTTCTACTGTTTAATTAGAGCGCAATCATCACCTAGTGACCCCTACCAAGGTAGATTTGATCGAGACACATAAAAATATTACTCCGGTTGCAAGAAAAATAATTGACACTTTAAATAAGTCTGGTATTTGTCCTAGTAAGATGATGAACGTTTTGAGCACAATGGGTGGCGGGTTGCAAAATGTTCCTTTCTCTAATGTTAATGTTCAGAATGTGGTGAGAGAATTAAGGCGTGATTCTGCAGATGAAAATGATGCACAAGCTGCTGTAGATTATTTGAAAAAACTTGGATCCGGAAGTTTAGGTAATTTTTTCTATCGTGCCAAATTGGACGAAACAAATCGCATAGCATGTATTTTGTGGGTTGACGTCCGATCGAGATTGATGTATCAACATTTTGGAGATATTGTGACATTTGACAGTACGTACAGGACAAATAAGTATGGCATGCCGTTTGTTCCATTTACTGGGGTCAACCACCATTTTTAGTCTATATTGTTTGGATTTGCATTGTTAAGGGATGAGACAGATGACATTTTCGTGTGGGTATTAGAGACATGACTCAAAGCCATGGACTACAAGACACCTATAACCATCATCACTGACCAAGACAATCGCCATGAGTAATGCTATTTCTAAGGTACTCCCTTCTACTCATCACTTATTGTGTTCTTGGCATATTAGCAACAAGTTTCCTGAGAAATTGCATCATGTTTATTCTGAGCACCCATCCTTTAAAGACCATTTTAACAATTGTGTGTATAATTCACTGTCCATCGGGGAGTTTGAAGAGCGTTGGCAGATTCTAGTAAGGAATTATGAATTGTATAACAATGAGTGGATTAGAAGTTTGTATGATGTACGAGAGAAATGGATTTCGGCATATACAAAGAGATATTTTGCCGCGGGTTAGGCCTGCCAACTATTATATGCTCGTATGCCCAAATTTGTAAAAGAGTGACACAACCATTAATATATTTTGCTCCTTTCCTAGTGGCAGTATACAAAGACCTATAAAAATAGCCCAACACGGCTGCACCCCAAGAATACGTTACACAATTTTCAGCGTTAGCAATAAAATATATATACCTGGGATGAACAGTGTTTTTATTCCTAGTGGGGAACAATATTGCCCCACACAACCAAAGAATATAGGCCTTTGTGCATCGACCAACAATTTCCTTACTTGCTTTAGGGGGACAATTATTAAAATGTTGCTGCATCCATAGCAATGAAATAGAGCCGCGATTTTTTGATTCCTAAAATTCAACAGCTACTTCACTACCAAAACATTCTTTAAAATGAGCCAATTGAGTGTCAAATAACGGACAAGTTAAGGGCTTGCCAACTACCGGCAACCCAAGAATAAAATGTACATCTTCTAAAGTGATTGTAATTTCCCCACAATTTAGGTGAAAACTATTGGTCTCCAGCCGCCATCTCTCCACCAAGGCGGACACGAGCCCAATGTCAGTTTGTGGTACAACTGCGGGATGACAAAAAATTCCAAACCCACATTTTTGTAAAAGTATTTTTTGATATTTTGTTAATATCCATTGATCGTATTTTTTTTCAGTTAATTGACATGAGAGTAGTCTTCCCCTGTCTTTCCCGTCATATATATCATCCGACACATGATTTTGTTGATCGTTAAGGACACTAGGGTCAATTTGTCCATAAATCCAACTGTCCATCTAGTACCTAAAAAAATGAAAAATTATAAAAGGTTTTTCATATTGTTTAATAACTATGTAACACAATATTAGTATTATTAGTACAATATTAGTATTATTAGTACAATATTAACACAATTATATCTATATCCTATCAATGAATAAAAAAACTTCATTTTAATATAATTTAAATAATTCTTTTGTTTTACACATTTTTATAATAATTAATCATTATTAGTGACAATATTAACATGCATATTAAATCCGACAAAACTCACTATATTTTATCAAAATGAACATTCATAATAAAACAATACTACATTATAATTTTTAAGCAAATAATTTAATAACCAATCAAAAATTATACTAACTACTTCACCACCTAGTAATATAATTTACCCAAACACATGAATCTTAAAAATTTTACAAATTCACACGCATATATGTAGACATAGCAATGATTGACAATTTTTATTAAGAGTTTAAAATTCTATTTTATTATAAATACATTTTTAAAAACAAATTATAATATTTACTAATTAATTTAATTAAATATATGACAAATAAATCTTACCAAAATAATATTTGAATATGAATATTTGTTGCTGAACTTGTGACCAATCCAACTTTCTTGCTCGCGTATTTCTGTTTTTGCTGCTTCAATATAATTTTTCTTTAGGCAGGGGTAAGCGGGCGGCAGAGCTTCAATATTTGTTGCTGAACTTGTGGGTAGCGGGCGGCAGAGCTGAGAGCAAAATGAGCAAAAGAAGCTTTGAGTGGGAGAAAGAGGAGCGGTAGGTTTATATGGCGGAGTGCCTACCGGCTTGGTTTGCGTGGTGTCAGTTTGCTTGTCAGTCCAGTTTGCTTGTCAGTCCGTGTTTCAGTCAATTCTTTTTGGCTTATTGGCTGCCGCTACCAGCTCTAGCGGTAGGACTCTTCCCATCCAAACTTAACATGCATATAATGCAGGGGGCAGCAATGTTAACATGCATATAATGCAGGGGGCAGCAATGTAATTTAGCATTAATTTTGGAAATATTTAACTTCCGCTTTAGCCTGTAGCGGATGGATTGGTATAAAATTCAATCCCAACCTTTCATTCCACATATCAACGATTATCAACTAGGTTGCTGCACAGTGTTTTTAGATGTATATATATATAGGGTATTCATCCATGGCAAACGTTTGCCATGGACACTATTCAGCAAACAAGTTGATTACCGTTGATCTGGACAATGGAAGGCTGTGATTGGTCAAGTTTTCTCCCTGCCACTACAGCTTGTAGCGGCAGCCACTTTTCCTTTTTGTCCGTTTGCAAATTACATTACTGCCCCTAATTAACTTACATGCCTGCCGCTACAGGTTGTAGCGGCAGTGTAAATCTCATCCATATGGCCCATATGCTATGTAAAGATAAGTTTATATTTATGTATACATAATGTAAAAATAAAAGATAATGATACATAATATAAAAATAAAAGATAATGATAAGATAAGTCTGAATAAAAGATAAACTTATTTTTATAAATATATAATGTAAAAATAAGATAAGTTTGAATAAAAGATAAATTTATCTTTTATAATAAAATAAATTTATCTTTTATTATAAAAACATAAATTTATCTTTTACAATAAAATAAATTTATCTTTTATAATAAAATAAATTTATCTTTTATAATAAAATATAAATTTATGTTTTTATTATAAAATTTAAATTTTATAATAAAAACATAAATTTATCTTTTATTCAAACTTATCTTATTTTTACATTATATATTTATAAAAATAAGTTTATCTTTTATTCAGACTTATCTTATCATTATCTTTTATTTTTATATTATGTATCATTATCTTTTATTTTTACATTATGTATACATAAATATAAACTTATCTTTACAGAGCATATGGGCCATATAGGTGGGATTTACACTGCCGCTACAACCTGTAGCGACAGGCATGTAAGTTAATTAGGGGCAGTAATGTAATTTGCAAACGGACAAAAAGAAAAAGTGGCTGCCGCTACAAGCTGTAGCGGCAGGGAGAAAACTTGACCAATCACAGCCTTCCATTGTCCAGATCAACGGTAATCAACTTGTTTGCTGAATAGTGTCCATGGCAAATGTTTGCCATGGATGAATACCCATATATATATATATATATATATATATATATATATATGTTGTTGAAGTTTTAAAATAAATTTCAATCACAATTGGAATTTTAATGTTTTATGGACTAAAATAGGATTGTGTGTAATAACTCAAAAAATTCTATATAATATCCAGTTATTGTAATGTCAAATTTTGAGTATAAATTTTTATTTATTTTAATTATACTTAACTGATGTGGCTTTATAAATATTTACTATTTAATAATTGTTAAGTATCATAGATTATGAATGGTAAAGGAAGGGAAGAATGATATACATTATTATAATGATATTTAAATATCAAGAATGAAAAGGAAAGCCAACTTGGCTTAATTGAGAAAGATTCTTGATATAAAGCTATCTATGTGTCCAAAGAATTAATTATATTAAGATATAATTAAAAAGGGTTATTTAATAACAAATAAAGAAATTAGGTATTATCATAAATTATTTAAATTACATGGAACCATTATCATTAATGATGTGGGTATTAATTATTTTTGCTAGCCTAAGTAAAGATGGGAGTTAAATTTCATATTTAAAACCATAAAAAGTAAGCTTTATAAAAGCTATGAACACCAAAATGAAGCACCATCATACTTGGGCCATATACGCAAGTTTCAATAGTCATAATATGACATAATTAAGCTACACAAGCTAAAGAAACAAAACCTAAAATGTTTTGAGCATTAGACTTGTCAAAAATATCATTTTAAGCCCAAAATTGGACTGTTTTATGTAATTCTTGACACTTGAACTTATAAAACTAAAATGAAATCATATAAAGTTGCTAATGCATGCTTATAATAGTTTTAAATCATGGTCATGACCAAAGCTAGCAATAAAACCAAGTTAATTAGGATCCATTTTTCAAGCCTAAATTGAGCTTTGATAGGTAAAAATTGGCTAGATGATTAAATAAAGTGTAGTGATGCTAAAAGATCCTTAAGTAACTTAAATACACATGCCTAGACTATCCTAGTGGTCAAAACTAGAAGATTTTGAAAAAAAAAATTCAAAAACAATTTTTATAAAAAGTGAGAAAACTGCCAAGTTTGAGCCTTGTTTTTGGGAAGCTTAATTGGCATGAATAAGAAACATAAATTTTGATTAAAATACCTTGATGTATGGTCTAAAAGCAGGGCCAAATGGTTGAACCAAGAGCCTAAGCCAAAAATTCAAACAAATCACCAAACTAGGCTATAAAATCATTCAAACTATAGTTTTTGAAAAATTTCTAAGTGTGAAATTTGAGATTTTGAAACTCAGTTTTAACACATTAGACAAGTGAGTTAGAGGTATGTTGTGCTATTCCAAGTGTTGGAATGCTAATGTATACAAGAACTTGAGAAATTAGTATGTAAAAGCTTGAAAAACTAGGTTTAAAGGGTTAAAACCAAATCTATACTTAGTAAAGTCAAGAAAATGCTAAAAATAGTCTTAACATAATTCAAGTGTTGGAATGAATCCAAGAGGTCAGAAATAAAAATGGCAAGAATTGACCAAAATTAGTAAACTAAAAACTGTGAAAATACACCTAGTTTGGGCATGAGTTTCAAGAAGCATAAAAGGCTTACATGAAAACATAAACCAACACAAAAATACTTTGGTATATAGGCTAGAAGTATGTCAGAGTTCTGTTCCAAAAGCCTAATACAAAAACTCCTAAAACTCATCAAAGTAGCCTCGAAATTCATAAAAAGTGCAGTTTCCTTAAGAAACTATTAAGAACAGCCCATTTGAGGCTTAATTTTGAATTACATAACTTGTTAACTTCTATGACCTAAACCAATGATAAAATACTATGGTATGGAGTCTATAAAAATTCACAAATGATAGGTTCAAAAGACTATCATAGAATATTCTAAAAATCCTCAAAGATGCCTCAAAAATCATGATTTTGAATTTTTGAAATATATTTTTAAAAGTGAAATTTAAGACTTGTAAATGTCCTAGCATAACTAAATAAGTTAATACAAGTATGTTATGTTCTAAGATCTATAATATGACATGTTTGGACAAAAACAGGTATGTTTTGTGATATATATGAACTTTATAGGTGATGTGTGTCTATGTGTGGTATTTGTATGAAAGTGTCGTATAAACTAAGCTATAAAAAGGTGTTGTGATAAACTATATGCCTATGTGTACTAAGTTATATTTGCAAATAAAAGCTGAATGTATACTTGGCTAATGTTAGTAAATAACATACATGTTAGTTATTGGATATGGCTTCAATAACCATAGTAAAACTATGTGTATCCATAAATATGGATTTTGTGTTATAACATAACTAAGCAAGCCGATACTGTATATATGTAGGCTAGTAAGCCGATACTGTATATATGTAGGCTATTGTGTGGCAAGTCACTGTTTTTATTAAAAAATCTAATCGACGCAAGAGGCAAGTGCATCAACCTTTCTTACTCGAATAAGTTTATATTGAATATACTAAATTCAAAAGTTGTTCTTTCAAGATTATTCAAATTATTGAACTGCAATACTTCAGATTTAGTTATTCTTATGATATTAAAGGTATGTCAAAACTATTATTTTGGCAAGATAAATATTGAGACATATCGATATTATTCATTCATGAAAATCTCATTTAATGTTCTCCAAACTATTTTGTTGTTGTGCGCACTTTTATATAATGTTGTGAACGAACAACCCTTTTATAGGAGCATATAATACCGGACATATGATTCCGAAGGACATGTAATGTGTCATTAGATTGTTATGTTGTGCACAATATAGGGTACTTAGGCTGATCCCCTAAAGTACAAGTTTAGGATATAGTTCAGATTTCATAGTTGTTTGTATATATGGATTGCAGTTTTAGTACTGTCAATTCTAGTACAGAGTTCACTGGTCATTTGACCTTACAACATGATAAAGCCTGATTTTCTAAATTCAAAGCTTCAAAGAATTGTTTTGCTCAGTATCTCGTTAATTAATTCCTTTATTAGATACATTTATGTCCCATTATATTCAACTGTTTATTTTCTTTTTGAGCAAATTTTTGTTCACCCTTGCGTTGAATATAATTATTGTAATATTTATCATTTTATAATATTTAATTAATTATTTTAAGTTTAAGTTTAAAATATATCATATTAATTTTCAAAAGTCAATAATAATAATTTAAAACGGAGAAAGTATTAAAATTGTCTGTAAGATTAATATTTTACATCATTTAGTAGTAATATATATCATACAAGTATCGTAGTCTATGCAGGCAGGCAGGCACGCAAAAAGGAGCTCCAGGACGTTGTTAAGCTTTTTCTCTTTCAAATTTCAATTACTAAAAGGTATTCCCTCCATTCCCGTTTATTATAAGTTTGAGGGATTCATTTTTTTTATATATTTGACATTAGCAAATTTTTAGAATGCATTAATTATAATTTTTCGTCTATTGCTATCATGTATCTTCTTTTTTAATTTTTCTCTCATTTATTTAAACAACTTTATATATATTTTCTTAATGCAAATATAATTGATGTAATACATATATATCTTAATGATATAATTAAAGCTATAAAAAGCTTCCTTAATAAGTGTTAAACACTCTAAACCGTCAAATAAATAAAAAAAAAAGGGAGTTAATAGTTAAGAGTATGGGGACAAAAACAAATTGACAATTTATTATGAAAATTGATAAATTATTTTCACTTGAAAATCATCGCTATTTCATGTAGAGAACATAAAAAATCCGATGAAACGGACTGGACTAGGTCAACGCGACTTTGGGCAACACTAATTTGGCTAGAACCCAAAATCTTCAACTTAACCTTGAGAGGTTCCAACTCTATAATTCATTGGTTTATTGCCTTGTCTTGGTCATGTATTTTTGCTTGCCTTACTCAGAATTGTTGTAGTTCCTCCTTACTGTTAGCTAGAGTACACAAAGTCGGCTTCATTCACTCAAGCCAAAGGCTCTGGGTCATTCATTCACTGATTTGTCATTAACTTTAACAGCAAATCCTTTCTACTTCTCATCATATATAGTCAAGCTCTTGTATATTTATCTCATGAGCTTACATTGATCCTAGTAGTTTAGACACTTCATACTTCATAGTCTGAGGGCTTTGAGCTCCTCGATCAATGGCTGTACTAACGAGCCTTTTTCTCCATTCATTTCAATATAACAACAATTCAACAAATTCGATTAACTAGAATATAATAAGTACAAAGCAGTTTTCTTATTTTAAGGTTTTAGAAGGTCTTCAACATAGATATCATTCATAAAGCATAAAGGACTTTCAAAACATAAAAACACAACTTGGCTTATTCTTACAATGTTGAACATGGAGATGCATAGTTGCATACTATGGTAAGGTTGTGATATTGTCCTCAAGTGCACCATATTCCACCTGAGCAACAAATCCTGATCATTCCAGGCATTCCACTCGAGCATTTTACGAAAACGAGTTGCATTACTATGGGTAAGGTTGCTTTATTCGAGAGTTGTAACTTGTGATTCCCAATCGACTATTGTTACAACATCACGTAAATAACCGTCGGGATCAATTGATCCTCCAAATAAGCATCCACCAAAAGGTGCACTAATATTCCACAAGCATGCGTAGTGTCCGAGCTGCACGTGCAAAAACCTTATGGTTTTAGCATCGCGATCAACATAGATAGGCTTAAACAATGTACATGACCATTTGGACTGATCTTCCTCTGGTTCATGAGCAGCAGCAACAATCCACCAGTGGTTTTTCGACCACCTTACCCAGTATTATTGTTATAACAACATCTCAAATGCACGAGTCCATTGCCACTCTTTGCCCTCTTCATTTGAAACTTTGTGTACGGGCTCACAACCTCGTCTTTATAAAATCGGAGAAAACAATTTCTTGTTGGCACCACACCTTGGTGTATATCTTTGAATTCATCTTTAGGTACATAGCCCAAGTATTTTTTGTTGTAATTAGATTTGAGCACCACAAACCTTGGCAATGCAACAGGTTCAGATGTTGTCAATAGTGAATCCCAATCGATGACCGTGACAACATCACACGATTCTCCATTAGGATCTTTTGATCCCTCAAATAAGCAGTCCCCAAAGGGTGGACCAATCCTCCACAAGCGCGCATAATGTCCGAGCTGAACATGCATAAATCGAACACTTTTAGCATCACGATCAACATCTATTGGCTTAAACAATGTACATGACCATTGCGATTGATCCTCCTCTGGCTGATCAGCAGCAGCAACAATCCACCAGTGATTTTTCGACCACCTTACCCAATATTTGTTGTTATAACAACATCTTATGTGAACAAGTCCATTCCCAATCTTTGCTTTATGTACTTCAAACTTTGTGTAAGGGCTCACATCCTCTGTTATAAAAAATTGGAGAAAACTATTCCTAGTTGGCTCCACGCCTTGGTCTATATCTTTGAACTCATATTTAGGTACATAACTCAAGTATTTGTTGTTGTAATTTGATTTAAGCACAACATACCTTGGCAATGAAAATGATTGGGATTTTTTCAATAATGAATCCCAATCGATAATTGTCACAACATCTTGTGAATCTTTGTCAGGATCTTTTGATCCTCCAAATAAACAATACCCAAAGGGCGCACCAATCCTCCACAAACAAGCATAATGTCCGAGTTGAACGTGCAAAAATCGAACAGTGTTAGCATTACCATCAACATAAATTGGCTTAAACAATGTACATGACCATTTTGATTTGTCTTCCTCTGGTTCTTGAGCCGCAGCAACAATCCACCAGTGGTTCGGCGACCATCGTACCCAGTATTTATTGTTATAACAACATTTTAGGTGCACTAGTCCATTCCCAATTTCTGCCCTTTGCACTTCTGATAGACTCCACGGCACGCTTGCGTGAGGTGGTCGTCGCCCGGACAGTTTCTAGCACAGTTGTTGGGTGAATTGCTTGCAACACCTTAACCCCTTGTCTATACTTTAGACGGTAATCTTGGTACAATTGCTCGCGTTTGGAAATCTGCGTTGAATAGACACCAACGACACATTGACCCCTCGCTTATATTGAAGCAGTAATCTCGGTACAATCGACGATTGATGCGGTAGAAGATGCCACACACAACTATGAATTGTTGTATGATAAGTCAAAATTGAATCTCAAAGAAAAAAACTAAGAAACTACTAATTTCTTAGGAATTCTTCAAAGAACCAAAAGTAGAGAATAAACTCACAAATATATTGAATAATAATAATCTATAATGTTTACATCAACTTGAACATCTATTTATACTATTCAAAACAATCCAAATCCTAATAGGAATTTATAAACTATAACCCTAATAGAAGTCAATTTGGAAAAGAAATTCTAATTAAAAAGAAATCCTAATTATAATAGAATTTGATAAGTAGTTGGAAAATAAATCCCTAAAAATTAGGCTAATAGAATATGCCTAATATTTTAGGAAACAAAATCTTTTTCCTAAAATCCCAAAATCCTTGCCACGTTAGGATCTTTTGCCACGTGAAACTTGCTTCTTTTCTTTGTATGTAATCTGATTATGTGAAGTTATAAAGACCCATATAATACTAGCTACATGTGAATAACTTGCTGATCAGGATTGTATCATTCCCCTCCTATTCAAAAGGATTTGTCCTCAAATCTAGCCCATCGTCTTCTCAAAAATGATTCAACCACAAAATTGTTCCTACATAAAAAAAAACTTAGTTAGTAGCATCAAACCAATCATAATGTCAAAACTCAACTCGCAAATGACATATATAAGCAACAAAAACTCTAACTCCCGCTAAGAACATAACAATGCCCGACTTCTCTCCCGAATTGACAATTTGTAGACCAGTTACTCGCAGAACACTAATTATATATATAAACTAATCTACTATCTACTAAAATAATCATGAATGCAAAGTAAGAAAGAATATGAAAAGTCTTATATCCTCCTGGATCAAAAATCGTCACGCAAAACTCTTCATGTGGTAGATTCTCCCAATAACGAATTCCTGGATCAAAATTCAATATAATGATCTCAATCCTTCGCAGAAACACATTCGTCAATGCACCTGGATCAAATATCAATACTTGAAATTTGTCATATTTCTCACGCAAACTCTCTTGAATTCCTGGATTAAACACAAAACAAAACAAATCAACAACTCCCTTTTGTCTAATCACCAAGAAATCAAATAAATCAAAATCACATACATAGTCTACTCGAACAATATTCAAAACACTTCCCTGTAGACTCTCAATGCATTGATCGAATTGAATCGCACGATCCATGATTTCCTTGATGAATATGATCTTTTCACAAATCTGCAAAACACAACCAACCTTTCTCCTTCCATTGACATTAACACAGTCAAAATCACATAATAGCACCAATGCAATAAAAAGGTCACAATCACAAGTTGAAAACTCAATAGCACATTTATTCGGATGACGCAAAAACTCAACATATGCTAAAGAATTTTTCAAAGTGTTGACAACAACGGGAATATCATCAAAATAGAGAATAACAAATTTTCCCATGAAAGAATTCAAAATATAATTCAACAATTCCATGGAAGTATGCAATGTTTTAGCTAATCTAAGTGAACTAACTAAACATACAAATAACTCATCTCTCGAACCATCTTGATGATAAACACTTCTTGAATCAAAACCATATGATAGCAAATCATGCAATGAAGATTGCTCCAACGAAACAACATGATTACTACCATTGTCAACTAACGATAATTCATGTAAAGATTGACTAGCATGAAACCCTAAGTCAATATTTGGATAACAAAACCTAGAATTAATTTCATGCAAGTAAACACATCGAAAACGAGAATATATATCATGATCATAAACTAACTCAACATAAATCAAATATCCTCCATAGTTTATAACAAAAATGATTCTACCATCAAAATAGCTAACAACAAATTTTCCAACGGAAGCATGCAAAACATGTTTTAAATAACTCATGAAAACACTAGATGCATCAGTTAATCTAACAGAAATAACTAACCACCTATATAACTCACATGCTAAAACAATTTTCCATTTATCGCAATATCTCATGCTAAATTGATTAGGCATTGTCATCACATAATTATTATCACATGTAGATAAAACATAAGAACTATGCAATTTATCAAACATATTATCTAAATAAAGAAAAGAATAACGATACTTGTTTACCAATTCAAAATCGACGAACAAACTCGTTGTCTCATCCTCCTTAGATACTATGATCTCATAATCAACACATGAACTCATGTCTTCTCTCACGATACCCACTTTCACCAACTCTCCAACCCGCCTTGGTAACTCCGTCGTCTCTTCGGGAATACTATCAGCTGATCGGTATGGAATGATAGTACGGGGTATTTCATCAACAACCTGTACAAGAGACAAAACAAAACTAGACAAAGAAGAATCATTAGCGTTAGTATTCAAAAGCGTCGTCTTGTACGAATGTACAGTCATTGGCTTTTCAAAATATAACTCACTTTTCAACTCACTCTCTTTTTCATAGTCACATATTTATTCTCTCTCTTCTTTATGCTCACTCTCTCGTTTGTTTTTCTCTCGTTTATTTTCAAGGTCACTCTTTTCATTCTCTTTTTTCTCAATCTCTCTTTTCTTTTCATTTTCTTTTTTCTCAATCTCTCTTTTCTTTTCATTCTCACTCTTTTCACTTTTTCCTTTTACATTATCAACCTTTTGAACAATTTCTTTTTGTCGATCTTTTCCACATGCATTTTCTTTTACAAACTCATCTCCTTGATTACTTTCTTTCGGATGTTCACCATCTTGCTTTTGATCTTGGATTTCATCTTTAACACTCGAACCCAATAATTCTCCTTGGACCGCATATTCTATATGTTGGTTTATATACTTTGTGGTTTTAATGATGACAATGTTTATATGGGCTAAATTTATTTTATATTGACTTATTCTTTAATTGGGCCATGTTATTCAAATAGTTTTATGCATATTAATTATATAATATATAATAGTTTGCATGGGTTAATTCTACACGTTATTTGCTAGCCCACGAAATTTAATGCAATTTTGGTGTGAGTAAATCAAGGTGGTTATTTTGTCACATGCTTTAAGTTGTTATATAGAATATATATCCAATCCTAATTTGCTTTAAAGTCTAATTTAAGTTGGAGTATTTTAACGAGAATAATATATATATTCAATCTTGATTTGCTTTAAAGTCTAATTCAAATTGGAGTATTTTAAGGTAATTGAAAATCTGTTTAATACTCCTTATATTTCTCATATTTAATTATGGGATTATATCCTTCAAATATATATATGTTTTCCAATCCTGATATGCTTTAAAGTCTAATTCAAAATTGGAGTAATTTATGGAGATTGGAAATCTGATTAATATTCCTTAAATTTCTCATATTTAATTATGGGGATATATCCTTCCAATATATATATATTGTGTGCTACCAATTTATACGTAATTGAGAGATATTTTAGGAATTGGTTTTTATGAAGGATTCTTATTTAAAGTTGATGGAGATATTACTTTGTCTCATGCTAATCAGTAATTGCTATTTTTAAGGGATCTTGCTAATTGCTAATAGGACTCTTTCAACTAGTATTTGATTCCTAATTGATTCCTTCACAGCTGAATTTCTTTATCTACTAACGTTGTCTATGGTAACGTGGATCTCATATTTTCAATCAAAAAGATATAGACGTTGCAGGAGGATTTCAAATGTTACATAGCCGTTGCTCTCTTCCTTATATATACACTGTTTACACGGCTTCTTGAAAAACAAGACTACTGAGCAGAAACTCTTCAAGCTATCCAAGATACACATCAATTATCATATCATTCTTTTAGTCTTGGTCCATAGTGTTCTAGTATTTCTTATTCCAATATCTATTGTAAACATAGTACAAGTCTAGGTTTGCTTGGGGTTTTTTATTTTAGTAATATTCAGGTTGTACAATGAAGGTATCGAAGTCTCAGAGGTGAGAGGTGTTGCAGAGGTGCAAAGGGGGCAGAGGTGTCCAATCGATCGTCGTTGTAACAGGGAGTTTTATTGTCTTTGTAATTGCTGAATATTATTTTAATAAAGTGAGTCTCCAATCCTAGTTGGGATTGGACGTGGATTAGGCCACTAGAATAGAGGATAGGGGCTGAACCACGTAAAAATCTCGGTGTGATTTTTTACTTGTTTGCTTCTATTTTTAACCGTTAATATTCTGCAGTTTTTGTTTGTCTGCGTCAAAAAAAGTTTTACACTAATCCGGACAGGCATTAGCTGTCCGTTTTTAACAGTTAATATTCTGCAATTTTTGTTTGCGTTGAAAAAGTTTTACACTAATCCGGACAAGCATTAGCTGTCCGTTTTTAACAGTTAAGAATATAACTAATACGGACAGGGTTAGACCGTCTGATTACAGTCTGCTATAGTTAACTTCGAAAATTGGTCGTTGTAGATCACTTCTAAGTATTTACACCTATTCACCCCCCCTCTAGGTGTGCTTAATTACAGAATTACATTTGGTATCAAAGAAAGGCTCTACTAATATTGATCTTTGCAGGTCGTAGGGTAAGATCCTATGGCACACCTTAGTTTTCAAGAAGGTCAATCCACAAGCCGACCACCGTTGTTGCTCGGAAGTGAAAACTTTAACTTTTGGAAGTTTAGAATGATGATTTATCTCAAACGAGACCCATGGGAATGGTGGGTTGTTGAGAATGGCCCTGTCATTCCAAGACATGATGATGGAAAACCGAAGACACTCATGGAAATGGATTCAAATGAATCATATATGGTATCCTACGACTCCAAAGCCATGAACACGCTGCTAAGTGGGATGATTCAAGATGAAATTGACAAAGTTTCTGCATGCACAACTGCTAAAGAAATATGGGATACAATCGTCATGAGCCATGAGGGAACTACAAAGGTAAAAGAAGTCAAATTAAGTTTACTAATGTAAGAATATGAACTTTTCAGGTTAGAGAAGAATGAAACCATCAAAGAAGCTCAAGCTAGATTTCTCACTCTTATGAACTCTCTAAGTATGCTCAACCGGAAAATTGATCAAAGGGAGATAAATAGAAAGATACTTAGAGTCATGCCCAAACGGTTCGCACCAAAAGTTACAACTCTTCAAGACTCAACGACAATCAGTTCGCTGGACACTCTAACTTTGTTTGGAGAGCTTGAAGAATTCAAAAATCAACTAAAGAGGTATGATGAAGAGGATGAAGCACCAATAAAGAAAACATTGGCACTTCAAGTCGAGAGCAATAATGAAAGTGAACCCGAAGATTTTGATGAAGAAATTGAAATGCTCTCAAGAAAACTCGAGAGACTATTTCAAAGAAAGAAACAAAGGAAAAATCAAAAAGGTAGCTCAACTCCAGTGAGTAAGTCCAAAACGGAACAAGAAGAAGAAATTGTCCAACTCTGTTTCATGGGACTAGAAGATGATGATCAACTTGAGGTAACAAATTTTCATAAAGCTTTTGAAATATCTATGCCTGATTATATTTCTTTACAAAATGAAAATCAACAGCTCAAAAAGAAAATTGATTATTTTAAGAATTGTGTAAATGAGCTAATGAATAAAGTTAAGTCGCTTATTAAAGAGAGAAAAGAAAATGAATATCTTAAAAATGAAAATGAAGTGTTAAAAGAAAATTTGAAAATAAGAGATGCATGTATAGATGCTTTTAATGATGGAAAAATGATGTATATGCAACATGATGATAATGTAACAAATGCAAAAATAGCATCTTTAAAAAATGATCTTGCTAAATTTATGAAAGGAGAAGAGAATTTAAATATTATGTTAGGTGCACAAAGGTCTAGTCTTGATAAACAAGGAATTGGGTATAATCCTGTTAAAAATGTGAAAAATATAACAAATGATAATATTAAAATGATTAATAGTAAACCAAGGTCTAAGCCACTTTATTGTTCACCGTTTGTTACTTGTAGAAAATGTGGTTTTAAAGGTCATTTTGATTCTAATTGCAATAAAATTAGAATAAAACAAATTTGGGTAAAGAAAAGTGATTTATATGCTACTAACCCAAAAGGACCCAAGAAGATTTGGGTACCAAAAAGATAGAGACTATTTGTTTATTTTGTAGATGACTCAAGGTCAAAAAGGAGACGAATAATAGTTATCTATAAATTATTTGGCGGAATCTATAAGGATACTGCAGGAAATGACAATTTAATCCGTGGAAGCCAAACTGCTACATCTGGACAACCTAAGCCGTCCGAATTAGAAGGAAATACAGCAGAAAATCGACAGCCTAAGCCGTCCGAATCAGAAGGAAATACAGCTGAAAATAGACAGCCTGACCCGTCCGTTTTAGTAGAAAACTCAGACATGCAGACACCGCAAAACAGACAGTTAAACCCGTCCGATTTAGACGAAAAATCAGACGAACACAGTGATGCAGAATATGACATACCACAGACTGAATCCAACGAATATATGACCACTGCCAAGCTTCCCAAATCATCTCGGACTGTGAGAAATCATCCTCCAAATTTGATTATAGGTGACCTCCACATTGGATGATCAAAAGAAGTGTTTTTGAAGAAATTTGAGTATGAAAATCCATTATCGAAAACTTCAAAACACATCCAGCAAGCTATTGGTAACAACAATGTTGATATATAGGTAACAAATCACAAAGGTATGATCGTATTGTTTACTTGCTATATGTGATTTTGTTATAAACTTGCTCCATTGATATTCTTTTTCTTTGAACTTATTCTTTTCATATTGACAAATGGGGCGAGATATCTATTTAGCTACATTGATATGAATTATTTTTTGTTAATGACAACGGGGGAGAGATATTTGGATAATGATGATTATGTTATAACCAACTTGTGCTTAATGATTTCTTTTTGATAATGACAAAGGGGGAGAGATATTTGATATTTGAAATTTGAATTGACTTGGTATTCATGTTGGAAGAAAGATAATATGATGGTTATTTTTTTGCTCATTAATATGCATAAATTTAGGGGGAGCCTTATAGATAGGCGGAGCATATAAATTTAAAAGATAATATATTATCATCATCAAAAAGGGGGAGAATGTTGGTTTATATATTTTGTGGTTTTAATGATGACAATGTTTATATGGGCTAAATTGATTTTATATTGACTTATTCTTTAATTGGGTCATGTTATTCAAATAGTTTTATGCATATTAATTATATAATATATAATAGTTTGCATTGGTTAATTCTACACTTTATTTGCTAGCCCACGAAATTTAATGCAATTTTGGTGTGAGTAAATCAAGGTGGTTATTTTGTCACATGCTTTAAGTTGTTATATAGAATATATATCCAATCCTAATTTGCTTTAAAGTCTAATTTAAGTTGGAGTATTTTAACGAGAATAATATATATATTCAATCTTGATTTGCTTTAAAGTCTAATTCAAATTGGAGTATTTTAAGGTAATTGAAAATCTGTTTAATACTCCTTATATTTCTCATATTTAATTATGGGATTATATCCTTCAAATATATATATGTTTTCCAATCCTGATATGCTTTAAAGTCTAATTCAAAATTGGAGTAATTTATGGAGATTGGAAATCTGATTAATATTCCTTAAATTTCTCATATTTAATTATGGGGATATATCCTTCCAATATATATATATTGTGTGCTACCAATTTATGCGTAATTGAGAGATATTTTAGGAATTGGTTTTTATGAAGGATTCTTATTTAAAGTTGATGGAGATATTACTTTGTCTCATGCTAATCAGTAATTGCTATTTTTAAGGGATCTTGCTAATTGCTAATAGGACTCTTTCAACTAGTATTTGATTCCTAATTGATTCCTTCACAGCTGAATTTCTTTATCTACTAATGTTGTCTATGGTAACGTGGATCTCATATTTTCAATCAAAAAGATATAGACGTTGCAGGAGGATTTCAAATGTTACATAGCCGTTGCTCTCTTCCTTATATATACACTGTTTACACAGCTTCTTGAAAAACAAGACTACTGAGCAGAAACTCTTCAAGCTATCCAGGATACACATCAATTATCATATCATTCTTTTAGTCTTGGTCCATAGTGTTCTAGTATTTCTTATTCCAATATCTATTGTAAACATAGTACAAGTCTAGGTTGGCTTGGGGTTTTTTATTTTAGTAATATTCAGGCTGTACAACGAAGGTATCGAAGTCTCAGAGGTGAGAGGTGTTGCAGAGGTGAAAAGGGGGCAGAGGTGTCCAATCGATCGTCGTTGTAACAGGGAGTTTTATTGTCTTTGTAATTGCTGAATATTATTTTAATAAAGTGAGTCTCCAATCTTAGTTGGGATTGGACGTGGATTAGGCCACTAGAATAGAGGATAGGGGCTGAACCACGTAAAAATCTCGGTGTGATTTTCTACTTGTTTGCTTCTGTTTTTAACCGTTAATATTCTGCAGTTTTTGTTTGTCTGCGTCAAAAAAAGTTTTACACTAATCCGGACAGGCATTAGTTGTCCGTTTTTAACAGTTAATATTCTGCAATTTTTGTTTGCGTCGAAAAAGTTTTACACTAATCCGGACAGGCATTAGCTGTCCGTTTTTAACGGTTAAGAATATAACTAATACGGACAGGGTTAGACCGTCCGATTACAGTCTGCTATAGTTAACTTCGAAAATTGGTCGTTGTAGATCACTTCTAAGTATTTACACCTATTCACCCCCCTCTAGGTGTGCTTAATTACAGAATTACACTATAATTTCTTCCACTTCCTCCCGTTGATTTTGTTTCTTTTGCGCCTTAGAAGTATATTGTAACTGCATCCAATAATCTTCCTGGTTTACTTGTGTACGAACCCTCCTATTATTGTCTACTGTAAATCGCCTTGAAGGTTGCTTTACATTTCTTTGAGATGTATACTCCTCCCTCCTGTCACGCTGTACTGGAGCAAACCGCTTTCTCATTGCTGTTTTTAATTCTACCCATGTCTCGAACGGACGCTCCCCATATTTTTGTTTGCTAAGCTGCCACCATATAATTGTATGATCGGAGAACTCTTGAACTGCCCGTCTGACCTTCCTCCTCTCGGAGTAATCATGAGAGTTAAATTATCGCTCCATTTTTCTCTCCCATCTCAGATATGCCTCTGTATCAATATTGCCTTGGAAAGTATTCCTTTGAGACCCATAAGAACTTTCATAATTGTAGCCATACATGTTTGCTGTAAAACAAAGGTTAGTAGATAAAAAATTTTCTCACACACTCCCTTACGTGTTTCGCTCAAATAATGATAAATCACTTGTGTATCGCTCAAATTTGGCTTTTACCCTCTAATAATCTTATACTCTTGCCTTTTACCTCTAATATTCTCTCTAATAGGTTCTTCTTGAATTCTCCTAGCAAAATTCTTGGTTTTACTAATCAATTCAAAAATTACTTATCACGAAACAAAATTATAGATGGTGTAACTATTAGAATATCACAAAATCACCGATCGATTGTCTTGTACTCCTCTTGTATGCGTCAGATTTGTAAATTGTAACTCCATTTCAGAATTGATGATAATGGAACGGTATGAACTCTTGGTTGAAATTTGATGATTTGATGGTGTGCTACAAATTGGGTTAGCACAATAGAATATGAATTTTTTTTTTCCTTTTTTTTTCTTTTTTGCTCTTTTTTTTTACAATATATATTTCGACAGAAAATTAAAGATAAGTAACTCGCTATAAAGGCTTAGCTTTGATACCAAATGATAGACTCCACGGCACGCTTGCGTGAGGTGGTCGTCGCCCGGACCGTTTCTAGCACAGTTGTTGGGTGAATTGCTTGCAACACCTTAACCCCTCGTCTATACTTTAGACGGTAATCTTGGTACAATTGCTCGCGTTTGGAAATCTGCGTTGAATGGACACCAACGACACCTTGACCCCTCGCTTATATTGAAGCGGTAATCTCGGTACAATCGACGATTGATGCGGTAGAAGACGCCACACACGACTATGAATTGTTGTATTATAAGTCAAAATTGAATCTCAAAGAAAAAACTAAGAAACTACTAATTTCTTAGGAATTCTTCAAAGAACCAAAAGTAGAGAATAAACTCACAAATATATTGAATAATAATAATCTATAATGTTTACATCAACTTGAACCTCTATTTATACTATTCAAAACAATCCAAATCCTAATAGAAATTTATAAACTATAACCCTAATAGAAGTCAATTTGGAAAAGAAATTCTAATTAAAAAGAAATCCTAATTATAATAGAATTTGATAAATAGTTGGAAAATAAATCCCTAAAAATTAGGCTAATAGAATATGTCTAATATTTTAGGAAACAAAATCTTTTTCCTAAAATCCCAAAATCATTGCCACGTTAGGATCTTTTGCCACGTGAAACTTGCTTCTTTTCTTTGTGTGTAATCTGATTATGTGAAGTTATAAAGACCCATATAATACTAGCTACATGTGAATAACTTGCTGATTAGGATTGTATCAACTTCAAACTTTGTGTATGGGCTGTCAACATTGGATATATAGAATCGGAGAAAAATGTTCCTTGTTGCCTCCACACCTTGATGTACATCTTTGAACTCTTCTTTAGGAACATAGCCCAAGTATTTGTTGTTGTAGTTTGATTTGAGCACCACAAACTTCGGCAATGTCATTTTTTCTAGTACTCACTTTGATCTACTCTTTGTGAACCTCTGCTCTATGCTTAAGTTCCTTGACTCCAACTTGTTATATCATTCAGTTTATAAGGAAAAAGCCACAACAAAACTACTCAATCATGTTTGTGAAAATGGGTTATAAAATGTTACACAACCTCTTATTTCTAGTGCTTACTCCGTTTATCAAGAAAACAAAAGAGGGAAGCTTTGAAAAAAATTGGGAATTTGTTTTTACACTTATTTAGGATTATCGATAATAATGTAACATCCTAAATGAAGTTACAACTATGACTAGTATAATGAAATCTTACTACGTATCATGACATTAATTGTTGGGTTAACTCGGTGAGTTTTCGTTTGTCCCGAGTTGACTGAGTTGTTTATAATAAATAAACATAAAAAACAATCTCCATCATAGTTGGATTAGTTTAGAATTTGCAAAAACAAAAATCCAAATTAACATACTAATAGGAATTTTATAAAAACCATCATGATCACTATATGTCTACAATCTTACATATCATAATTTTATTTTGGGTAAATTGCAAAACTATCCCCTCATGTATACACTGAATTGCGATATAGACGCCAATGTTCTAATTTTTGCAATGTCATAGTTAATATCTCAATTTTTTGCAAAACCTTCCCCTCTAACTAATTTTGACCAAAATTAATAAGACATGTGCATGTCATGTGAGTTTTATAAGGACAAAATAGTCAATTCATGTATAAAACTATTTTCTCTCCTAATAGAAGGGCAAATACGTCATTAAAATAATAAAATAGATTTTCAAATAAATAAATTTGTTTTAATTTAACCAAATAAAATAAATTAAAAAAAATTAATTACAAAACTCAAAGATCTATTTAAATGAAAATATAAGTACAATATTTTGATTAAATATAAATAATAATTTTGAACAAAATTGGTTAGAGGGGACGGTTTTGCGAAAAAATGAGACATTCGCTATGACATTACAAAAATTAAAACATTAGCGTCTATGTTGCAATTCACTGTATACATGAGGGACAGTTTTGCAATTTGCCCTTTTATTTTCTTTAAAAAAACATAGATCCATGGTAATTGATATTGGGACTTGCCAGAATTTTATGGTTGAATTACAAGATCTCTCCCATCAAATGGCCAGTCAATTTCAAAGTAGTCACTCAATTACTAACATGAACCGTTTGTGTCATTATAAATGCCACCTAGTGTTAGTTATGTTCCTCGGACAAAGGCAAAGATAATTCCAGCATTGGATTATTGTGCATGTTAATATTATAATAGTATTGTAGACAAATGACATTGTTTGTCGAGTAGGATTTTGAATTCAGGTAATAAGTTAAGGTTATCGACCTTGAGAATTATGTTGTAAAGGTATTTGTATAAACAATTTATGTTTATATCTTCCGCAATAATTATAGAATTGGTGTACCAGGTTCGTGGTTATTAGTACCCGGATTTGGAGACGTTACACCCGCGATGACTACTGATGTGATAAAATTATGTACTGTAAGTACACACTATTTATTGTAGACTTGAAAAATACAAGTCGAACCATATAGACTATATTAATTATCAAATTCTTAATTTATATTTTAAGAAAATTAGAAATAAAAATGGTAGAGATGATTAATTAACTAAATAATGTGAACTAACAATTAATAACGAAAACTATTAATGAGAAAAGATAACTAACTAGAAATTCGAATTGACTAAATTTAACCTAATAAATAATTTCCTACTTTCCAAAATGTATTCCTAATTTTGTTTTCCCTTCCCTTTAAAAATAATGATTTCTTTATTAAATATGAGTAAGCATAGATTATGGAAAATACATAGTGTAACAATAATTTATCAAAACTTGTTGACTAAAATAAGAATCATAAGCGAATTTTACACGAAGGTAATATGAAGGTTAAAATAATTAGACAATAATATCTCTTTGGAGCAGTTTGTCGTGATACGCGACGGGGTGGCCTGGATGGTGGTTACCTTACTTATGAGTGCTTTAATTTGGGTCGATGTTGAGTCAACCCTCGAATACTCAGGTATGTTTAGAATACATATGTGGGCCCAAGTGCAAATTAAGATTCATGTGACCTAATTGAACTAAATGCACAATTAGGGTTCCACGACCTCATTAAATGTACAAATTAAGGTTCGCATGACCTAATTAAATGAAGACAGAGAAGTCAGAAATAAATGTGCTAAACTCGGGAGAAGCCTCCACGTGTCCCAAGGCAAAAGTGTAAGACCCCAAATAATTAATAAATGAAATTTAATTTCCTTTAATTATTATTTTGAATAGTAAGGGTTGATTTGAATAATGTGGATAGTTATGGGTAAAATACGCAAACATTTCAAAATAAGCAAGTGGTTATAAAATATTCATTGTTGTCGGGGAATATTCGTTTGGTCGTGGAATATTCGTACTGTCGGGGAATATTCGTACGACGGCGCAGCTATGTGTGGGCCCCATAACGGAAAGCGATTGGAGGAAGAAAACGACAAATATAAGCTTTTTAAAAATAACGGCGTAGTTGTTACCGTTTACACTGTTGGAATACCCGGTGGTTAAAATACAGTAATACGCGTTGTTGCACAGTGGCACACGGTATTGCACAGTATTTTGAATTATTGATCCTTACGTAAGAAGGCACTACTCAATAATTGCTACAGGAGTTACTGTTCATTACTTTATTGATTCAATAATTGCTGCGTTGATATTTATATTTTTATTATTTCAGTAATTGTCATTGCACAGTATTTTCCATTATCAGATCAATAATTCATATTATTTGAATAATATTATCAGATAACATTATTGGCAATGTCTAGAAAGTTCTGTCAAGGAGAGGTTTGGTCATCTAATTGCGCGCCAGTAAGGAGAAATCCTTATTGGAAAGCCCCCTCTATCCTGGGAACAGCCTGGTTGTCAGTACTGTGATTCTGTAATATTATTTTTAATAATTAATTATTGATTATTATGATAAAGAAAATATTTATTTATGTGGATATAGATGGAGAAAAATTTTTAATGTAACAATTGTTGAAAATTAATATTTTATCTTTTTCTGATAAAATAATTCATTTAAATATATTATTTTAATAATATATTAACGGTGATATTTTTATAATGAATGTGGGATATATGAGTATATGAGGAGGTAGAGTATTTTTGTGGCATTAAATGTTTAACACATGTTTTGTGTGTCGGTGGACAGAATTTTCGACCGAAAATTGAGTATAGACTGTAAAATCGTCCGTTTGTGAATTTCGGTCAATTTCTATTTGGAATTTTGAAAAAATTTCTTCTGAAAAGTTGTAGAGAATGGAATTTCCCATGGAAAGTCGCGAGATTCGAATTTTCTGACAAAGGAGCTATTTATTGTGAATTATTGAAGTTCCGGAGTTACGAAATAATTGATTTTTGGAAGTTTTAATTATTATTATCAACAAAAACGTTTTTCAAAGGTTGGTGGGCATCTTTAACATGTGTTTGATGGCTAAAATCAGATTCCTTGGTGGTTGGCTTGAATGTTTTGTAAATATTAATATTATATTAATTTAGTCTCCTTTGGCGTTCTAACATTTTCCTATAAATAGAGGGCTAGGTTAGAATTGAAAATCACACCAGAAACAAAGTTTTCTCTCTTTCTCTCTCTATATTATCGAGCGTATTCTTGTGAGTATACTTTGAGTGTTGCTATACGGTGCGAGTTTCTGTCAGCACTATACCGAAATTCAGTCAGAAGTACGGCTATTTTGAGGTAAGGGATGTTATTTTCTTCTCAAATGATATTTTTCTTCAATATCATTATGCCGGAATATTGGTGAACTTTTTTATCAAATTTGAAACTTTTTGTGTCGGAGTTACTATTCACGTATACGGTACTATTCACGTATATGGCACTATTCACGAATACGGCACTATTCACAGAAAAATTATTTTTTTTCTTTTCGTCCAAAATATCTATTGTGGATACTAGCTTTGATTGTATCCATGTTTTGATCATTCTTGAATTTTACACCACTATGATTATTTTTGAGGTATTTTTGGACATGGATAAAACAAAGTACGAATCCTTAATCCTTAATCCTTGTCATTTTGTTTCACTGGATTCGCTTCTTTAAAAATATTTTTTTATCATCTTCAGTCTTAAAGGAGGTTATTATTGAATATCTTTGGCCTGTAGTGCAAAGATGAATGATTTCTGATGAATATCTTTGGCCTGTAGTGCAAAGATGAACAGGTGTTTAGATGAACATGACCAACAGATGAATATCCTTGGCCTGTAGTGCAAGGATGAATATATGATTCAAGATGTGCATTGATTGATGTTACAGGGATAAAAAAATACTGTTGATGGACTGTTAAATTCATAGACATTAGTAGATTTCATCCTCTACGTAACTCTTCTATGAATTAATATTTTCCGCTGCGAATATTGATTTAAAACTTGTTGTCTATTGTATTCTATCAGATTTTTCCCTGTTGAAGACTAACGATAATTTGTTGTATATTATCTTAGTCATAATATTCTTTACTGAGCTAGTTGAGCTCACCCTTTTCCTTTTTGTTCCATTTTTCTTCTCAGGAGACGAGAATATAGCGGGTACGAGTCGGGGTATGAATTGATGGTCCTTGAGAGAGTTGTTTAGTAGTCCTCACCATTTTTGTAAAATAATATATCAATAATTGTATTGAGGACATAGTTAGGTGTGTATATTGTCTAGATGACAATGTTTGTATTCAAACTCACAGTTTATGGGTTGTAAAAGTTGTGGTTGTTTCTGTACCATGTATTTGGCGACTCAAAATGGGTTGGATGGAATGGACCTATTTTGGGGGCGTCACAGTTGGTATCAGAGCTTAGGGATATGATCTCTGGCGGAGATCGGGAAATAGAACTAGGAGGGGAGAGACGAGTAATTCCTTCGCTAGTGTGTCCTACCTAAGCTTATTTGTTAGTGGGTCAGTATATAGGGATATTATGTGACATGTGATTTGCTTAATTAACCCTTGTTTTATGGCAGTATTTAAGAATGGCAACCGAGAATGTTAACAGTGGAGTTAATGAGACCGTGGAGATGCATGTACTTACTAACGAGGACAACGTGCAACAGGCTGGCAATGTTCCTCCTGTGAACAACACCACTGATCAGACGATGAACGACGCAATGTTTAGAAGCTTTTTGCAGTTCATGCAAAATCAGACGAGGGAGACTCGTGTTCAAAATACAGGAGGAAATGATAACAATTCACGGGTTGTCACAGCCAAGCAGTTCAAAGAGTTGGGACCACCAGAATTTAAGGGAAAGCCAGATCCGATCATGGCGGAAACATGGGTCAAGCAAATTACCAAGATATTCGATGTCTTGGGATGTACGGAGGAACAGAAGGTTCCATTCGCCACCTTTATGTTCCGTGGCGAGGCAGACTACTGGTGGGAGTCTGTGAAACGTACCCATCCGGCCGCACTCAGCATGTCTTGGGAGACGTTTCAGAAACTATTTAATGACAAATACTTTCCTGAAAGTGTTCGTCATATGAAGGAAGTGGAGTTCATCAGATTAGAACAAAATAACATGACGCTGTCTCAGTACGAGGCAAAGTTTGCAGAGTTATCCAGGTTTGCACCTCATTTGGTGGAGAATGAGGAACGTATGACGCGGATGTTTCTGAGAGGTTTGAAACCCGGCATACGACAATATCTCATCTCTCATAAATTTTCTCTCTATTCAGATGTTGTTAACAGGGCTCAATTGTTGGAGCGAGATAACGAGTACGGTCAGCCGAGGTACCACAATCAGGATCCTACCGGAGATAGCAGTCAACAAAATAACGATAACCAGTGGAGAAAGAAAAAGACGGACAAAAATGGTAACCACTTTGGTGGTAATCATGGCCATGAAAATAGAAGAAGCGAGTCAGGAGGAGATTTTAAAAAGAGGAGATTTAACAACGACCATGTGAAGACGACAGTACCGGCAGCAACTGGTTCTAAGGGAGGAGAAAGACCACCGGTCATATGCTACAAATGCGGAAAAGAGGGACATATCAGTCCAAACTGCCCACAACAGTTCAAGGTATGCTATAATTGTGGAAAGGAAGGACATATCGCTCGAGATTGTACGGTAGCAAAACCTAGTTCAGCGGGGACGGTGACTCAAAAGACTGTCCCAGAAAAGCCAAAGTCAATGGTTCCTGGAAGAGCGTTTGTTGTGACTGGTCAACATGCGAGGAACCCAAACGAGGTGATCACGGGTAAGCTATTTATAAATTCTTGCGAAGTTTATACCTTACTTGATACCGGTGCTACCCATTCATTTATCTCTCCTGCTTGCGCTCAACGTTTAAACTTGACTCCGGAGAAATTAGACTTTGACCTATCTGTGGAAACTCCGTTAGGAGAAACTTTTATCACATCCACTGTTTATAAATCTTGTTTCATTCAAGTTGGCACCATCACCTTACCTGTTGACCTGATCTCTTTAAAGATACTTGCTTTTGATGTGATTTTAGGGATTGATTGGTTAACTACTCATCATGCCAAAATTGATTGTTTTCGTAAGGTTGTTAGTTTTCATATTCCTAATCAACCTGTTGTTCGAATTCAGGCAACTAAACCATTAAAATCAATCACTATCATATCTAATCATAAAGCTATTCGTTTATTGAAAAACGGATGTCAAGCTTTCTTAGCCCATGTTATGGATTTGAATAAAGACACGTCAAAATTGAATAATATTCCTGTTGTTATTGACTTTCCTGACGTATTTCCTGAAGAACTTCCCGGTCTACCCCCAGAACGTGAAGTTGAATTCTTTATTGATCTTGAACCTGGTACAAAGCCCATTTCTAAAACCCCATATCGAATGGCTCCTATTGAACTTCAGGAGTTAAAAGTCCAACTACAGGAGTTATTGGACATCGGTTTCATTCGTCCTAGTACATCTCCTTGGGGTGCTCCTGTTTTATTCGTAAAGAAGAAAGACGGGAGTATGCGACTTTGTATTGACTATCGGGAATTGAACCATGTCACCATCAAGAATAGGTATCCTCTACCTCGTATTGATGACTTATTTGACCAGTTGCAAGGAGCACAATTCTTTTCAAAAATCGATCTTCGATCTGGATATCATCAGCTGAAAATTAGAACTGAGCATATTCCAAAGACTGCCTTCAGAACTCGGTATGGGCATTATGAATTCTTAGTCATGTCTTTTGGATTGACTAATGCTCCTGCTGCTTTCATGGATATGATGAACCGAGTATTCAAAGATTATTTGGATCAATTCGTTGTTGTCTTTATTGATGACATCCTCATATATTCCAAAAGCCGTGAAGATCATGAGCACCATTTGAAGCTGGTACTCCAAAGGCTTCGTGAAAACAAGTTATATGCTAAGTTGAAGAAATGCGAGTTCTGGCTTGAGGAAGTAGCATTCCTTGGGCACGTGGTGTCAAAAAATGGAGTATCTGTTGACCCGACGAAGATTGAAGCAATACAAAGTTGGGAGCAACCGAAGTCGGTCATTGAAGTACGTAGCTTTTTGGGCTTAGCTGGTTATTATCGGAGATTCGTGGAAGGGTTTTCTCGAATTGCTACTCCATTAACTCAGCTAACTCGGAAGGATACAAAATTCGTATAGAGCGAGGAATGCGAGAAGAGTTTCCAAGAGCTTAAGAGGAGACTTATTTCGGCACCTGTTCTAACAATACCATCTGGTTCGGATGGATTTGTTATCTACAGCGATGCTTCAGGCAAAGGGTTAGGATGTGTTCTCATGCAACGTGGGAAAGTCATAGCCTATGCCTCGCGACAACTTAAAGAGTATGAGAGGAATTATCCTACTCATGATCTAGAGTTGGCAGCAGTCGTTTTCGCGCTAAAGATCTGGAGGCACTATCTATACGGGGAGAAAGTGGAGATATATTCAGATCATAAAAGCCTCAAATATTTCTTCACTCAAAAAGAACTCAACATGCGGCAACGACGTTGGCTCGAGTTGTTGAAAGATTACGACCACACTATTCAATACCATCCTGGAAAAGCGAACGTGGTAGCTGACGCATTGAGTAGAAGATCATATGCAGGAATGAGTGCAATGATGTCAAGTATACGCATAGAGCCAACTTTAATAGAAAAAGTTAAGGTTGCTCAAGCCAGCGATCCGGAGCTGATGCATATGAAGACGAAAGTACAAGAAGGTGCCATTCCAGAAGCGAGAATTGATGAAGAAGGAATACTTCGAGTCCACTCCAGACTTTGTGTTCCTAACAATCCTGATTTGAAGTACAAGATCATGATGGAGGCACACAATACACCGTTTGCAATTCATCCTGGAAGTACCAAAATGTATCGTGACCTTCGACATACATTTTTGTGGAACAATATGAAAAGAGAGATTGCAAAGTTTATTTCAACGTGTTTAACTTGTCAACGTGTAAAGGCGGAGCATCAAGTACCAAAGGGTCCATTGCAACCACTTGAGATTCCGAAATGGAAGTGGGAACACATTACTATGGATTTCGTTACGGGTCTTCCTACGGTTTCTCAAGGCATCAATGCTATTTGGGTTATTGTTGATAGATTAACCAAGTCCGCTCATTTCTTGCCGATACGAGAGACTTATTCCCTTGAACGTCTTGCTCAAATGTACGTAAATGAGATTGTAAGATTGCATGGCATGCCAGTATCCATAGTTTCGGATCGTGACCCAAGATTTACTTCAAGATTTTGGGTTAGCTTGCAAAAAGCTATGGGTACGGAGTTACGATTCAGTTCGGCATACCATCCTCAAACGGACGGACAATCAGAGAGGACTATTCAAACTCTTGAAGATTTATTAAGACTCTGTGTCCTAGACTTCAAGGGCAGTTGGGATAAATATTTACCATTGGTGGAATTCTCCTACAACAACAGTTATCAGGCAAGCATTGGTGTGGCCCCATTTGAAGCATTGTATGGACGAAAGTGTCGCTCTCCAGTATGTTGGGACGAGGTGGGTGAAGCAACATTGTTGGGACCCGAGTTAGTACGTATGACTACAGAGAAGATCTAAACGATTCGACAACGTATACAAATGGCACAAGATCGACAAAAGAGTTATGCAGATCTTCATCGAAAGGACGTAGAATTTAGTGTTGGGGATCATGTATTGTTGCGTGTTGCCCCATGGAAGGGAGTTACAAGATTCGGGAAGAGAGGAAAGCTTAATCCACGATTTATTGGTCCGTTTCAAATTCTTGATCGAGTAGGTAATGTAGCCTATAGACTCGCATTACCTCCAAGTATGTCTCGTGTTCATAATGTTTTTCATATATCTGTGCTTCGTAAATATGTGAAAGACCCGAACCACGTCATTGAGTTAGAACCGGACGAGATAGCCGAAGATTTAACGTATGAGGAGGTACCTGTCAAGATCTTGGATAGGAAGGAGCATGTCCTACGCACGAAGGTAATACCACAAGTTAAAGTTTTGTGGAGGAATCATGCTATAGAGGAAATGACCTGGGAGTTGGAAACGGAAATGAAAGCGAGGTATCCTCACCTTTTCGAAACACCAGGTACGTATGTCAATTTCGAGGACGAAATTTCATAAGTAGGGGAGGTTATAAGACCCCAAATAATTAATAAATGAAATTTAATTTCCTTTAATTATTATTTTGAATAGTAAGGGTTGATTTGAATAATGTGGATAGTTATGGGTAAAATACGCAAACATTTCAAAATAAGCAAATGGTTATAAAATATTCATTGTTGTCGGGGAATATTCGTTTGGTCGTGGAATATTCGTACTGTCGGGGAATATTCGTACGACGGCGCAGCTATGTGTGGGCCCCATAACGGAAAGCGATTGGAGGAAGAAAACGATAAATATAAGCTGTTTAAAAATAACGGCGTAGTTGTTACCGTTTACACTGTTGGAATACCCGGTGGTTAAAATACAGTAATACGCGTTGTTGCACAGTGGCACACGGTATTGCACAGTATTTTGAATTATTGATCCTTACGTAAGAAGGCACTACTCAATAATTGCTACAGGAGTTACTGTTCATTACTTTATTGATTCAATAATTGCTGCGTTGATATTTATATTTTTATTGTTTCAGTAATTGTCATTGCACAGTATTTTCCATTATCAGATCAATAATTCATATTATTTGAATAATATTATCAGATAACATTATTGGCAATGTCTAGAAAGTTCTGTCAAGGAGAGGTTTGGTCATCTAATTGCGCGCCAGTAAGGAGAAATCCTTATTGGAAAGCCCCCTCTATCCTGGGAACAGCCTGGTTGTCAGTACTGTGATTCTGTAATATTATTTTTAATAATTAATTATTGATTATTATGATAAAGAAAATATTTATTTATGTGGATATAGATGGAGAAAAAGTTTTAATGTAACAATTGTTGAAAATTAATATTTTATCTTTTTCTGATAAAATAATTCATTTAAATATATTATTTTAATAATATATTAACGGTGATATTTTTATAATGAATGTGGGATATATGAGTATATGAGGAGGTAGAGTATTTTTGTGGCATTAAATGTTTAACACATGTTTTGTTTGTCGGTGGACAGAATTTTTGACCGAAAATTGAGTATAGACTGTAAAATCGTCCGTTTGTGAATTTCGGTCAATTTCTATTTGGAATTTAGAAAAAATTTCTTCTGCAAAGTTGTAGAGAATGGAATTTCCCATGGAAAGTCGCGAGATTCGAATTTTCTGACAAAGGAGCTATTTATTGTGAATTATTGAAGTTCCGGAGTTACGAAATAATTGATTTTTGGAAGTTTTAATTATTATTATCAACAAAAACGTTTTTCAAAGGTTGGTGGGCATCTTTAACATGTGTTTGATGGCTAAAATCAGATTCCTTGGTGGTTGGCTTGAATGTTTTGTAAATATTAATATTATATTAATTTAGTCTCCTTTGGCGTTCTAACATTTTCCTATAAATAGAGGGCTAGGTTAGAATTGAAAATCACACCAGAAACAAAGTTTTCTCTCTTTCTCTCTCTATATTATCGAGCGTATTCTTGTGAGTATACTTTGAGTGTTGCTATACGGTGCGAGTTTCTGTCAGCACTATACCGAAATTCAGTCAGAAGTACGGCTATTTTGAGGTAAGAGATGTTATTTTCTTCTCAAATGATATTTTTCTTCAATATCATTATGCCGGAATATTGGTGAACTTTTTTATCAAATTTGGAACTTTTTGTGCCGGAGTTACTATTCACGTATACGGTACTATTCACGTATACGGCACTATTCACGAATACGGCACTATTCACAGAAAAATTATTTTTTTTCTTTTCGTCCAAAATATCTATTGTGGATACTAGCTTTGATTGTATCCATGTTTTGATCATTCTTGAATTTTACACCACTATGATTATTTTTGAGGTATTTTTGGACATGGATAAAACAAAGTACGAATCCTTAATCCTTAATCCTTGTCATTTTGTTTCACTGGATTCGCTTCTTTAAAAATACTTTTTTATCATCTTCAGTCTTAAAGGAGGTTATTATTGAATATCTTTGGCCTGTAGTGCAAAGATGAATGATTTCTGATGAATATCTTTGGCCTGTAGTGCAAAGATGAACAGGTGTTTAGATGAACATGACCAACAGATGAATATCCTTGGCCTGTAGTGCAAGGATGAATATATGATTCAAGATGTGCATTGATTGATGTTACAGGGATAAAAAAATACTGTTGATGGACTGTTAAATTCATAGACATTAGTAGATTTCATCCTCTACGTAACTCTTCTATGAATTAATATTTTCCGCTGCGAATATTGATTTAAAACTTGTTGTCTATTGTATTCTATCAGATTTTTCCCTGTTGAAGACTAACGATAATTTGTTGTATATTATCTTAGTCATAATATTCTTTACTGAGCTAGTTGAGCTCACCCTTTTCCTTTTTGTTCCATTTTTCTTCTCAGGAGACGAGAATATAGCGGGTACGAGTCGGGATATGAATTGATGGTCCTTGAGAGAGTTGTTTAGTAGTCCTCACCATTTTTGTAAAATAATATATCAATAATTGTATTGAGGACATAGTTAGGTGTGTATATTGTCTAGATGACAATGTTTGTATTCAAACTCACAGTTTATGGGTTGTAAAAGTTGTGGTTGTTTCTGTACCATGTATTTGGCGACTCAAAATGGGTTGGATGGAATGGACCTATTTTGGGGGCGTCACAAAAAGGCTCATGGAGGTGGTTCGTTTTGAGAATTGATTGAGAGATTGGATTGGTGGCTAGAAGGACATGACAATATGATCATTATTCTAATGACTAAAGGATATTCTTGGAATTTTTCTGAAAACATATGACTACTTAAATTCGGGAAACTCTATAAATACCCCTTCCATTCTAGGAAGGAGGAGGACTCTTTTGGTGACTTAAGGCTTGGATATTCAACCTAAAAGAATTAAAGGGTTTGGACATTCACTACTACAAAATAGTAAATAGATAACGCGGAAAAAACGTTGCGGTTTCAATTAGAAAAACGTCGTTTTTAAGGGTGTCATCTATTTGACACCCTTACACAATATTTTTAAAACATTGTAGTTAGACACATTATACAACATTTTTTAAGAAAAAAACGTTGTAGATTTATTTTCCATAAATTAGTAGATGCTTGAAAACGTTGTAGAAAGTATGATTCCACAACGTTTTCTGGTTAAAAATGTTGTAGTTGAATATATCAGACAACGTTTAAGCACATTTACACAACGTTTATAATATGTCATCTATTTAGAAGGTGTCATTTATTTATACAAATATACAATATTTTTAAAATATTGTAGATAAAAAAAAGGAAAAAAAATTGTGGTTCACCTATATTACCAATGCACCTGCAATATGTTAATACCATGATATATAGCTAAAAGGTCTAAATTCTCATTTAAAGCCAAAATGTATCAACCATTCAAAATACATCCCAATAATACCAATCGTTTATAGTTTCAAATTACTACATCCACAAAATATATACCAAACTATTCATATATACATCTCAAATTCACTTTTCAATATAAATTACTACTATATTGAATTCTGAATTTGATTACATCCACAAAATAAACCAATGGTAAATAGTATCAGATAATTTACTTCTAGTATTCTGAAGGCATTGCAGTTGCTCATCTCTAGTCGGGTGATAAGTTACCCTAATTTTTGAGGCATCCAACTCTTAAAATTCATAACAATTCATTCGCTCATTTTTAACGGTTCAAAATTTGTGGACATATACCCAACTTATATATGTATAACATATCCAAAAATCACAACGATCCAACAGTCAGATTAAAGATTATAACTCACGCAATATATCGTAAAAATACTGATTTGATTTTTAATACCTCCATTCCGACAAAAATACAGATAAAATACCTCAACATTAACTCCTTTAATTATAATCACACAAAATAATTAAATCCATCATTTATATAAAATAAATATTTCCTTATCATATGAATCAATAATTAATTATTCATAAATAATATTACAGAATCACAATTATGACAACCAGGCCGTTCCCAAGAAAGAGGAGGCTTTCCAATAAGGATTTCTCCTTATTGGCGCGCAATTAGATGACATAACCTCTCCTTGACAGAACTTTTTAGACATTGTCAATAATGCTATCTAATAATATTATTCAAATAATATGAATTATTGATCTAATAATGGGAAATACAGTGCAGTGACAATTATTGAAACAACAATAATATAAACTATTAATGCAGCAATTATTGAATCAATAAAATAAAATATTAAACAGTAACTACTGTAACAATTATTGAGTAGTGTCTTCTTACGTACGTAAGGATCAATAATTCAACAATACTGTGCAATACCGTGTGCTACTGTGCCATTACGCGTATTACTGTATTTTAACCACCGGGTATTCCAACAGTGTTAACGGTAACGATTACGCCATTATTTGTAACAACTCAAATTTGTCGTTTTCTTCATCCGACAGTTATTCTGTTATGGGGCCCACAAATGACTGCGCCGTCGTACGGATATTCCCGACAAAAAGAATATTCCACGACCAAACGAATATTCCCCGACAGAAATGAATATTTTATAATCGGTTGCTTATTTTGTAAAACTTGCATATTTCACCCATAACCAAAGCATTATATCAAATTAACTCCTAATTATTTCAAGATAATAAATAGAGAAAATTTAATTTTATTCATAATAAGTTGGGGTCTTACAACCTGACTGTTTCCTATCAGCTCATTTTTTTTAAACAAATTTATTTTGTTGATTTCAGATATTGAACTTAATGAAAGGAAATCTAGATGCCAAAAAAGCTTTCACTGGAGCATTGAAACTACACAAAAAGTATCTAAAAAGGTACAATTATTTGTTGGTGTTTTGTAATGGTTTCTTGGAATTATTGTTGTGTCTCGCAACTAAAAAACTGAAAGAGATGCTATAGTGGACAATTATTGATAGTGGTATTGTTTTTAGTGGTATAGTGGTATTACCTCATGAAGTTGAAATAATACATAATAGAACGTGTCTTTCAAGTCAAGTACAGAACCTTGAGGTCCAGCATGGGTCATGGACCCCTTTGTACTTGTTTTTGGAATTCTTTTTAGGGATAAAATAAATGTTTTGTTTTTGGAAATTTTACACTAAATCTATGTATGGGGTTTCAATTACTCCCCTTATTTAGTATTTTTAAGTGGAACCACTTGAGCTATTTAGTTACATAATTCTTTGTTATTATTTGTATCACTGATATGACTATTTCTATTCTCTAGCATAAAGGTTTTAGCAGTGCAACCTAATGAAAAAAGATTTAGCAATTATCCTCTTTTTGTATAATCTATAATGAAGTTTTTAGCTTTGCCACTTTGATAAGGTATAGCCCTCTAATAATTTTTTTCTATTAAGTACACCACAACTTTGCTTGTTCTTTATGATGGACTAGAAGTTCCTTACGTAGCTTGATTGGTGGTTTGATACTCCTGGTACTGCTGCTTTTTGTAATTGAGTTGCTGATTTTGTTATTGCATGTCTTTGGTACTTCCACTCAGCATTTATGTTGTTTCTCTCAGTTATACAGAGGATCACTTATGGATGATGCGATGATGTTGCCTTGTGGGCATTCATTTAGTGGTGGTGGGATGCGACATGTTATTAGAATAACATTATATACATTCTGAATCCTTTAGGACATTCACATACTCTTTTTGTGTTAAGTTATTAAAATCACATTATTGTATCAACCTGGTCACTAAGTCTGGTGGTATGCTGACTTGAGATGCACCATGGCTTAAGTATCTACAAATTAACTTTAAGCTACCAACATAATGTATTCATTAATGTATTCTCTCTTTATATGTAGATATATACTTTGATTGAAGAACTGTGGTAGCTTTAGATGGTTAATTTTAAAGATAATGAATGATTATGTAGTGGATGATTTTATTAAGTTAATTATATTTTAGTTTTTTGTATTTTTGCTATTTTTGCTATGGGGACATTGTTCACAAAAAGAATGTCAAATTTTAATTTGGTAACAATATAATTCGTTACCAAAGCATTGAACAAGTTTTAATATAGCAACAATTTTTTATACATTTAACAACAATTTTTTTGTTGCTAATGGCATTAAAAATATAATATTTGGCAACGAAAAATTAACCTGATAACAACGGAGAGGATATTGTTGCTAATACTAAAATAAAAGGTAACATTTTTTATCATTGCAAATCATATCAACTTTCATTGCACATATAAGAAACAACAACATATAATGTTGTTGCTAATCGAAGACTTTCATTGCTATTGAAAAATGTGACGCCCCCAAAATTAGGTATACATCATCCATCTTGAGTCGCCAAATACATGGTACAAAATATAAATACAAATTTAATTATACAAATGTTGTGTAACATACGACAATACATAAACTGAAAGTTCTAATAGGAATATTGTCATCTAGACAATATACATACTCAAGGAGTCCTCATTGCATTTATTGTCACACTATTTAACAGAATAGTGAGGACTACTAATGTTATCTTCTGGACCATCACTCCTTTCCCCGACTCGTCCCATCTATATTCTCATTTTCTGAAGAGAACATTGAAAGAAATGGTGAGCTCAACTAGCCCAGTAAGAAATATTATGACTAAGATAATACATAATAAATTATCATTAGTCTTCAACAATGTTAAACTGATAATATACAATAGACATCAAGTTTAACTACAGTGGAATAAACAATCCATTAGAAGAGTCAAATATAGAATAAAAACTACTATTTTCTATGATTTAAAAATATTTTCATCAACTTTTATCGCCGAGACTCAGCTTAATAAATAAACCACATCTTCTAATCATCCATGTACTACGAGCTAAGGATATTCATTAAATCATCCACGGTCATGATTATACCGAATAATCCCTGGTCATAATCATACCAAAAATTGTCCATCAATGCATTACAGGCCACTGAGGACTTTTACCACCTCACTTATAACATCACAGTTCATGATTATACCGAATGATCCCTGGTCATAATCATACTAAGTCCATCTATACATGTAAGCCAAAGATGACTTTCAACATAATATAAACATGAGAATGATGACAATGTTATAAGAATTCAATAAAACAAGTTAACGAATTAAATTATCCAGGAACTAATAACGTCCAAATTGTCAACATGATACTTCTGCGTAGAGTGAAATTCAAGAATTCTTAGAAGAATATTTCTATGAAAAGATACTGGATGAAGCGCAAATATCAAGGATATTCCACTAATTTCATGGAGTATTGAAGTCAAAACTTTAACCAACTGAGTATAATAAAGAATATATGAAACTGCAAATGGATTTTCACCCGCCATGCAGTAATCCACGTATACAGATCATTTCTACAATTTAATAAGGAATGAATACAAAGGATCATTCACTATGCATGTGATAATCAACATAGGCAGGTTATTCCAATAGAATAATAAAGAATGGAATAACAGAAGGATTCACCATTCATGAGATAGAGACCGCACAGACATGTTATTCTCAACAGAATAATAAATATGGAACCAGAAAGGATACTATTTTATTGCAATACTCGTGAGAAATATTATTTTCTTTCATACTCCATATTACGTAAGCAATATTATTTCATCTCATATTCCTAAATTTGAACTTACTATGGTAAGTATTGCTTCTAAAATTTCTGAAATGATTAGAAATTTCGCGTCAACTAATATCATTTCATAGGAATATTGGTCTGAACATTTTATCAAATTTGAAACTTTTCATGACCGGGTATTGTTCACGAGTACTGTTCACGGGTACTGTTCACGGGTACTATTCACGGGTACTATTTACGGGTACTGTTCACAAAAGAAAAAATATATTTTTTTCTCCTTCCTAGTTATCTGTTGTGACATTTAATCTTGAAATTGAATCCATGTTTTGATCTTCATTCCTTGAATTTTACTCCATTATGGTTTATTATGGAGTATTTTTAAACTTGAATTATCTAAAGTACGAATCTCTAATCTTTGTCCTTTTGTCTCACTAGATTTGTTCTCTAAAATATTTTTCATCATCCTCAGTCTTTAATGGTGATACTTGATGAATATATTTGGCCTTTAGTGCAAAGATAAATGATCACATGATGAATATCTTTGACCCGTAGTGCAAAGATGAACATGTGTTGAGATGAACATGACCAACTGGTGATACAAATGAATATCTTTGGCCCGTAGTGCAAAGATGAATATTTTATGCAAGATGTATATTGATTGATGTTACATGGATAAAATATTAATGATGGACTTTTAAATTCATAGATGATAGTAGATTTCATTATCTACTTAACTCTTCTAATGAATTGTTATTTTCGCTGCGAACGTTGATCTAAAACTGGTTGTCTATTATATTTTATATGATTTGTTGAAGGCTAGTGATAATTTTTTGTTCATTATCTTAGTCAAAATATTCTTTACTGGGCTAGTTGAGCTCACCCTTTTCCTTTTTGTTCCATTTTTCTTCTCAGGAAGCGATAATATAGCGGGGAGTAGTCGGGGTGTGGAGTGATATTCCGTGGCAGTTGTTATAGTAGTCTTTACTATTTGTAAAATAGTGTATCAATAATTGTAATGAGGACTTATTTGAGTGTGGATATTGTCTAGAAGACAATATTTGTATTTAAACTTACATTATTTGTGTTGTCGTATTTTGCACGACAATTGTAATAATAATATTGTAGTTTTTTCTGTACCATGTATTTGGCGACTCAAAATGGATGATGTATACCTATTTTGGGGGCGTCACAGTTGGTATCAGAGCTTAGGGATATGGTCTCTGGCGGAGATTGGGGAATAGAACTAGGAGGGGAGAGACGAGTAAATCTTTCGCTAGTGTGTCCTACCTAAGGCTTTTTGTTGGTCGGTCATAATATAGTAATATTATGTGATATTTTAATTTGTTTAATTAACCCTTGTTTTATGACAGTTTTTAAGAATGGCAGTTGAGAACGTTAACAATGGAGTGAATGAGACAGTGGAACAACCTTCAATCACCAACCAGGAGAAGTGCAACAGGAAGGCAATATTCTTCCTGTAAACAACACTACCGTGCAAAAGATGAATGATGCAATGTTTAGAAGCTTTTTGCAGTTCATGCAAAATCAGACGAGGGAGACTCGTGTACAAAATACGGGTGAAAATGATAGCAACGAGCGGTTTGTCACAACCAAGCAGTTCAAGGAGTTGGGACCACCAGATTTCTGGGGAAAGCCGGATCCGATTAAGGACAGAAATGTGGGTCAAGCAAATTACCAAGATATTCGATGTCTTGGGATGCACGGAAGAACAGAAGGTTCCATTCGCAACCTTTATGTTCCGTGGTGAGGCAGATTACTAGTGGGAATCTGTGAAGCGTACCCAAGCCAGCCGCACTTAACATGTCTTGGGAAAGATTTCAGAAACTGTTCAATGACAAGTACTTTCCTGAAAGTATTCGTCATATGAAGGAGGTAGAGTTTATTAGACTGGAACAGAACAACATGATGGTGTCCCAGTACGAGGTGAGGTTCGCGGAGTTATCCAGGTTTGCACCTCATTTGGTAGAGAATGAGGAACGTATGACGCGGATGTTTCTAAGAGGTCTAAAACCTGAGATTCGTCAATACCTTATCTCTCACAAATTTTCTCTATATTCAGATGTTGTCAACAGAGCTCAATTATTATAGCAAGATAATGAGTATGTTCAACCGAGAGACCACAACCAGGGTCATACCGGTGACAACAGTCATCGGAAGCATTGATAACCAATGAGGAGGGAAAAATACGGACAAAAGAGGTAACCAATCTGGTGGCAATTGTGGTCCATGATAATAGGAGAGGTGATTCAAGTGGAAATTTAAAAAAGAGGAGATTCAACAATGACGGTAAGACATCAACAACAACACCAGCACCAACAACAAATTCTAGGGTAGGAGAACGACCGCCAGTTATATGCCTACAGATGCGGAGAGGAGGGACACATAAGTCCAAACTGTTCACAGCCTTCCAAGGTGTGTTTCAATTATGGAAAAGACTGGTCATATATATAGCCCAGTTTTGTCCAGTAACAAAGTCAAGTCCAGCTGGGACGGCGGAACCAAAGGCGACTACGGACAAAACAAAGTCGGTGGTTCAAGGGAGAGAGTTTATAGTGACTGGCCAAAACGCGAGAAACCTGAACGAGGTGATCACGGGTAAGCTAATCTTGAACTCTTGCAAAGTTTATACCTTACTAGATACATGTTCTACCCATTCTTTTATCTCTCCTACTTGTGCTCACCATTTAAACTTGACTCCGGAGAAATTAGACTTTGACTTATCTATGGAGACTCCATTAGGAGAAACATTTATTACATCCACTGTGTATAAATATTGCTTGATCCAAGTTGGAACCATCACATTACCTATTGATCTCATCTCTTTAAAGATACTTGCATTTGATGTGATTTTAGGGATTGATTGGTTAACTACTCATCATGCCAAAATTGATTATTTTCATAAGGTTGTTAGTTTTCATATTCCTAACTAACCATTATACGAATTCAAGCAACCAAACCACTAAAGTCAATCATTGTCATATCAAGCCATAAAGCCATTCGTTTATTAAAAAACGGATGTCAAGCTTTCTTAGCCCGTGTTATGGACTTGAACAAAAACACATCAGATTTGAATACTATTTCTGTTGTTAGTAAATTTCTTGACTTATTTCCTGAAGAACTTCCTTGCCTATCCCCAGAACGTGAAGTTAAATTCTTTATTGATCTTGAACAGTGTACAAAGCCCATTTCTAAAACCCCATATCGAATGGCTCCTATTGAACTTCAGGAGTTAAAAGTCCAACTACACGAATTGTTAGACATTGGTTTCATTCGTCTTAGTACATCTCCTTGGGGTGCTCCTATTTTATTTGTAAAGAAGAAAGACGGAAGTATGCGACTTTGTATTGACTAGACCATGTCACCATCAAGAATAGGTATCCCTTACCTCGCATTGATGACCTGTTCGACTAGTTGCAAGGAGCACGATTCTTTTCAAAGATCGATCTTCGTTCTGGATATCATCAGCTGAAGATTAAAACTGAGGATATTCCAAAGACTGCCTTCAGAACTCGGTACGGGCATTATGAATTCTTAGTCATGTCTTTTGGATTGACTAATGCTCCTGCTGCTTTCATGGATATGGTGAACCGTGTATTCAAGGAATATTTGGATCAGTTCGTTATTGTCTTTATTGATGACATCCCCATCTATTCCAAAAGCCGTGAAGATCATGAGCACCATTTGAAGTTGGTACTTCAAAGACTTTGTGACAACAAGATATATGCCAAGCTGAAGAAATGCGAGTTCTGGCTTAAGGAAGTAGCATTCCTTGGGCACGTGGTGTCAAAACATGGAGTATCTATTGACCCGGCGAAGATTGAAGCAATAAAAAGTTGGGAGCAACCGAAGTCGGTGACCGATGTGCGTAGCTTTTTGGGCTTAACTAGTTATTATCGGAGATTTGTGGAAGGATTTTCTCGAATTGCGACGCTGTACTGTATGGACGAAAATAGTCGTTCTCCAGTATGTTGGGACGAGGTGGGTGAAGCAATGTTGTTGGGACCAGAATTAGAACACATAACTACAGAAAAGATTCAAATAATTCGGCAACGTATAAAGACCTCACAAGATCGACAAAAGAGTTATGATGATCTTAATCGAAAGGACGTGGAATTTAATATTGAAGATCATGTACTATTACGTATTTCTCCATGGAAGAGAGTTACAAACTTTGGGGAAGCGAGGAAAGCTCAATCCACGATTTGTTGGTCCATTTAAGATTCTTGACCGAATAGGAAATGTGGCCTATAGACTCGCATTACCTCCAAGCATGTCTCGTGTTTATAATGTTTTTCATATATCTATGCTTCGTAAATATGTGAAAGACTCAAACCACATTATTGCGTTAGAACCAGACGAAATAGCCAAAGATTTAACGTACTGAGGAGATACCTGTCAAGATCTTGGATAGGAAAGAGCATGTCCTACGAACAAAGGTTATACCACAAGTCAAGGTTTTGTGGAGGAACTATGCTATAGAGGAAATGACATGGGAGTTGGAATCAGAAATGAAAGCGAGGTACCCTCACCTCTTCGAAACACCAGGTACGTAAGTCAATTTTGAGGACTGAAATTTCATAAGGATGGGAGGTTGTAAGACCTCAACTTTTTATTAATAAAATTGAATTTCCTCTATTTATTATCTGGAAATAATAAGGATTTAATTTGATATAATGCTTTGGTTATGGGTGAAAGTGAAAATTTTGTCGAGGAATATTCGTTTGGTCGTGGAATATTCTTGCTGTCGTGGAATATTCGTACGACGGTACAACCATTTATGGGCCCCATAACGGAAAAACGGTCAGATGAAGAAAACGACTAAGTTTTAGTTTTTATAAATAACGGCGTAATTGTTATCGTTAACACTGTTGAATTACCTGGTGGTTAAAATACAGTAATACGCGTGGTTGCACAGTAGCACACGGTATTGCACATTATTTTTGAATTATTGATTCTTACTGAAAGAAGGCACTACTCAATAATTGTTACAATAATTACTGTTCAATATTTATTTTATTGATTCAATAATTGTTGCGTTGATATTTTATATTATTATTTCAATAATTGTCACTACACAGTATTTTCCATTATCAGATCAATAATTCATATTATTTGAATAATATTATTAGATGACATTATTGGCAATGTCTAAGGAAGTTCTGTCTAAGGAGAGGTTTGACACATAATTGCGCGCCCTGTAAGGAGAAATTATTATCGGAAAGCCCCCTCTTTCCTGAAAACGATCTGGTTGACATAATTGTGATTCTATAATATTATTTGTGAATAAATAATTATTAATTTATATGATAAAGATATATTTATTTTATGTGAATATAAATGAAGGTATTTTAGCATGAAATAATTGTTGAAAGTTTGGCAATTATTTTCCTCCGATAAAATATTCATTCATATATATTATTATAATATATTATAATTGTTTAATAATATTATTATTATAATATATAAGCACGTGGTAATTAGAAACGGAAGTAAACAAAATTTATATAATATTTATTTTCCAAAAAAAAAAATTAGGTTGTAACTTTGTTTTGGTTGAAATGGTTGGTGGAAATAAGTCGATGGTTATGCAGAGAAAGAATTACATTGTTAGGCCAATTATTTGGTAGATGATATGATGTTGCCTACAAAGATGGTTTTCAAAGTGTGGCCCCCACCCATATGGAAAACAAGTGAAAGTTAGGCTTTGAATGGAAAAGTTAGACAGCAGAAGAAATTTTTTTTTTTGGCAGAAGTGCATTGTTTTATGCTTCCGTATTGCACTATAAAAGGAAGGCAAACCTCCATACTAAAATCACACCATTTTCAAATTCAGAAATTCTTATTCTAAAGTATTGTGAGTATTTTTCTTGAGTATAAGAATACCTTGAGTGTAGTTTTTCTGCAAGATTTTCTCAGAATAATATCCAATATTCCAGTCAAATCTAGTTTCTACTAAGGTAAAGGATATTATTTTACTGCAATACTCGAGAGAAATATTATTTTCTTTCATACTCCATATTACGTAAGCAATATTATTTCATCTCGTATTCCTAAATTTGAACTTACTATGGTAAGTATTGCTTCTGTAATTTCTGAAATGATTAGAAATTTTGCTTCATCTAATATCATTTCATAGGAATATTGGTCTGAACTTTTTATCAAATTTAGAACTTTTCATGACCGGGTATTGTTCACGGTTACTGTTCACGGGTACTGTTCACAGTTACTGTTTACGGTTACTGTTCAAGGCTACTATTCACAGGTACTGTTCACAAAAGAAAAAAATATATTTTTTTCTCCTTCCCAGTTATCTGTTGTGACATTTAATCTTGAAATTGAATCCATGTTTTCATCTTCAGTCTTGAATTTTACTCCATTATGGTTTATTATGTAGTATTTTTAAACTTGAATTATCTAAGGTACGAATCTCTAATCTTTGTCCTTTTGTCTCACTGGATTCGTTCTCTAAAATATTTTTCATCATCCTCAGTCTTTAATGGCGATATTTGATGAATATCTTTGGCCTATAGTGCAAAGATGAATGATTATCTGATGAATATCTTTGGCCCCTAGTGCAAAGTTGAACAGGTGTTGAGATGAACATGACCAACTGATGATACAAATGGATATATTTGACCCGTAGTGTAAAAATGAATATTTGATGCAAGATGTATATTGATTAATGTTACAGGGATAAAATATTAATGATAAATTTTAAATTCATATATGATAGTAGATTTCATTATCTACTTAACTCTTCTAATGAATTGTTATTTCTGTTGCGAACGTTGATCTCAAACTAGTTGTCTATTATATTTTATCTGATTTGTCGAAGGCTAACGATAATTTGTTGTTCATTATCTTAGTCATAATATTCTTTACTGGGTTAGTTGAGCTCACTTTTTTCTTTTTTATTTCATTTTTCTTCTTAAGAAACGAGAATATAGCGGGGAGTAGTCGGGGTGCGGAGTGATATTTCATGACAGTTGTTATAGTAGTCCTCATTATTTATAAAATAGTGTATCAATAATTATAATGAAGACTTATTTGACTGTGGATATTGTCTAAAAGACAATATTTATATTTAAACTCACGGTATTTGTGTTGTCGTATTTTGCACGATAATTGTAATAATGATGTTGTAGTTATTTTTGTACCATGTATTTGGCGACTCAGGATGGGTAATGTATACCTATTTTGGGGGCGTCCAATTTTCAAAATAATTTTAAAATAATAACTATATTTCATATTTTAAAATAAAATAATTATTTTAAAATAGTTATTTTTAATATTTGAAAAGAAAATATTATTTTCCTAAATAAAATAAAATAATAATTATATTTAATATTTTAAAATAAAATATTTTTTAAAATAATTATTATTTTTAATATTTTAAAATAATTATCATTTTTAATATTTTAAAATAATTATTATATTTAATATTTTAAAATAATTATTATTTTTCATATTTTAAAATAATTATTATATTTAATATTTTAAATATTTTTTAATATTTTTTTTAAATAAAGGACATTTTTTAATTTTTATGGAAAAATTTAGTTACATAAAATAAAAGTTAATATCTTTATCATTATTATATGTATTTTTAATATTAGAATTTTAAAAACATAGACTAAAAACTAGAAATTAAATTATAAAAAATAGTAAAAGATAAATAAAAAAACTGATTCAACTTTTTTGTAAAAAAAAATAAATTAAAATTTTTTAAAAATAATTATTATTTTCAGGAAAAATAATTTGGAAAATTTTTAATTTTTTAAAAAATGAGTAAGGTTTTATAAAATATATATTCAAAAAAGTAAAACTTTATTATCATAAAACAAAAATATTTTTTTAAAGATTTTTAAATTTTCATAAAAATAATTAAGATTTAAATAATTTTAACTTTAGTTTTTTTGAATCTATATTTTATGAAACTTTTGAAAAAAATAAAAGTTTCTAATATTTTTTCCTTGAAATAATAATTATTTTTAAAAGCATTTTAAAGATAATATTTTTTTAAATATAAAATATATTATTTAATTTTAAAAAGAATATTTTATTTAAAATGTAAAAAGAATTATTATTTTCAAATTATTTTAAGAAAGTATTTTATATAAAAATATTAAATTAAATTATTATTTATTTTTTTAAATATTTTATTTTAAAATATTAAATATAATAATTATTTTAAAATATTTAAAATAACTATTTTTAAAATAATTATATTATTTTAAAATAACTATTTTTAAAATAATTATATTATTTTAAAATATTTAAAATAATTATTTTATTTTAAATATTAAAATTTTGGGTTGGGTCAAATTGTGTCGGGTTGGGGGCAAAATGGGTAGGAGGAACGAAAACGCAAAAAAATGTTAGTTTAAGGATTTAACTGACGAAAAATGAACTTTAAGGATGATTTTGAAAGTAAGTGACAACTTGGTAGGACATAAGTGTCATTCAACCTTTTTTAAACTTTGTTGTTAGCCATTATTTCTTTATTCGAAACATCCTATTTATTGTTAAGAAGAATATCAATTTTCTGTTAATTTATTTTGAATGAAAATAGTACTAATTAATATTTTCAATTTGTGTAATGTATAATATTTTTTTCATCCATGTGTAACACTTAGATGAAAACAATTAAATTATATATAATTATTGATACATATGTAAATATATAAATTTTTTTATATAATAACAAACATATTACCAAATAAATATAAATATATATATAATACAATAAATCTTTTTATATTTAATATTCTAATAATTATTATTTTTTGAGGAATCAATTTTGTTCCAAAGTTTATAAATACAATCATATTATTTATTTTTTCTAATTTTGTTAAAAAGTAAAACAAATATTAAAGTCGTTCATGACTTACTCTTTTTTTTGTTTTACATTTAACAAATTTAGAAGGAATATAATAGAACAACTAGACTTTAGAGGTCAGTGTTTTATAAACTAAGTTATTAACCGTTATTTCTTTATTCGAAACATCTTATTTATTGTTAATTAAGAAGAATATTAATTTATTGTTAATTTAATTTGAATGAAAATAAAATTAATTAATATTTTTAATTTGTGTGCTATATAAATTTTTTCTAAGTGTGGTTTTGCACCCGTACCCTCACCTCAACCGCACCACAACTCCAAAAAACAACAATAAACCGCATTAACGCGGTTGCTAAAAGTTAAAAACCGCATGCGCTCTCCCCTAACAAATATTGTACTAGTTCCAAAATTTCAAAGTACTAATAAACAATAAAGTGTGGAAAATGGAAAGAGATTGGAACCTCCCTATAATTATAGTGTTTACTTCCATGCTAGCAACTTCTTTTGAAAAGTAGTTGACATTATACTAATAAAAATTCTACAATATATTAGGTGAAGCTTAATACCTCCCTTATAAATCTTCGGTCTTAATTCTTTTCTTAGAAAGAATTATATAACCATGTCTAGTTTTAGTAAGAGCACATCTAGTTGTTCTAGTGATGTAGATGTTGATCAAGTTAGAAGAGGTCCATGGACTATTGGAGAAGATAATGTTCTTATTCACTACATTGCTTCTCATGGCGAAGGCCGGTGGAATTTGCTAGCAAAACGCTCCGGTAATTAATTTTTGAACCGTGTAAATTAAATATTTATGTTATTTATATATAGTTAGTATAATTAAGCAAGATTGTTGTTGGTTAATTGATTTTAAAAGGGTTGAAGAGAATCGGAAAGAGTTGTCGATTGAGGTGGCTGAATTATTTGAAACCGGATGTCAAGAGAGGAAATCTTACTCCGCATGAGCAGCTATTGATTCTTGAACTGCATTCCAAATGGGGAAACAGGTGAACTTGAACTTCATTACTCTTCAACTTTATTTTCTTTAAATCATGTTCATTCAGTTATATTCTTCTGTTATAATTCGAACTCCAGTCAATTTACAGAACAATACTATATACACCTAATTTATACAACTGATTTATGCGTCTATTAATTTGCCGCATAACATCCTTATTTAAAGTTACAATATGGAACTTAGCTTTTCCAAAAAATTCTAAACACGTTTTCGGGTAAAAATTGCATGACTATCTACGCACGTGGTTTATGCCAGAAAACTAAGTTAACCTAACGATTGTTTTATCATATGGTGGTTTTAGGTGGTCAAAGATTGCTCGACACCTGCCAGGGCGAACTGACAATGAAATAAAGAACTATTGGAGAACTCGGGTTCAAAAACAAGCTCGCCATCTCAAGATCGATACAAATAGCTCCGCGTTTGAGGAAATGATTCGACGCATTTGGATGCCAAGGCTGATGCAAAAGATACAAGGATCATCTCCTTCTTTTGACATACAATCCCAAAATTCAACTCTAAATTATATTTCAGCTCCACCACAGGTTTTGTCCAATACAAGTTCAGATATTTGCACTAGCCCAAGCATTTCTTCTCCAGAACAATCCATAAATATAGCAGAAAATTCTCAGAATTTGGAATGTCCAACAAATCCATTTTATGCCACGGGCACAAATTTTGACATGGAAAGTTTCAGCTTAGCACCTATGCCAGCTGAAACAGTGGAATTTCGATATCCCACCGGGGATGATCCGGCAAAAAACAATTGGATAGATGGTGATAATTTGGCAGAATGTTTTTGGGATATGGGTGCATTTTGGCAATTTAGGTAGTTACATGTGAGGGGAATCTGAAGGTAAAAATAACTGCTGTTTTAATGGGATAACCCAAGAGACAGTTGGTCAAAGATTATGATATACATTAGGTCTTTTCTAAGACTTTCATTTTCTTATAATGTTTAATTAATTCATGAATTTAGTATTGTAAAGTGGATAAAAAGGACAAGTTGTGACCTATGTGAACTTTTGCAATTTTTTGTCTTTGTTAACACATCTCTTATTCTGATATGACTTGAATACTTTTCCACAATTAAGGATTTTTATATTTCTTTCTTCCATTATGAATTAATTTGGTTTCTCTGTCCTATTGGGTTCTATAAAGGGTTTTTTAGGATCTCTTCTGAGAAGCATAACAAAGAAAAACTTATAAAGACACAAGATAAATTATGCTATTACCGCCTCAAAATATACGATCACTTTTATTTGTAAAAACAAAACACATAGTCTTATATTTTGAAATGTAAGAATTATAAATTTTTCTTTCAAGTTTTCTAGAGTTCCAATTAATTCAATATAGTTAGAAAAATTAAATTATTATATTTCTGATCTAAATCTTATTTTGCAATTTTTATCTTTTAAAGAATTAATGTCTTATGGGCATTTTTATCTTGTTCATAAATGCATGGTTGTTAATTATTCGGAAGTTAAAGGTATAAAACTTATAGAGGCATATAATATATAGTACTCATCTCGTGAAAATATACCATGAAACATTATTTTTATTAAGTGATCAGACTTAGTACGTATAATGATGAATAGAACAAAATATTTTAAATAGCAGCCACAAGAAACAAGTTTGGAAGAAGAAGATAACTATGGCAATAAATTATTACATAAAATAACAACAACTAGACAATTAGAATCTTTAAAAATGGGAAAATCCATCACCCTATGTAAAGCAACTAGTTTTTGCAGAAACTTAATTTTTTAGCTGTAATGGCACCTAGTATCCATATACTTGATTAGTGGATTACTTGAAACCTATGGGTATTTTATTATTTTTAAGAAATAAAAAAGTAAAAAATTGTGGCCCTTATTTCCTTAATTTTTTGATGAGTCAATTGATTATCATTACCACATTTTCAATAAAAAGAAAAAGAAAAAAAACTACGCACTCACTAAAAGTTGCGTGCGTGCTCATAAGTTTATTTTTTCAATAAATGTATTTAGACATTTTAAGGGTTTTGTTTCTACTTATGTAATATGGAATTATGCTACTTATACTAGTTAAATATTTATAAGTACTCTTTTATTCTTTAATTTTTTTAATAAAAGACAAAATATTTTATTACTTAAAGAAGATTAATCCAAAAGATTAGAATTAAGAAATTTGGACAAACTGTAATAATAAGAAATATAAACACTTGTTCATATCTTTTTATACCACCTTGCTACTTGAAATAATATTATAGTTCCTTATAAATAATTTTAGAAACAAAAAAATAATCCATAATATTGTCATATTGGGATGAATCTAAGGATAAGAAACTCGGCTGAATAATATTCCTATTTCATGCATTATAATTGTAAATAAACATATCCAAATAAATTATGCTGAATAAGAAAATTTGAATAATTTTTCTTCATTAATCATACCATAAAATCTAAGTATGCTAGCTAAAATATACACTGTTAAGTATGCGAAAATCACATTGTGAATGTGCCGCAGGGAAAAAAAAATTCTTAACTTTTTCCATATTCCCTTGACATGATTGTAAAAATTCAAGAACAATAATCATTGAACCTCTCTTATCAATGAGAGAGAGAAAACATTTTATTGATGATTTCAAACCACTAGATAAGTGGCTTAATTAATTTAACCAACTTTAGGAAACAGGATCCTCTCACATACGTGCACCTTAAGAAATCCTCATTGTCAAATTAGACACCCCACCACCTACATTTGAACTTCTAAAGGACCGATATATAATAAAAATTGATATTTTCACATGATTTTTTGACATTTTTATATGAAAAGTATCGTTATAAATGTATAGCGATGGTAAAAATCGTCGCTGTAGGATCTATAGCGATAATTATCATGTGAAAATATCAGTTTCCTATACATATATATACATATATATATATATATATATATATATATATATATATATATATATACACATACAGTCCGGATCAAGTGCATACCCCTTATCTTACTCACCCGTGCTCACCCCCTTTAGGCGACGGTTTCGGTTATACAACCGTCGTCTATACTTTTAGCGACACTATATGTTGTCCGTCGCTAAAAGTATAGACGACGGTTGTATAACCGAAACCGTCGCCTAAAGGGGGGGTGAGCTCGGGTGAGTAAGATAATAGGTATGTACTTGATCCTTGCTCTCTCTCTCTCTCTCTCTCTCTCTCTATATATATATATATATATATATATATATATATATATATGAGAAAGGTAATCTAAGACATGCATTAATTAAACTTGACTAAAACTACTTAACAAAACAACATAATTTGTATAAAAATTATAATTAAAGACTTTTTATATAAAATTTAGAAAATAAAAAACTTAACCCTATGGAGATAAAATTATGTCGTTTTGCTAAAGTTTTATTAAGTAGACTTAGTCAAATTTGACTAAGACATACCTTAAATTATTATTTTTTTCATATATATATAATAACTTGATGTATGTGTTAAATTAAAGGTGTTGTAATTCGAAATTAATTTATAAAGTGAGCTTTTATTTTATTTAGAATAATTCTTTATAATTCCACAAAATTGTTCTAGAAGAGAGTTTTGAAGATGTTATACATAATCCAATATACTAATTAAATTGTTTGAATGAACTTGAAGACTTTAATATATATATATATATATATATATATATATATATATATATATATATATCAAGTAGTAGTGGACTGGTCATCAGTATTTTCCATTAAGGAATAAAAGCCCCTCATTTGGAAAATTCTGATTATTGAAATTTCAACGTTTCGAACTTGAAAAATTCAAGAAAATAAATTAAAATCAATATCTAAAAATGTATTGGATCATTTAGGGCATGCCCATTAAGATCATTTTTCTTAACACTCATTTTTATCCTTTACAATTTTTAAGCTGCAAATTTACTTTAGATGTAGGTTATTGTTATTGTTTGAGTAATTTTATATTCATCGATACTTTTATAATTATTTCAGCACCACTTACATTATAAGCGAAGTGACTACTCTTTTGACGATATCATTATTATTTTTACAGTAAAATTTACTTTAATTTATGATAGTTTAATTTTGACAGAACTGTTTTGTTATATGTATCCAAATCACACCCAAAATATTGTATTATGTAAAAATTTCAGTTCCATAAAATATTAAACTTTTTTTAGTTGTTTTTTTTTTTAAAAAAACCGCAACTTAAGCCAGTCCGGACTCCCGAACTGGATCCCCTATATATATATATATATATATATATATATATATATATATATATATATATATATATATATATATATATATATATATATATATATATATATATATAGCTCAGTGTTCTCCAGCGAATTGGAGGTAGCGAATTAAGAACGAACCGGCTATAGCGACAATTTTTTCCGTCGCTATAGTATAGAAAATCGGCTTTCTATGCTATAACGACGGAAAAAAAACCGTCGCTATAGCCAATTCAGTTCTTAGTTCGCTCCCTCCAGTTCGATGAAGAAGAGGACTTTATATATATACACGGAGAGGATCATGTGTATAACCCTTTATTTAACATACCTTGTTCATCATCTTTAACGACAGACTAGACAACTGTTCGGTCCGTCGCGTATATCAGAGAGTCGTCGTCTTAGCTTTTAGCGACGCATCAAACCGTCGTTATAACATATAAACCGTTTATCTGTTCTATAGCGGATCAAATCGTCGCCCGATTCGTCGTTAAAGTGATGAGCAAGTATGTAAAATAAATGGGTATGCACCAAAAACGGATTTTATATATGTATATTTCATTTGACATCAGTGCTCTAACAGTATTGACAATTCATTTTAATATTAAAATAGTAGTCATATGTAGCTTATCGATTGTTCAAATGAATTTAACATAGAATAGGACAATTTTGGAGGGTGCTAATTAAAATCGGATTGATATAAAGACCTAATTTGTAGAAGTTCCAAAGTCTGCCTTATAAACCAAATTAGTCAGCCTTGTCGCCGCCCAACATGGCATGCAAGGGAGTGCAAATTTCATGTGTTGACATACCTGAGAAAGTAATTAAATAACTATTATTGATCACGTGTTAACTGCATCGCATCCTCCTTAATTATCGCAATAGACTAGTAGTCGTACTGTTGCCTTTTCTTGATTCTTTGCCTGCTAATATACTCAAGATGATTAAAGTATATTTTTTACGTACATTAAGAAAAATAATGTCAAAAAATAAGTTTAAAAAAATTTCAAATTTATAATTAGTGAAGTTATAAAATTATATAAAATAATGAGTATTTTTATTTTTTTTATACTAATAGACTATACTAAATGACATATTTACCTTTTATTTTATACATTTTAGTTCATCATTTTAAATATAAAAAAATATATATTTAATCATCCTTTTTGAGGAGAAAAAGAATATCATACTGCAGAAACAATTGATTACCGTAACCAAAATAGAATACAGAATTTTATCAGACATAATGATAATATTAATTCGTACGCCTACTACATTAATTTATGTTTATATTAATATAGTATACACTACATGATTTTTAATTTACGATTACAAAATAATGGGACATAACATTAATTCAATAACAGCAAAACCTATAGTATTCAAATATATTTTACTAACCTAAAAAAGCTTTAGGGTATTGTAGTGTACAACACATGGGAAACAATACGTTAACGTCGTTTTTCGACAATATTCCGGAAAAACAAATCCGGGCACAATACTCTATAATATCTTCGACAAGTCAATAGATACACAATTCTGGTCAAATTGTCCAAAAGTTTTGTCCAATATAAGTTCAAATATTTGCACTTGCCCAAAAATTTCATCTTTAGAACAATCCATACATATACCTGAGAATTTTCAGAATTTTGAACCCAAAACAAATACTACCTCCCTTTTAAAGTATAAGATCAGTTTTTAAAAACTTTTTAAAAGTTAATTTCAAATATTCTTTTACTTAAAATTGTCATGAATTTATTTGATTTATGTCAATACAATTATAAATATCATAAATAACTTAAAAAGTAAAACCGATCCAAAAACGGTCAAACCGTATCGAACCAACATATTTTCATCCGAATCGTTGGCCACGTCAATGCGGTTTTGGTGCAAAAAAATTTAAACCAGGATCAGTGTGGTACAATTTTAGTATTTGCCTCTAAACCACCGGTGCATCGCACCGTATTGAGCCGTTTCTTGAACTGGTGGCTGCACCGGTCCTTTATAAGCCGCACTATACATATATAGTTGTTTATTCTAATTATATCTTGATATTGCATAGTGTTATTATTCTTATATAATATTATATATAATCATAGGGTTACTCAAATGTATAATTTAATTATTTTTTACTTTTGTATATCAAAAATTAATTAATGAATATTTGTATACATAGTTGAAATATATTAAATAATAATGTTATCTTAATTTTAATTGAACATATATTTTTATATTAGTTATTAATATTTCTTGTAACGATCGAGAACGAAGAATAACTTTGTAATAAGATTTTTAATATTTATTAAATAAAATAAATATTTTGATAAAATAAATTGTGTGTGATGAGTTTTTAGGTCGATTAATGACTTAGTTTATGAATGTTGGAAGTTTTTGAGAGAAAATAATTTTTTTCGAGAAAAACGCAAAATCACTATTCATAAAACGTACAAAGCGCTAATAAATGTTTATTTTTGAAATTTTGAATTACCTAATAGCGTTTATTTGCGAAGGAGAGATGAAATCTCTAATAAAAGTTTTTTCAGGAAAAAGCCGTAAAAATACTATTCACGCTAAAAACTTAACCTCGTTTTTTTGACTTTTCGAAGAACTACATAGCGTTTATTCGGGAAATAGGGATCGGTGGTGAAATTGGATTTTCGAAAATCGAAAGTCAATTTTTCGGCTAACCGAGCGTGTTACAAAAACGTAACCAAAAAAGTTAAAAAATTTAACTAAAAAGAAAATGATTAATCAAATTAATTTTGGTTTAACAAAGCACAGGGTTTGAAATGTCTTGGTTAGGGTTGAGCCAAGGATTTGGAAAGGCTAAGTAGGGTTGAGTCTGGGTTTGAATGAATTGGCTAATTGTTGAGCCAAGGGTAAAGCTAAGTTATGACATCACTTGTCTTAGGGTTGAGCCATTGCTCAAGTCTTAGGGTTAAACCCTAACGACTTGGTGTCAAAGCTAAGGAGTTAGATGATTATCCCATATGGGATAAATGAAGAAAAAAAGAAGGTATTTTGGTCCTAGTGTGGGCGGAAAGTATGCTACCTATATGGGAAAATTAATTATGAGTCATATTGCATGACTCACCTTATCTAAACAAACCATTAATTGGTTGTCTCCCCCATTAAGTGATCTTAACCGATATGTGTTGATTAAGTGCCTTGATTTAGTTTAATTGTGGTTTGATTAGGCTAACTCAAGGGGATGATTAGTAAGCTTTAAAAGATAAGGGGAAATACCTTAGAAGATTTAAGTTGGGTGACCAACTTATAATAAATGAAAACTAGCTTTTATATAAACAAACCAAAGTATCATCTCTTTCACTTTCACCAACATTGGCTAAATGTTAGAGAGAAAAGAGAGAAAGCAATAGAAAAAGCTTGAGAGCTTGAAAAAAGACAGAGAGAAGGTCGGATTTGTGAGGAGCAAACTTGGATCAAGCAAAGCAAAGAAGAAGAATAAGAAATAAGAGGTAAATCTAAAATCATCAAACTCTTCATCTTTTTTTAATTTATTTTCTTTTCTTTGAGTTTGTAGTTGTTGGTGATTGTTGATAATGGAAGATCATGATGGATCTTGAAGTTATAAGGGGGGATATAAAGGAGTAAATCTCGTTAAAACACCTTAAATATGTATGTTATGTGAACCGAAAAATGAAAAATATAAACCTATGCGTAAAAGAGAAAGAATGAAAGAACGGTATAATAGTGGACTAGGGACTTTTTTGGGATACTATTTGTGCGGGGTTCCAAATGTAAAAATTAAGTTCTAGTATGTTTTGTTATGCTCCTATGACTTACGAACACCACCCAATTAAAACAGAAGCAAGAGTTTGTGTAACGAAGTCATGACGATTTTTTTCGTAAAACTAATTAAAAATCAAAAAGCCTTGTGTGACCCTTGGCTTTCGAATAGATTTATGTTCCTAATTGGAAAAAAATTTCTATGTCGGGGGTTATGTAGTACGTTAAATAAGGAGTCTGTAGACGTAAGAATGACCTCATTCTGAGTCGAGAGGTGGGAGTTAAGCCCTTTAGAACGAGGATAGTCAAATCTACAAAAAATAGAAAGTTAGTCATCAGTTTTGGCCTGAAATTAAAATTGGGTCCGGAAAAAATTACTCCTTAGGGGACTTGTAGTAGATGTTACAAGGAAGAAAATGATGCGAGAACAGACCAATTCGACTTATAACGACCAAGTTATGAGGGTCGGAAGAAGGGGGTCAGAACAGTTAAATAAAGACATGTTATGCAACGCCACACAACGTGGTGCATGTCAAAGCACGTTGAGGGACGCCGGGCGACATGGTGCACGTCAAGGTGTGTTTGGCGACGTTGAGTGACATCATGTATGTCGGGTGTGTCACAAGCATGTAGTCCTGCCGTGTCGCAACGACATGCGATATTTTTGACAATTATTTTAAAATATCCGAACTTGAAAATAATAATAATATTAATAATAATAATAAATAATAAATGATATAAACCATCCTAGGGAGTTGTTAAGAGGGTTATGGAATTCTCGAACGCCACAACACCGTAAGACATTTTTAAAAAAGATTGTCGCGCTAATTAAATTATAAAACGCAAAAAATATAAAATAAGTACTAATGCGATGTAAACCAATATATGGAGTTTTTATATGTCTTATTGACATATTATTGTTAATTAAATATGTAGAATAATTGAAGGGCGTTTTTAAAGTAATTATTTAATAACGGTTCAGGCAAGTATTCTTAAACTTTTTCAAAAGTTTTTAACTTCCACAATTTATTCATTGTGCTACTTTTTCAACTTCATTCAAAGGTTGTATTGAATTTATAATTTAGCAATATTTAAATATTGTGTGAACTCTAAATTTTTGCAATTCTTTTGATATTTGTATAAGTGTTTAGCTACGCTATAATGCATAAACTATTCGAAGATTTGCTATAACGCATTAATTGTTCAAGTTTTAAAGTTTGATATTACATAAATTGTTTAAGATGTATGTCAATATCATTTGTCCCGGCTAGACGAAGATTTTAATATTTTATCAGTTTAAAAATAAATCTTTAAAATATTATTGATGTTAGGTAGTATTATATAAAACCCTAATATTGGGGTATTTTAAGCCAGAAAAATCCTGAAAGACCCTTGAGGAGGTCAAACGAACACATATAGTCGTTTAGTCAGAATGTTGTATAACATAGGGTACAATGAGCTGATCACCCAACATGCTCGTGAGTCAGACGGTTCATAGTTGAATTACTATTGAACCTTTATGAAAATAAAAAATTTAAGAACTTTTGACTGCTCGGTATGTAGTTTCAAAATGTTAAATAAAAGGAATTTATTATTATTCCTATTTATTCGAAAGGCTTTCACAACTATTATTCAGTTGTAGAAATAGTAACATAATTCTTAATTTTGTTGTTTATTCAATTGTTTATACTTGTTGAGATTTGTAGCTCATCCTCACGTTAAATTAAATATTTTTAGCGAAGCTAGAACAGACTGAAGGTTCCGGTAAGGATAAAGAGAAGGAGAAGATGAAGGAGTAGATGTTATGTACTATTTGTAATAATTTAGTATGAATGTAGTATTATGTAATAATATTAGTTTTTGAAGATGTTATTAAAGGTCTAAGAACTTAAGATTTTAGAGTGAGACATATTGTAATAAATAGTAATTACATTTATGTCATTATTCTTATATTAGTTAAGTAGTACCGTGGAGCACTGTAGCAGAATTGTACGACTCATCCCACATCAATTCATCACCAATGCAGCGCACACCTATGTAGACTGTCCCAATAATTATGTTGGACCACCTCTTTACCTAAAAGGTTAACCTATTAGGTTGAGGCTCTACCATACTTATTAACCCATCTACACTCTTGAATTTATCCAATGTGGGATTCATATGAAATATCCCAACAATCTCCACCTTTGACTTGAATACTTCATCACAAATATCATACTAGAGTATTCACCTTTTAAGCACACCTTCTTTGAATCATTTCAAGAGCTCTACTAGACTCTAATACTACTCCACCACGTCAGAGCCAAACGAGCCCTGCTCCACCTGATTCAAATACTTCACCTTTGAGTCCTTCAGGAGCTTTGCTTGACTCTAATATTACTCCACCACGCCCGTGGCAAACGTGTCTCAGCAACTTCCCTAGAGCCATCCTAAGCCCGCTCTACCCGACTAAAATAACGGTTCGACCACTAGTTAGACCTGTGACTCATCCACCCGATACATTTTGCAATGACTCATCCACCCGATACATTTGCTCCACCTAATTCAACTCTATTTACTCCCCACCCACGAGGCCTGTGAATTTACCCTCACACTCCCCTCGCATCCTGGAGTTGATACTTAGATTTTATTTGCTCCACTCACGAGTGGAGGCCAACGAATTTTACCCTCACACTACCCTCGCACTTTGGAGTTATTCCATCGAATTATGAGCTTTGATACCATTTTGTAGCGGAATTGTACGATCCATCCCACATCAATTCATCATCCCGGGGCAAACGTGTCTCAGTAACTTTCCTAGAGCCATCCTAAGCCCGCTCTACCCGACTTAAATAACGGTTCGACCACTAGTTAGACCAGTGACTCATCCACCCGGTACATTTTGCAGTGACTCATCCACCCGATACATTTGTTTGCTCCACCTAATTCAACTCTATTTACTCCACCCACGAGGCCTGTGAATTTACCCTAGCACTCCCCTCGCATCCTGGAGTGGATACTTGGATTTTATTTGCTCCACCCACGAGTGGAGGCCAGCGAATTTTTACCCTCACACTCCCCTCGTACTTTGGAGTTATTCCATCGAACCATGAGCTTTGATACCATTTTGTAGCGGATTGTACGATCCATCTCACATCAATTCATCATCAATGCAGCGCACACCTGTGTAGATTGGCCCAATAAGCATGTTGGACCACCTCCTTACCTAAAAGGTTAACATATTAGGTTGAGGCTCTACTATACTTATTAACCCATCTACACTCTTGAATTTATCCAATATGGGATTCATGTGAAATATCCCAACAAGCACCATATTCAGAGTTTAAAGGTACCCAAATTTGGGGCATCACATTTCTTGTGTTATTTTAATGAATGTTATAAAAACATTAAACTAATTTAATAAAAATTAAGTGAAAAATATTTTTAATTTTTGTTCGCTAAAAGTCGGTGCGATTCAAAAGATAAATCGGTTGGGCAGAGTTTTAGTATATATAGAAAAATTTTGAACCACTACCAATCATGTGGTGCGGTTTCGATTCAAGAGTTTAAAGATCGGTGCGTTTCTAAAATATTGAAAAATCAGAATCACACCACACCATTGTCATCTCTAGCAGTGTTATTAAATCCAGACCAGCCTATCAGTCCAACTAGTAAAAATTTAAACCAGTCAGCTCTCCGGGCCGGTTCAACCTGATTTTATTGATTTGGTCAAAAACCAATTGACCACCGGTCCGACCTGTGGTTCAACCGATAAAACCGTTTAATTCACTACTACAAAACAGTAAATAGACAACGCGGAAAAAACGTTGTGGTTTCTGTCAGAAAAACGTCGTGGTTAAGGGTGTTGTCTATTTGACACCCTTACACAACGTTTTAAAAACGTTGTAGTTAAGCACAATACACAACGTTTTTTAGGAAAAAAACGTTGTGTATTTGTTTTCAAAAAATTAACAGATGCTTAAAAACGTTGTAGAAAGTATGATTCCACAACGTTTTTTGGTTAAAAATGTTGTTATTTAGTATATAAGACAACGTTTTTAACCAATTTATACAACGTTTTTAAAATGTTGTAGATAAAGAAAATAAAGAAAAAAAAATATAAATAAATTAATATTAAATATAATACCATTCATTTATAATTTCAAATTAAAATTCAAATGAGCCAAAATATATCAACCATTCAAAATACATACAAATAATACCATTCATTTACAATTTCAAATTACTACATCCACAAAATATATACCAAACTATCCATATATACATCTCAAATTCACTTTTCAATCGATAAAATAAACCAAACTATCCATAAAATTAAGTTACTACCTAAGCATGTGCAAAAAAACCTAGGATCAAATGATTTCATATTTACAATGCTTAAATTGCCAATGCAGTCTGAACCATTTTGTGAAGCAGTAATGTTTTTCAGCTGAAACAAAACAAACCATCCATATCACTAAGACAAATACCATTAAAGAAACTAAACTAAGATAACGGTTACAAAGGCACCTTAAGAAGTTCAGGATGACAAAGACCAATTTCTCTTTCGATATTACTCTTCTCATCCCCCAATTTTTTGAGTTTGTCCACAATACTTTTCTGCAAAAGACATGTCTAGGTAAACACTAGTCTGAAAAAATGCATTACAAAGAAAAAGTTATTGAGATAATGTAAACATAAAATATATGCAATCTGAACATATAAAATCAGCCAAGCAGCAAAAATTATAATTATCCTAACAACTTGAGAAGCCCAAGTATAACCACTCTGTTAAATCAGTATACCTTGTCAATTTTTCATTCATAAAAATATGATATATAAATGACATCATAAATGCAATCTGGTTCCAAACAGAAATTTCATCTGGAATTTTACAAGGGCAAAAGGAACTAAGATGGATGAACAACAATTCTAACAGCGTCAGAGTTTGATGTGCAAGTCAAAACTAAAGAAAATAGAGAATATATTGCTTCTTTATTCAAACCTTTTCAATCTCTGCATATTGAATTTTCTTCTCAACTCCACTAATTCTCCCAGATGCTTCAGACTCCCTCAACTGTATCTCTCATATTGACCCAAGCTCTTCCAGTTCCGACTCGAATGCTTCCTTCTTTTTAAGTCCTATAAAATTCGTAAAACTATCACAACTGCGATAAAACTGAAAAAAAATAAGATTAAGCACTTCAAAAACCTTTACAAATGTTTCACTATAATTGACCACAACCCACAAACCTTCAATCTTTTTATCATCCCATTTATGTGACCTTGCTTCCATTCCGCCACTCGTACCACCAGTCATTGTACCAGACTTTGTCAATAAAATACTGTCAACAGTTACAACTACAAGCACATTAAATCATTATTTAATGATTATTCATGTGACTAATAAGTGAAAAAAGAAGATGCAGCACGTCATATTTACCTTTATATCTCTCACCGCTCCAACTGAGGTGCTTAGCTTCATTCAGCTCATCACAAACTAAGGTATTTCCAACAGCAAATAATATAGCCTTTTCCAAGTTTGCAGCGAATGTATGTCTGTTAAGTATACAAAGAAAGTGCATATCTTTGGAATATAATTTTGAACTTAACTTTTTCTTATAACTAAATACATGAATAAATTTAAAATATAGCTGTTTCTGGAAAAAGGATTATTAAATAATAGCAATGCAAGAGTAAACTCTGAGATGCTTGTATAAATCCCCAACATAAAAGTAGATATTTTCTTTAGAGGGTGTATAAGAGAAAACATATATATATACATAGAAAGAGAGAGAATATCAGATCTGGTAAAGGGCAACTAAAAATAAAGTAGCAGAATCCTTTTAAACTCTTTCCAGTTACATACACATGCATTTACCAGTACATAGATGCCCAGAGTCCATTTGAGATATGAGTAACAGAAAGAAAATCGAAGGAAACATGTATTACACAGAAAAATATGCATTTACAAAGTTGAAATTCATATAAATGTAAGGGATGTATTAAAGGTGTCTCGAAAATCCATGTTTATAGTGTGAAGAATCATTGGATTAAGAACCAAACTACACCTAAAACAAGATATATCAAACAAAGCATCATAGGAAAATATTTAAGTATTACCTTGATGCATTCCTTTCCTGTATGTTCATCCTCAACTACTACTGCATCCATAAATTTTCCCATAGCTACAGTGACAGCAAGGTTATACTTTGTATGTCTTGGCCTGCAAAGCTCAGTCATACGACCATGAACACCAGGAAACAGGCATTTAAGAGTGTCAACTGCTTGAGACAACCTGGCATCCCTCTCATTTTCATGTCGGTCAGCCTTCAATTCACGTAGTTCATTTTCATGTTTGCGTCTGTAAAATAAGAGAATCATTTATAAGTAAGAATCAACTAAGATCTGGAACATCAATTCCAAATGGATGAAATAAAAAGTAATTTCCCTGCCTATATTACATAAAATAGGTCAAAGAAGGAAATATGCTAATTTTGGGGAACTAATAATCATATATCATGCAAGATCACTAACCTAGAATCTCCAAGTTTTTCTTTCATCTCACGTTGTTCCTTTTTCGCTCGTGCTAGTTCTTCTTTATTTTCCCCAACTGCATTAAGCATCTTCTTCAGTCTAGTTTGCATTTGTTTCTCCTGTGAATCCAGCTCTTGCTTCCGACTTTCCAATTGTTGAAGATTTTCTTCCAAATTCTTTAGGGCCTCAACATCAGCATGTTGTTGCCTATCTTGAACCTCTTTCTCATCCCTTAACTTGGCAGTTTTCATTCCAGCTTCCTCTTTACTGCAAATTAAAATTTTTAATGATAGATTGACAGTTTGGGGCTCATTTACAAGACAAACTTCAGATTAAATATGTTGAAGTACAGTACCCATCAACAACAGAAGGAAAAAAACTGGCCCCTAAAAAATTTCTAAAGAATTGAATCATGACCATCGCATTTATCTTTCTTTTCTTAAGTAAACATATCGCAACGCGCCAAAGTAACGACAACCCTTTATCTAAATTCACTTTGCTTCTTCTGAAAACTAAACTATCATTACGTAAGCCCAGGCTAGAATGTTGATAGAAAGTAGACAAGGAAAAGATGGACAAGGGAAAGGTAAGCCCGGAATCGGTCAGAAATCAGTACATAATCTTGAGAAAGAGAGATGAAAAAATGATGCTCAAGCTAGAACATTGATACAGAGAAACATGACTGCTTATATGAACCATATATTTTAAAGTTGACACGAATAGATGCTTTAGGACTTACATTTGGTGGTACGTGTCTAATTGACTGTCAGCTAGCTGAAGTTTTTCACCAGCATCCTGAGCCTTTTCCTTCAACTCATCCAATTGTCTAGTGAGATCCCGCAAGTCATTCTCAAGCTTTTTTATCTCATCTGCATGCTTCCGCTTTTCTACCTTCTTCTTCTCAAGATCTTTATCCGTGCTTTTGATTTTTTTAGCTATCCGAGATCTTTCCTCTGTTAGTTTTAGAAGCTCAGGTTTCTGTGAACAGAAAGAGATCATAATCAATCCACAAACTTAATACCAGTTGAACCGCACAATTGTAAAACGTATAATCTAAAAATGCATATACATTTGCATAAATACATAAATGCATAAATAGGTAGCACATGCATTTGCATAAATGCGTATGATACATAGATTGCTACCTTTTTCTTCTTCTTTTTTGTACTATAAACTAACAGCTTACGGTCTTGAAAATTCTCATTAAATGCAGTACAAGGCAAATAAAATGATAACACAAAAGAACTATTTGCAACAACTTAAATTTTATTTCGATTTAGATTTAATGGCTTATGCCGCTTAGCAACACTGCAACTATTTTGCCTACCAAGTTCCTTCACAGAATTTGGGGTTCTCTCTCCCATCACATATGTTTCAACACATAAATTACATAAGCATGTTAAATTCTAGGGATACCAAATCTTCTACCAAATTCAGGGTATTCAAACAAATCCAATGTGGTATTCAGTATGTGAATTTGAGACGAATTCGCTCTCAAAGCGCGAATTTCTGCTCAGAGCAACACAGTGAGGCCCAATTTAGGTGAATTGTGACCTAGCTAATGACACATCGTACGCCCAAATTTGGTAGGAAAACAGGCCCGTCATTACTCTTAATATATATTCCCAGCAGACTATTGTTCATATGACAAAATTTACACAAAATTAAATAAACATAAACCACAAAGAGAAATCATATTTGCAATAGTAGCCCTATCAGCCAGTGACAATTCGCCCATACCTTCACCTGTATGCACATAGAAAGATAATTAAACCTTAAAGATGACAGATAGATATATAAAGAACTGAACTTCAAGTGAACCTAGTCACTCAATTTCATGAACATGAAATTACCATAGAACTCAACAAATTTGCCAACAACATCATGTTTTCTCAACATTTGTCACCGGAGCAAATAAAAAAAATGCTATCCGTTTTCATAATCAAAATACATGAAATATACAACAATTGAATACAAAAGAGCTGACTATACCCATAGTCACGATCTTTCGATGGAAACGTTCGAGCCTAGAAGTCGCAGTAGCCCTAACACTGACCGGAGATCGCCAGCCAACACCGTAAAAGCCCTAGATTTATCCGAGAAAAAGGCATCATTAGCAGCAGTTTGAGATCCAATTGAGACGCTCATAAAAGCCCTAGATTTATCCAAATTTCTCAAACCAAAACCTCGAATTCCATGCTTGAAACCGTGAAACAAACAGAATTAATGCTCCTTAATGATTCTGAAGCTTCAAAAATGGCGAGATTTTGAGGAGAAACCGAAGTTGTGAGCATCATTAGCAACTCCCGATTCTCTACAAACATCGCCAGCGACGGCGGCATCGACACACCAGACTTCGACGAACTGGACAGGTCGTCATCAAATCGAACGGAGACACAACTTGAGTGTCGCCGATGAGGCGTTCGTTCGCACAGAAAGTACCTCCATCATAGAGAGTACAGAGATAGGATAGGAGAGAGAAGAAGATACTCGGTGACAAATGCGAAAGAGAGCACCGCCTTTTTTATTTAGCTCCGTGTTTTTCTTCATAGACAATGTTTTTTTTAAAAAACGTTATCTAATTAAAACTAAAAAATGCTCTTTCAAATAGATAACGTTTTTGCATATATATCTACAACGTTTTTTCTAAAAACGTTGTAAAAAAAACCCACAACGTTTTTATAAAAAACGTTGTCTATTAAGCGTTGTCTATTAGGTACTTTGTACTGGTGATTGACCTAGTTTTTAATTATTATTTTTTGTGCCAAAAAAAATTTTAATATTAAAATTAACCACTTTTAGTAATATTGTAACTCAACTTTATTATGTTTTAGCTCAAAAAAAATGATTTTTTTTAAAATTTTATTAATTACTAATAATATATATTTTAATATATTAATGGTGTCATTTAGTCAATAACGGTTAGACCACTAGTTAGACCAGTGACTCATCCACCCGGTACATTTTCCAGTTTGATGACCGTTCCGAATCTGAGAACCTTGATCCCTAGTACTACTAGTTATAATATTTATTGTTTTCAAACTTAAAGGAATCATAATAATTTTAAATTTAAAAATATTTCAAATTTACTTTTAAAAAGTACATCTTATCCCACGGACACTAATAGCTAGCTTACACATGAAAAGTTTCAGCTTAGCATGCAATTATGTCATTGGAGTAGCAGAATTTCAAGATCCATCCGGCACTGAGAATTGAATTTAAAATTTTCCATTTCAAGATTATTGGCAAAGATAATTATACAGACTAATTTTCCAATTCTAGGGCAAGATCAAAAAATTTCAAAATAAGTAATAAACTTAAGTTGTTTTCCATATGATGAATTGGACAATGTGGACGTTTATTAAATTGACTTGAAGGTGTTGAATATATAGATGATGAATGCTATATATTGGCATCACAATCATGAATTGACTATTCTTTTTTCTTGAAAGTGAATCAAAAAGTATCTAGAAGTTGTTGACTGATCATCAGTATTCTCCATTAAGGAATAAAAAGCCCCTCATTTGGAAAATTCTGATTCCTGAAATTTCAAACGAACTTGAAAAAATTTATTAAAATTAATATCTAAACGTGTATTGGATCAAGAATTATAACTTTATTATATATTACACCTTATTTTATACTTTTGTGGCTTATAATATGTCGTATTTGAGTTTGATAAAACTCATCTGTGGACATAATTTAAGTAAATATAAAATGTGTAAATTAATGTCCTCAACGTGGAGAATAAAAGAGAATTTTATTTGATTTGTGTAGAAATCATTTGATTAGTGTCTATAGTGAGACATTTAATAAGATGCAAAATTATTTGATAAAACTATTTTTCCTTAGTTCCATTTAATAGAAGTCCATTTTATTTTATTTTTTGGAACAAAAGGAAAATATTGAGTTCTAATTCTAATTAACCACTACATTAATACTAACTAGTATGTAACTTACATATTTAGTATTAATAAGTATGGTTAATAAGTATGGTTAAATATAGAATTAAATAGTATATTATGTAACTTATATATATATATATATATATATATATATATATATATATATATATATATATATATATATGTTGATATATATACATAAGATGAGATATATGCATAAGTTTACATATATGATTTTGCACATGTATTTTTCTATCTTTTCCAATATTTTTACAAACAAACAACTACTACAAAGTAGTGTTCTATTGGAATTTTCTGTGAATTACTATCACAGATAATTCAATAAGGCTTGACATATATCCTAGAGGTATATCGTCTGTAACTCTTAGCAAATCGATAGCGGTGAGGGCGATAAAGACCTTAAGAACAGGGATCACCCATGTTGTGTCGTCAACAACAATTTTGACTCTACAAAGCTACGATTCTAACAATCTTAAGGTCTTTATCATATTTGTTAGAGTCATGATTTTGGTGATATGGAAGACAACATGGTTTTCAAAGATAAGTGTCATTTTTCTTGTATCTATTTTATCAATAGAATTTTTATGATAATTAGTAATATATTGAGATATTAAGCTAATTATTTTTATTGATAATTCATGTTAGAAGATGGATTGTGGAGAAAAATGAAAGTGAAAAAGATTACAATCTACATGTTTGTAAATTGATGCGGAGAAGATGAAGAGTGATCATCATGGAAAAACACCAAATGTTGATGCTTAGAAATCTTTTTGAAGAGATTATGTCGTTCTTCAGATTTAATTCCAAAAGGTGTGTTTTTTAACATTAGCCTTTATTTTATAAATGATAATTGTGTATCATTTTGTATGTGTATATACTTGAAAGTATATGTTTTATGTATTATATCATGTGTAGATGATATTGTATGTTTGAGTATTATTTTACTTCCATTTTGTTGTAATAAATTAATTAATTAGTTTTGTGAGATAAGAAAAGTAATTAAATTTTTGTTCATGATGGAATAAATTTAATTTTATGCATATATGTATTTTTTTTATAATATTTTATGAGTAGATAAAATATTATGATGTGTATATATATGTATGAAATTTGAGACAACTTTTTTTCTTATACACTAATTGAGATTAATTTATTATGAGAAAGTTGTAGTAAAATTTGAGAAGTTTACTTGTCTCTATGTATAACAAATTAGTTGTCAATTAATTTATTTTGAGAATAAAATAAATTTATGTTCGTCTTGAACAAAATTATGTATAGAAAATTTGAGGTAATATTTAGTGTATAATATTACTTGGGATTTGTATGCATGAATTTTGAGATAAATTACTTTGTTTGTAGATAATAAATTAATTATCAACTAATAGTTGGAAGAGATATTGTAGAAGTAAATTTTGTTGAATAAATCTTGTATACAATGTGATTATGATATTGAGAAAACACTTAAAAATGTTATTCGCAATGTTTTTGGGATAATCGCAATTGATATATGTTGATTTATTTTTGTGTGTACTTCTTGTCCAAGAAGTAGTAAATTTTAATGTGATTATATGAATTTTGTATATCCTAATTGAGGTAAAAATTTTATTTTTTGACTTTTTATAAATATAGTGAAGTTCAAGTATTTCATATTATTATGAAGATTGTCTTGAATTCTATATTGTAAATGTCAAAAGATATATTGTTTATGATATTTCCTATCCAAGTTGGGACAAGAAAATACTTGAGGGTATACTAATTCACGTGTGAGAATTTTATTTGCTTTCTAAATAAATTAATTTTGTGTGATAAATTAATTTCTTAGTAAATATAAATTTTTATATTTTATATGCAAATAAATTTGTGCAATATGATGAGTTGTGCTATAATTTTTATATAATGAATTTTATACTTTTTATATAGAATCAAGTGTTGCGTGTTGGTATACTTGAAAAATGTATATGTATAATTTATTAAGTGCTTATATTAAATATTTTTTTTAGATTTGAGATTTTATGTAATTCAAAAAATAAGAGCTTGTTTTCTTATTTGGGGGTATTCTAAAAGATTCTTACATTGAAACAATCTTTATATGAATAACTAATACATAAAATGTGCAAGAACTTATTTTATGTTTTGAGAAGTGTTCCTTAATATTCTTATGTGAAAGTAATATTTATAGGAACATTGTTACATAAAATGTTAATTAATCTAAAATTTATTTTAAGTAGTGAGCATAATATTGTGAAGTGAAATTATTCAATGAGATTTTAATTATTTAAAAGTGTGGAGGTGATTCTTTAAGATTTTTATTTATGGACTAAATTTAGCTTTTGAACTATTTGGAGCATAATTTTATTTATGTAAGAAATAGTAAGGCTTATGGATTTCATGTTGCGAAATTCAATTTGATTGTGTAGTTCTATGAAATGAAAGTCTTTGAAACACAAACTTTTGAATAATATTGAAGTGTGAACTTATTTCACTTAATTAATTATCTAAGGTTCAACAAAGTTATAAATTGAACCTAGAAAGAGCAATATTGATATGGAGAAGAAAATCAATATAATAATTTGGTAAATAAAAAACCTATTTTATTAGCCTAAATATGATCCAAAATATTTATTGTGATTTAGTTCAATAGTGAGATTGAAACTAAGTTATAAATATTCAAGTGGATAAATATTAGGTGATAATATGTGCATATTAACCTTGAGATTCTATCGGATATAAAATTATTTATATGTTTACACTAACAAAATAATTGTATAAACTATAATGTGATAGTTTTTGTGTATATTAATGATATGTTGATCATTTTACATAATATTGTTAATATAAACGAGTTTAAGAAATATCTATTTTTGTTTTTATGTTGAAAGATTTGTAAAATAAATGTTATTTTATTATCTTCTGAAAACATAATGAGGATTCCAACTAAACCAATTAAATTGTATTGAGAGGCTATACTAAACTGAGTTTGATATACCTTGAGATTGGAGAATTTAATAATAGTGGTACACTAAAAGTTAATTCTGATATAGCTATTGTAAAGCTGAAGTACACATTCGCTGGTGGGAGCCTTGTGTTTGATATGCAATGCACGAGATCAGATATTACATACAATTTTAAACTTAGTATACTAATTATTTACATTGGTTTTTGTTAGATCTCTCAATGTTTTAATAGATCACATAAGTGTCACTTATATTTTAGTGAGAAAAATTATAAGTTTACAAGAAGGTGAATTTTCACTCAATCTTGGGTTTTATTTCTTAGATGAGTAAGAAACAAATGAGTATTTTCTATTTCACAATATGAATCTAATGCTATTATTTTATGAGGGAAGTTTAATGGATTAGGGTGTTTGTTAAAACATTGATCGTAGCCTAGTCTAAAGCCTCCTATTTCACAATATTGTGTTAGTAAAAAAATTTATGCAGTACAAATTATTAATCTTGGATTCATAACTGGTTGTGATCTTGAATAAGTATGAAAATATTCACAAGCAGGTGAATATATAATTATATTTTTACAAGTAGGTGGATATATTATCCCTTAGTGAGGGAATAATTTACTTGGAGTAGTAAGTAATATCATTGCTTTATATGATAGAGAAAGCAAACGGAATCGAAATTTGTTGTTAAAACATCAAATTGTGGCCACTTCCATTGCTTAGTTTATTATGATGTGATAATGAAATTGTTTTGTATAGAGCATATGAGATTACCTTTAATGGTAAGTCTTGACATGTTGGTCATAGACATAATTTTTGTTAGATAATTGATACAAGAAGGTATTATAATATTTATCTACGAGAAAGTCAAGTGAGGACTTGACTTATCTTTTTACTAAGACTTTGACGAGGTCTTAGTAAGGTTAATTACTTGTGATATGGAACTTAAACCACTTTGAGTCAGGGGTGATGGGAACCCAACCTATTCCTAGGTTACCCCTAGTTTATAGGTTCAATGGGAGAAAACAAGTCACAGTTGCTGACTGTGTTACTATCGATGTGGTTCCATATGTAGTTTAAGATAGTAACGTCTTTTGCACGATCGAGACTGAGTTATACTCTTAACAAAGTTGTTGTGTTCTTAGCAACAGAAACACATGTGAAACACTTTGCCTATATGAACTAGAAGTGGAGCCGCTTTTTATAGAGGGTTGTGGTTTACTCTCTTAGAGGTTCATGAAACAGGGTATTGCGCATGGCCATATTAGCGCAAAGCAATTGAGAATACTCATCGTGGTAGGAGGCTTTTGTGTGTGTGTGTGTGTGTGACAATTCTGGTCATATCATATAGAAGTAGAGGTTCAATCTACGGACACCTTCAACTTTGATGTGACTTTGAGTTGTTTACACTAAGGGAAGGTTCAATGTTCGTCACACCCTCTTTTATGCACACATGCCTTGGAGTTGTTTGATAGGAAGTTGTTAGGATGAAAAATGATTTTTCCAAACAAGTGGGGGATTATTATATATTGCACCTTATTTCATACTTTTGTGACTTATAATATGTCATATTTGAGTTTGATAAAACCCATCTGTGGACATAATTTAAGTAAGTATAAAATGTGTAAACTAATGTCCTCAATGTGGAGAATAAAAGAGAATTTTATTTGATTTGTGTAGAAATCATTTGATTAGTGTCTATAGTGAGACATTTAATAAGGTGCAAAATTGTTTGATAAAACTATTTTTCCTTAGTTCCATTTAATAGAAGTCCATTTTATTTTATTTTTTGGAACAAAAGGAAAATATTGAGTGCTAATTCTAATTAACCACTACATTAATACTAACTAGTATGTAACTTACATATTTAGTATTAATAAGTATGGTTAAATATAGAATTAAATAGTATATTATGTAACTTATATATATATATATATATATATATATATATACACATATATACGGGGAGGATCTAAAGCGGACCAAAAAAAAACGGACCAAGGAGCGGACCAATGTAAAAACACGCGGGTTTCAGGGCCAACCCGGACCAACCCGCGGGTTGGCCCTGAAACCCGCGTGTTTTTACATTGGTCCGCTCCTTGGTCCGTTTTTTTTGTCCGCTTTAGATCCTGCCTGTATATATATATATATGTTGATATATATACATAAGATGAGATATATGCATAAGTTTACATATATGATTTTGCACATATATTTTTCTATCTTCTCCAATATTTTTATAAACAAACAACTACTACAAAGTAGTGTTCTATTGGAATTTTTTGTGAATTGCTATCACAGATAATTCACCAAGGCTTGACAAAAATCATGGAGGTATATCGTCTGTAACTCTTAGCAAACCGATAGTGGTGAGGGCGATAAAGACCTTAAGGACAGGGATCATCCGTGTCATATCTTTAACAACAATATTGACTCTACGAAGCTACAATTTTAACACTTGTCACTCAGGGCATGTCCATTAAGATCATTTTCCTTGCCATTCATTTTTTTTCTCCTTTACAATTATTAAGTTTCAAATATACTCTTGATGTAGGTTATTGTTATTGTTATTGTTTTTGTTTTTTGTAGAACAATTATACAGTTATCGAAACTTTTATAGTTGCTCTATCATCACTTGACAGTATAAATGACTTTATTATTTTGGTGATATCATTATTATTTTGACAATATCAACTATCTTTATTATTTTATCATTATTTTATCTTATTGCAAAAGTTTTGTTAAATGTATATTTGTTTTGACATCATTATCTTGGGAGTAGGATCCCTCCATTACACATATCCTTCAATTTCTCTCAATACACATTTAGCGACAGAATTATTACATTTAACAACAAAATAACATCCGCCGCAAACAATTAGTGACACCATAAAATTCATCGCAACAAATTGTGTCACAAAAAGTGTCACATAAAGCAATTTTTTGTCGCTAAATGTGTAATAGGAGAAATTGGATGATAAATGTAACAGAGAGGATCGTAATCCAATTTTTCCTAATACAAATCCAGCAGTACAAATATTTCTTTTAACAACATAATTGTTTGCAACGAATTTATTGGGTCACTAATTCTTTGCAAAGAATTTAATTGTCGCTAATTGTAATTCTCCATCCCTTTCAAATTATAAGATCATTATTAACTTTTTAAATTTCAAATATTTTTAAATTCAGAAATAACATGAATTCATTTATTTTATATCAACAAAATTATGAATATTATAAATAATTTCAAAAGTACTACTAGTTATAAGATTTATTAGTTTCAATTAAAATTTAAATGAATAATGTCGATTTTGAATTTGAAAATATCACAAATTTACTTTTAAAAGGTCAATAATGTTCTTATAATTCAAAACAGAGGGAGTATTTGTGTCGCTGAATGTGTATTAGAAGAAATTAAAGAATAAGTGTAATTAAGGGGATCATATTCTATTATTTTGCTCTAACAGTATCAACAACCTAATTTGTCAAGAGTATTACTTTGGTGACAAATTAAAAGAATCTAACAAAAAATAGCTACAAAATAATGTAACAAAGTGTAATTAGTTGATAATTTATCATAAATGTGTAGACATCAATCACATCATTTTGAAATAATACTGATATGAAACTGATCGATTGTTTAAATGAATTCAACATAGACTAGTACAGTTTAGGAGGGTGCTAAAATTGGATTAATAGAATTAAGTTTCAAAGTCTGCCTTATAACCCAACTACATCCTCCTTAATTATCGCAATAGACTAGTAGTACTGTTGCCCTTCTTTGTCAAATGTATAAATAACCCATTTTTTCTTTCCCGCCTAATATCACAAGTTGCAAGTTAAATAAAGTTAGGGGGTGTTTGTTTAGGACTGAATGGAAATCTGAATGACTGAATCGGTAAGTACGTTTGTTTTGGTCTGAATGGTTGAATCGGTAAGATGGACGAGCTAAATGACTAAGTCAGATTTTTTTAAGCTGAGCAGCTGAATGAAGTAAAAAAATTAAAAAAATTTTAAAAAATATATTAACTATTATATTAAGTAATATTAAATAAATTTACAACAATTTTGAATTTTTTCAGAGGAGTAAAATAATAAAGTTTTGTCATTCAGATGTTTCAGACATGTCAATTATAAAATAATTTTTTTCATTCAGATTCAGATTCATATTAATTCAATTTGTATCAAACACCCCCTTAGTGAACTTAAGTAAGGCTGTAAACGAGCCAACACAGTTCGGGCTCGATTCGGGCTCGACTCGAAAAAATACGAGCGAGACTCGGATTCGTTAATAATATGATCCAAATCTGAGCATTAAAAATAGCTCGAATAAAAATATGAAGTAGAATCTGAGCAAGATTATACTCGGCTCGTTTAAGATTCAAACTACTCAAATTTTTGATTATGATTCGATACATACTCAGTTAATACATATTCGATTAGATGTTCGATATATTCTCTTATAATATATACATATTTAAATCAAATTAGTATAATTAGTTATTATTTTGTTTTGGTTTTAATTGTGATTTTATATTTGGAAAGTGTAATAATAAATATATTTTCTCATTTTTAAGTAAAATAACAAATTCAATTTATAGTTATATTTATTATAAAACTAGTTATTATGTGGAAACTCGAATTCGAGCTTGAATTTGAAGCTCGCGAGTAGTTTGAATAAATATTCGAGTCGAGTCGGATCGAATTCGAGTAATAAATATTCGAGTCGAATCTGAGTATGATTTTTCAAATATAATTCGAATTCGAGTACGAATTTATAATTTCGAGTCATATTCGAGTAGCTCTCTGTTCGCTCCGGTTTGACTCGTTTACACCCTTAAACTTAAGCTAAGAGATTTCTCGAACCAAATTAAATATAATATTATAATATTATTTTTTTCACACTCCCTTCGTCCTTTAAATAATTAAATTGTTCTGAAACTAGCAATAATTTATCTAGGTTAGGGGGATCTAGGTGCGGGAGGAATAACTTATTATCTTCAATGTTCATCGCGCTGTTGTCTCTGAATTTGTTTTCAAAACCTGTTGTCAACAAAAATTAAATTATCTATTTTTATATTGTGGGCCTCAAGTGCAAATTAGGGTTCATTTAACCTAATAATTATCTATTTTATATTGTGGGTCCCAAGTGCAAATTAGGATTCATTTGACCTAATTGAATTAAATGCACAAATTAAGGTTCACATTATGATTAAATGAAAAGACGGAAGAGCCGGAAATAAAGAAGCAAACCTGAGATAGTCTTTCACGTGTCCCGAGGCTAAAAGACACGTGAAGACGACTCATTTTAGGAATTGATTGAGAGATTGGATTGGTGGCTAGAAGGCATGACGATCTGGGCATTACTCTGACGACTAAGGGTAAATTTAAAATTTCTCCGAGAGCATGTGCCTAGCACATGACCACTTCTCCAGAAAATCCTATAAATACCTCTTCCACTCTATTGTGAAAAGGGACTTCACTTTGGACTCTTGGACCTTTTGGAAGACTAAGAGACTTAGAGATTCTCTCTCAACCCGAAGCCCTTAAGAAGGCTCTCTGAATCTTTGTTACCCCTAACAAGGTTCTCGGATTCTAGGAGTTTTGCCACTGTGTCGTTGGAGTAATCGTTCACCTGTTCTTCTCCCCTCTTTAATTCATCAATCAATTTTGTACTTTTCGTGAATTTTTCTCCTCTTCAATTAATACAAAATCTTAACCCTAGCAATGTACGATTTCCTTATCTATATATATATTAGTAAAAATGAGTCGTATCAATATATGGTCAAGTAACCATTACAGAATAAAATAAACTAAAGAGCAGCCAAGCCTTAAGCTGTATTACAATAAGATAGTATGGCAATAGATCATTACATCTCTTGTCAACTATACAAAACCTTAAAATAAGAACAAGTGGACTGTGTGAATCTAAAAAAGAGTATTAACAAAATGAGTAAAATTCATAACCCTAAAGTAAATTAAGCAAGTTGTCATGGTCAAATTTGTGCGCCAACTTTTTAGCTGCGATGACCAGTCCACATAGATTAGCGCACTAATTAAAACTTGTGTGTGTGACAAGTACCTTGGTACATATTAAAATGATATTTTTATATATTAAAATAATATTTTTACATAAAATAAAATCCACTCACTATTTATTTAAAAAAATTATATGAAATATCAATTTTTTAAATATCAGTTCTCTATATGTATTGATTTGTTACTCTTTCTATTTATATTTTTTTCTATAGTCTTTAATACTTTCTTTAAAATGTTGTGAGTCAATTGATTTTTAGTCATATTTTTAAAATAATGCACTTACTTTCACTCAATTACGATAATATTTTATAATCTATAATTAAACTACGTTGCACAAATGTGTAGTACGTTTATTAATTTTTGTTCTGTCAAAAAAAGGGGTTTGGTCACTTAATTATGCGCCAATAGAGAAAAATCTTTATCGAAAAGCCCTCTCTTTCCTGGGAATGATCTGATTGTTAATATTGTGAGTTATAATATTAATGATGAATAAGTTCGTATTGATTAAAGATAAGAATAATAATTGATGAGTGAAAGATGTTTGGTTAACTATCCTTTTAAATTGGTGTTTGTTCATTTATTTTTCTTTAATTCTTTCGTGACCCAATTACCCTCAAAGGAGGTAACTCTGTGAATATTGACTTGTTTTGTTATTATTGACCAAACGGGTAATTAATCGGATAAATAAGCAGTTAATTGCTATTAGTTCACATACAAATAACTATTTATTAACATGCATGGAACTATTGGTTCACATGCATGTACTATTAGGGGAGGTTGTGCAGATTGATAATACTTGAAGGACTAAATTAAAAATTAAGGCAAAGATGAAGGTACTAAACTGTAATAATTTGAGCCCCTAAACGTATAATTATCGAAACTATGTTTTCATATAAATAGGAACTCATTTCTTCTTTCATTTTCACAAATTCACTAAGACTTACAAGAGCAACAATAGAGAGAGAAACTATAGAAAGAAAGAAAAGAGTATTCTGCTACTTCACTATTACAGTATCCAGTCTTCTACTAAGGTAAGAAATATTATTTTTGTTCAATATTCGTATGAAATAATATTTTCTTTCATACTCTATAGTATGTAAGTAATATTATTTCGTTTCATATTCCTAATTATACACTCATTTTGTTAAAGTATTGCTTCTATACTACTTGAAATTAGAAGAATATCCTTGAAATTTACGCTTCATCTAGAATCGTTTCACAAGGATATTTTTCTGAACATTCTTGTTAAATTTTAAGCTTTTCATGCTGGGGTACTATTCATGAGTACTATTCATATAGTACTATTCATTTATACGGTACTATTCATAGATAATATTCATATATATGGTATTATTCATAAAGTACTATCCATGGGCACTATTCATATATACGGTACTATTCATTCATACGGTACTATTCATAGATACTATTCATATATACGGCACTATTCACAGAGTACTATTAATAGGCACTATTCATAAATACGATACTATTCATAAATACAGTACTATTCATAAAGTACTATTCACGGGGTACTATTCCCGAAGTTAAATTCTCGAAGTACTATTCACAGGATATTATTCACTTGAGTACTATTCATCTGGGGTACTATTCATGACAAAAGTTGATTTCTTTTCTGTCCAAATTATTTTTGGAATATTATTCTTGAATTTTACTCCATAAAGCAGTTATCATGTTGTCAATTTGGACATTTTTAAACTCTGGATAAATTTAAAGTCTTTAATATTTATCCTTGATTTCGTTTGATTGAATGCTTATATCATGTTGTCAATATGGACTGTTGATTATCAATTTTACAGTTGTATATCTTTGGCTTACGTGCAAAGACGAACTTTTGATTGATAGCTTTGGCCCGTAGTGCAAAGATGGACAGATGTATGACATGATCATGATCACTGGTGATACTAACGAATATCATTGGCCCGTAGTGCATGGATAATTCGATGATGTGTTTGGCAAGATCATGATCATTAGTTAACAGTTAAAAGTCTTTGGCCGTAGTGCACTGACAGACAATTGATTGGTATGATCATGACCATTGGTTTTATAATTGAATATCTTTGGTCCGTAGTGCAAAGATAGACAACTGATTGGTATCATCATTGTTATTACATTTGAATATCTTTAGCCTTTGGGGTAAGTATATTGAGTAAAAGTTCTATTAAGCTTTTGTGGCAAGGAGAAACTGTTGATTTACATGATTATGAATATGAATTGTGAATTTAACTATAATCTTTAGTGGTTCAGGTAAAGACAGGTGATGAAAGTTCTCTTTGTCTTGGGTACAACAAAGAACTGTTGATAAGTATTACAGGAAAGAAATATTAACGATGGACGTTTAATTTGGAGGAGATAATAGACATTATGTTCTACTTGACTCTTCTAATGAATTATTTATTCCGCTACATTTAAACTTGTTGTCTATTGTATTCTATCAGTTTAACATTTTTGAAGGCTAACGATAATTTATTCTGCATTATCTTAGTCATAATATTTCTTACTAGGCTAGTTGAGCTCACCTTTTGCTTTCATTGTTCTCTTTAAGAAATGAGAATATAATTGGGACTAGTCAGAGATTGGAGTGACGGTCCAGATGGTTGCTTTAATAGTCATCACTATTATGTGAAATAGTGTAATAATAATTGTAATGAGGACTTTATTTGAGTTTGGATACTGTCCACGAGACAATATATGTGTTAAAACTCTTAGCTATATTTTGTCGTATTGTATAAACGAAGTTTGTATTTATGTTATGTACCATGTATTTGACGACTCAGAATGGGTGATGTATACCTATTTTGGGGGCGACAAAAATAATAATAATAAATTCACTTTTTTTAACATTCTTAAAACAACCTACTGAGCAGCCAAAAGACCTAGAACATTTTCTTTGTCATAAATGGTTTAACATAAATTCATTTGTAATCTTCATTTTTTAAGTACGTTAGGGGATCAGCCTATTGTACTTATGTTGTGCACAACCTATTAATTTCTTTTAAACAACTATTTGCGTTTACATTTACACCGCGAATGCTTGAAAAGCTTGCACAATAATTACTATGTAAATTATTATTTTAATACAATTTGTAATTGAAGCTGAAAAGCTTGCACAATAATATAATTTGTGGAAATAAAACTCACGAAAGAGTTTAAGAATACTTATCTGAAGCGTTCTTTATTATTTACTTTAAAAACTTTTTTCAATTATTCTATACATTTAATTAACAATAATATGCCAATTACTCACATAAAAACTCCACATATTGGTTTACATAGCATTATTACTCAATTTATAATGTTTGCATTTATAATTTAATTAGCGCGACAATCTTCTTTAAAAACGTCTTACGGTGCTGCAGCGTTCAGGAACACCACAACCCTCTTAATGACTCCTTAAGATGGTTTATATCCATTAATATTTATTTTAAAATATTTATTATTATTATTATTATTATTAAGTTGGAATATTTTAAAATAATTGTTAAAATTTCACATGTCATTGCGACACGGCACGACAACATGCCCATGACACGCACGATGCCACACAACATCACCCAACACGCCCCGACATACACCACGTCGCTCGGCGTCCCTCAACATGCTTTGACACGCACTACATCGCGCGGCGTTGCACACGTCTTTCTTGACTGTTCTGATCCCCCTCCTTCTGAACCTCATAATTTCGGCGTTATAAGTCGAAATTATTCCGTTCTCACGTCATTGTCTTCCTAATAACATATACTACAAATTCCCTCGGGTGGAATTTTTTTCCAGACCCATTTTCAGGCCAAACTAGTTGCCCCAAAAACCTCCTGACGACTAACTTTCTATTTTTGTCATATTTGACTAGTCTCCTTCCAAAGGGCATAACTCCCACCTCCGGACTCGAAATGATGTCAATATTACGTCTACGGACTCCTTATTTAACGTATTACATAACCCCCAAAATATAAAAAAAAATCAGCAAGCCAATTGGAATAGAAATATGCTCTAAAGTCAGGGTTCACACTAGTTGTTTTTAGATTTTAACTAGTTTTACAAAACAAATCGTCATGACTTCGTTACACAATATTTTGTTTCCGTTTTAATTGTTTGTTGTTCGTAAATCCCAGGAGCATAAAACAACAGCCTAGAACTTAATTTTTACATTTAAAACCCCACATAAAAAGCGTTCCAAAACAACCCCTAGTCCACTATTAGTCCGTTGATCTTTCCTTCCTTTACTCATAAGTTTGTATTTTCATTCTTGGTTCAACTTTTCATGCAATTTAACAAGCAGTTTAACATATTTAAACTATATACACCCTTATCACTCCAAGATCCTTCCATGATCTTTAATTAAAAACACATCCACCAATAAAGTAATTCTTAACATACTAAAATCTTTTAAAGGAAAAGAGATGAAGAGGTTAGGGATTAACGCTTATATTTAGTTGTTCTTTCTTCTTATTCTTCCTTTTTACTTGCTATATCTTGGAAAATCAAAGCTAACTTGCTCATTTCTTCCTTCTATATCTATCCCTCTCTTCCTCTATTTCTATATTTTCATGTTATTTCTCTTGTTCTCCCTTTTTCTCTCTAGCTTATAGAAGGATAATGAATAAAATGACAAAGTGTTGGATGATTCATAACACTTGACTTAACCTAGCTTTGATTAGTTAACCTAACCTTAATTAAACTAACTAAAGCTAAACATCATAAGGGCTTGTTTGGCTCAATTAATTGGGTGGAGGAGACAAGGCATTAAATTGTTTACCTGTTGGATAAAAACTTACCATTTATGGTAAGTGACTCACCCCTTTTGTCCCCCCCCCCCACAAGCCCCATACTCAGCCTCCTCTCTCCCCCCCTCTCTCTCTCTTTTCCAATTTCAATTCACCACATACTTGATTTATGGTAGAAGGACACATGCCCATCAAATTGAGTGACAAATGACACATGGCTCCATCTTATTTATCAAATAACACTTGTATTTTCAAACCATTTGGCTCCAATTACTTAAGTTTTAACCCTAAGCTTTAGTCAAAGATCTAACCTTAGCCAAGCCACATTAAGCCTAGGCTTCAACCCTTGGCTCAACCCTAGCCAAGTCATTTCAAACCCTAACCAAGCCATTTTAAACCTTAGGCTCAACTTGACTTCGTTACATAAAAATTTATTATTTTTTTCTAGTTAGCTTTGTGACGCCCCCAAATTCGAGTATATTGCAACCCGACAAAAGGGTGCTCCACTGTACTAACATTCATACAATTATTCCATTGAAATACAACAAAATGAGGGTAATTACTATCTTTTTATTACAATCAAAGTATAAATCCTTCCCAGGTTCATAACCGGTTACATTGTTCAGTGTTCATAATGTATAATAATTACAAACTTACTAAACTATTACACAATGCCTAAGCATCCATCTTAGCTTTGCCATTATCTCGTTTGGCATTCACAGTACGTTCATCCTTAACTGCAGTTATATGATTCACGCAAGAAGTGATCATGACAGCTCAGCAAGTTTTAAACAAGTCTAACAGGAATTACCACATTCGTGAATCATATAACAATTCCGACATAACTGAACAATAGTTATGAAGTATTATAAATCAATAATACTTTAAAAGTTCATAACATCAATTCCCAAAGTATAGAATAGATTAGTAATTCTGAACCGGTCATTAGACCATGAACAGTAACTTTCAGTTTTCACACTTGAAAAGGAGTCCACAGCACTAAGGCCGTTCATCCGATAACTTACGATCACTTCTAGGTGATCAGCCTATAGTACTCAATGTTGATTAACACTTATTCATTAAACGTATTTACGTTTAATATTTTTTGTAAACTCGCGTGCCCATCGAAATATCGATGAAAATAGTTTTGTTTGTTCATAGACAAACCTTATCTTCACACTCCGTACCAATCACTTGGCATATGATAACGTTAACATTTCAATATAGAAAGATATGAATCATAATCAATCTATATATTACGAATAGTCTAGCCGAGTTAAAATCTGGCATCGACCCTTTCTTGAAAACAAGGCTTGCAATTTAGTTTAATGAATCACATACAACTTGGCTAACATGAAAGTTAGACAAGTGTTAAGAAAAACTTGCCTTTCAGCGTCTTCAAATATTTTACTTGACTGACCACAGTCTTTACAGAATCTACATGATATACTCACATAGCACACTGTAATTAGCTATCAAATAACTATTCACATTGTTTATACAAGCTTCTTTCTCTTCTATGTCTTTATAAACTTAATATCATTATTAAAGTAAACAAGACTTATTGCCCTTCGTCCCGGTCTACTAATCAACTGACAATTATTAACCGGTCTTAAACATTGTCGGCGAACTACCAACATTGTTCAACATTCTTAACTTATTAATACGCATTATATTCCTAAGTTTCATATTATATACCTTAGTATAGGTAGTATAGGAATAACTTTAATACACTTATAAAGTGTAAAAACATTATCCATTTAGGTCCCTGAACAAATGAAGTTCAAAACCTAAGTCATTGTCTGAATTCCCTTACTCGCGCCGCGACGCGGCACCTATAGTGTTAGACTGGCGCTGCGACGCCCGTTAGCAGTGTACAGGGCTCCGGCTCAGCACTGTAGAACGGTAATTCCCTCTATGTCTGGCGCCGTGGCGCCAGACCTCAGTACCAGATTTCTCAAAAATTTCAAAATTTTTGTGAGATTTCTGGGGTCGTAACTTCTTCGTTTAAGCCCGATTTGGTCCGTTCAAAAGCCTACACGTCACAAGTGACGTAATCTACGTGTTCATATTAGAATTCGACACTTTCAAATTCGTTAACTCAAAATTGACCATTGAGTTCATTTTCTATACGTTCGAAAACGTTAATGAGAGTTCAATGCTCGTTTTCTTCGTTTTAAGTCGGAATTCGAAGATTCTCGAACCCACAACTCTTAATCACCTTATCTCACGTGTTGACATTAAAAACCAACGTTTTCAAGTCTCATGACAACTTTTGACCCTTGATCCGGAATTCAACGTTTTCGACGTTTTAACGTCTATTTTCGTAAAATTCGTTATAACTTTGTTACTATCGTTTTCTAAGCCAAATCACATGAAATATTTCATGGATTTCATATCTACACCCTAACCAATCAAGATGCATAACTAACGTATTGATGGAGCTCAATCGTTTATAAACGATTAATCTCAACAAACAATATTTCAATGGTTCAAAACTATTTCGAGCCTTATGATTCTTATAACCTCATGACTTATAGAGATTGAATCTATAATAAGTCATCTTTAATATCTTATACAAGATATATACCACCCCTCTATGATTTTCCCATATAAAAGAAAATTAAAAAGAGATGGAAAGAAAAAGGTAGGGATTATACCTCAAGACTTCTATAGACTTTCTTGAAAAGCTTAATGATCAAGCTTCCAAAGTGTAGGATTTATATGTATAGCTCTCTTTTCTCTCTCAATAATCTAGGTTGACAATTTCAAAACTCCAAAATGAACAAACCTAGCTTCCTATTTATAGAAATGAGGATGGAGGACAATTTGGACAATACTCACTAACCTCCTTACTATTCACACTTGGTCACCAAGTAAAATGCTTGGTGACCAAGCATTATTCTTGGCTACCACACAAAGTGGCCTGCCCACCACCTTTATGTGACATCACATGGGTTGCCCCATGGGTTCTACCCATTCGATAATCCACTGGTTCGACCCACGGTTCGGTTTAAATAGATTGGACTTAACCAATTAAGCAATGGGCCTAGACTTGGTCTTAACCCATTAAACTCCTTGGGCTTGGTCATTAAATCATTGGACCAAACATAATCTAAGTCCAATGAATTAATCATTGAGACTTAGGTTAATTCTACAATACACATCGTATTTCACACGTACAATTCCCGTATTTCCTTCGTATATCCTACGTATAATAATCGTATTGTACTTCGTATTTATCCAACGTATAATACATTTACTAAAAAGTACCATGATTATATAATACTCGCATTAACCCTAACGCCATTCCTTCTACGCATATTATTTCCTTCTCGGAAATCAATATACTCAACCCTTAGGTTTTAAGTCGGCAGGCGAAAACTGCGTTTGCCATAAATGAAATATTATCAAATATTCCATCTAATCTCAATATTCTATCATTACGCGTTTCTCAGAATTTCAAAATAATTCCCTGAACAGAAATGGATGAATAGTGTTTTTACGAAAATTCTCGGAAAACAATTATTTTCGTCTTGGAAATTCCAAACAATTATTTCTAACACGTAGCTAGAATAAAAACCATGTTAGCACATTCTAGGTCATTAAACGACCTTCACATAACTTACTCACATAATAATCAATTAAATTCATTTAATTCACATAATCAAATAAAAATTTAATTGTCATAAAAATCCGATTTTCTCAGGCGTTACAAGCTTTCTAACATTTACATTTAGTCAAAATATTGACTTTCTCATATTGAAATTTCGATTTTGCTTTTCACCCCCATTTCCCGTACAAACGCTATGTTAAAATTCGAAAATACGAAGTTACATTTTTAGCTTGAAGTAAAGTTCTTACAGTTTCTTGGAGGGTACGATACCACACCATTTTATTGAGGTGTTCTTGGTGCAGAAAACTCATGTGTAACACCTTTCTCACTACAATATATGGTATAAAATCTTTTCCAAATTCCCCACCATGGTCACTTCGTATACCAATTAACTTGAGGTTGTGTTTTGTTTCAACATTCTTTATAATCTTTTCAAATACTGCAAAAGCTTGATATTTAGTTTTCAAAAATAAAACTCATGTAAATCTTGAAAAATCATCAACAATAACAAAAGAATAATGAGTATTTCCTAAACTAGCATATCTCTCGGGTCCAAATAAATCAAGATACAATAATTGAAGAAGTAAAGAAGTTGATACCTGATTTTTGCTTGTAAAGAAATTTCTTGCTTGTTTACCTAACTGACATGCATTATAAATACTTGTCTTCTCATATTTTAGCTTTGGCCTTTGATAAGGTTATTGGTAGCTAACTTGTTAATAAACTCCATATGCACATGTCCTAACCTTATATGCCATAGAATAATTTGATGTTGAATGGCAGTTAAGCAAATATCTTCATTTTGATTTTCAAAATCAATTGTATAAATATTACCTTCTCTTTGATCAATTAAAGGAACATTGAGAGAAGCATGAATAATAGCACTTTTATCTTTTTCAAAAATTACTTTATGTCCACTATCCATTAGTTGACTTACACTAATTAAATTATATTTTACAACATGATAAACATTATCAATGAAAATCTTACCATTTCCAACTTTACCTTTACCGATGATTTGGCATGTGGTGTCATCTCCAAAGGTAACAGTTCCTCCCTTCTTAGTAGCTAGTGAGATGAATTTAGTACTATCACCCGTCATGTGTCTAGAACATTCACTGTCTAGCACCCATTTATGTGATGGTACTTTAGCTTTTAAACACACCTAAAAAAACAAAGAAGTAGTTCATCGTTTTAGTACCCAAATCTGTTTGGGTCTGGTATTGTTATTAGCAATTAAATCTCCTTTCTTTACCCAAACTTGTTTTATTTTAATTTTATTACAGTTTGTATCAAAATGTCCTTTTAAACAATAATTTTTGCAAGTGACAAAAGGTGAGCAATAAAGAGACTTGTTCCTTAGTTTATTATTTATTACTCTAATTTTATTAGTAGTGCTTGTTATGTTCTTAACAGGATTGTACCAAATTCCTTGTTTATCTAGGCTTGACCTTTGAGCGCCTAACATTATATTTAAATTCTCTTCTCCTTGAAAAAATTTTGCAAGATCTTTTTTCAATGATATTATTTCTTCCTCTTTGTTATTTTGCATGTTTAATATTTTTCCATCATTAAAAGCATCAATACAAGTATCTCTCATTTTCAAACTTTCTTTTAAAACATCATTTCCCTTTTTAAGATCATTGAATTCTTCATTTAATTTGTTTGGACGATTATATAGAATTTTATTATAGTTATCAAGATAATCAATTTTAGCATTTAACTTAGATACTTCACTTGATGTGCAATCGGGAAATAGCACTTTTACCCAACTGTGGTTGTAGTATTTTAAACAATTAGTCACTGTGCTTTTAAAATATTCAATTAGCCCACTGTACTTTTTAAAAATGTTTAATCAAGCAATTTCGTCCAATTTCTTGGACGGACGTCAAATAATTACACACGTGGCATTGAAAAAAATAATCAAATAATCATTATTTTCTGATGTGGCAACACAAAAAAATAATAAAATAAAATCATTGATTATGTGGCAAAAAATAATTAAAATAATAATAAAATTAAAATAAATATTTTAATTTATTTTTTAATATTTTTTTCATTTCCTATTTTCTTTCTCCTTCAAAATGAATAAATAAGCCTAAAATAAAATAATAAATAAAAATACAATTTTGCCATATACAATACACGTTGACTTTATATTTGACGGAATAAAACCAAATTTTATTTTTTTTGAAATTTTTAGACAAAAAAGAAATAATGAAAATTACAAACATAAATAAATAAAACATTATTTATCCTACTATTTATCTTCTTCCTGGTAGAAAGATAAAGAAAAGAAAAGAAAAGAAAAAATAACCAAACTCAAACCCTACTATTCATCTTCTTCCTCGCCAAAATTGAAAATACAACCAGATCTTAAGATTAGCTAAATTGCAAATGATTTTCAATGTAAACCACCGGCAATGACACCGAAAATAGAAAATTCATAAAAACGAAAACATCCAAATCAAGACATTAAGAAATATGCAGAAAACACATAATATCTAGATCAGAAATCCTCCTTTAACAATGGTGGCACACTCTAAAATTCTCCACTCCCAAGCTTCCTTCCCTCTCTTCAACGAACCCAAGCTTTCTTCCCTCTTCTCCTGCTTCCCTTGTACTTCATCTCTACAACACCAAAAATCATTCAAAGCCACTGAAACTTTTAAGTTTTGCCAGTGGCTACTAGCTATCCAAAATTGATATCCACAGTACTTAAATTCATATAAAACAAGTTATTGATTCTAAAATAATAGTTAAACTTCCTCATTACCACAACCACCACCATCACCATCTTTAAACTTCCTTTATCTTAGTTGTGAGTGGATTTGAAATTGGGAAGAACGCTATAAAAAAATTTGGGGATAAAAAAGATTGAGATTAGAAAGAAACTGAGAGGGGCGTCGGCAATTTCTTCTTTTGTCGGAGAGGGAGTTGACTATGTTCAGTACATGAGGAAGAGGAAGTAGAAGTGTAAGGTTTCAGTCGAAAAGGATTTCAATCGGTCTGATACATGAGGGGCAGAGGAAAGTGTAAAGCATTTGGCTATTCTTTTGGATTTGGGGATTTGAATGAGGGATTTGGTATTTGGGGGATTTGGGATCTTGTTGGAGGAGACAGAGGATGATGAGACAGAGGATTTTGTATTTTGATTATTTGTATTATTTAAAATTAAAATAATTAAAAGAAAGAAAAAGGGATAAAGGAAAAGAAAAAATTATAAAAAAATAATGAGGTTTTGATTGTATAATTAATTTTAATTTTTATGTCATTTGTTTAACTAATTTTTGCTAATTGTATCAAATTTTTTATTTTATGTTAATTATGTACTTACCTTTTTTATATCATTAAAATATATATTAGTATTAATTTTTAAAATAAAAATAATTATTAAAAGAAAGGAAAAGAGATAAGAAAAAGAATACAAATAAAGAAAATGAATTAAAATATTTATTTTAATTTTATTATTATTTTAATTATTTTTTGCAATGTAATTAATATTTTTTATTTTTGTAAAAATTAATATAATGTTGTAATAGATCTCATTGATACAAAAATTTTAATATATTATTTGTATTATTTGGAAAAGAGATAAAAGGAAAAGAAAAAAGCCACGTAGGATAACCAAGATTCCTCCCGCCCAGTCAACAAATACATATAATATTTATTTTTTTTTCAAAAACTCACGTAGGATATTTTTAGACGTCTGTTAGTCAAATTGAACGGAATGACTTGATTGTACATTTTTAAAAATCACAGTGGGTCAATTGAATATTTTTAAAGCATAGTGGCTAATTGCTTAAAATACGACAACCACAATGGGGTAAAGGTGATTGTTTCCATGTGCAATCTTTAACTATTTCTTATTTTTCTTCAATTAATGTTTTTACCTCTTTCATTAAATCATTTATCCAATTTTTTAAATGAGCATTTTTCTCTTTAATACGAATATTTTTATTCTTTAAAACTAAATAATCAGAAATAATAATATCACCAAGTTTAGAGTTTACCTCTGATGATTCCTGATTGCTTAATCCAGTGAAACACGGTTGAGCAGTTTCATCTTCTTGCTCTTCATGATCGGACTCATCATCGCTCCATGTCATTAATGCCTTTCCTTTTGAATTGTTTGCTTTGTTCTTCCTTTTTAATTGGAAACAGTCTCTCTTAAAATGTTCGGGTCTTCCACATTCAAAACAAGTATCCTGTTGTGGCTTTTGCTTGACGTCTTTCTTGTTGTTAAATGTATTGCCTTAGAACTTTGATTTATTCTTCTTTTTAATCATATCTCTCAATTTTCGAGACATTATAGTTATTTCTTCATCGGAATCTTCATCATCGATCACCTTCAGCATCGATCACCTTCAGCTTGAAGAGCTAAATAAAGTGAAAGTTTCCATAGTACTGATTTTAGTTGAGTCTTGAAGAGTTTTAATTTTTGGTGCGAACCATTTGGGCATGACTCTAAATATCTTTCTATTTATCTCCCTTTGATCAATTTTTCGGCCAAGCATACTTAGAGAGTTCATAAGAGTGAGTAATCTAGCTTTAGCTTCTTTGATAGATTCATTCTTCTCTAACTTGAAAAGCTCATATTCTTGCATTAACATACTTAGTTTGGAGCAAGCTGTAATATACAAAAAAGATAGCAAAACAATGTTTTGGCATAGGAGATTGAGGCACTTTCATCATGCAACCCTACTTTTTAAGAAGAAGAACAATCTTGGGGACGGTTTGCCTGAATTAGAAGAGGAGCTTCCTACTTGTGCAACCTGTTAGTACGAAAAGTAGACAAGGATTCCTTTTCCACAAAACAAGGTCTGGAGGGCTACATAAAAATTACAATTAGTACACACAGATGTGGAAGGACCTTAGAAAACACCATCATTGAATGACGGTAAGTTTTACATTGTTTTCATTGATGATCACACAAGAATGTGCTGGATTTATTTCATAAAACTTAAATCTGAGGTTGCTGATATCTTCTAGAAGTTTAAAGCTTGGGTGGAAAATCAGAGTAGATGCAAAATACATGTGATTAGGTCTGATAATAGAACTGAATACACCTTAGAAAAATTTAACAAGTTGAGTGAGAATGAAGGCATTGAGCACTAGCTGACAGCACCTTATACCAATATTGATAACGAACCTGTCAGGAACCAGATCACTCTCTGACATCTATCAAAGAGTGACCTGATAGATGTTATAGAGGAGAATGCTATTTTGTTGGAAGTTTTTGTTATGTAACGTGCAACAAATTTAGCTACATTCTTTATGCTTTTTTCTATTTTGACAAGTTGTATAAATAAGTGCTTTCATGATCAATAAAAGTTGTGCTTCAGAAGTCTCAAAATTAAGTTTGTTTTTATCAGCTTTTACATTTTATTTCTGTCATAAACCATTAATATATCTCTATGTATTCCCATATCATTTTCTAACATCAAAATGATATGATCATATTACGTAGATACAACTTTCACAGCTCGAGAACAAATTTAAGAATATACATAGGAGATTACCAAGAAATCTGTAAATATAATACCACCACAAATAAAACATATTTGTTTTTATTTTTATTTTTTGCTGGACCATATTCTAAATAGTTGAAGTATTGGAAGCTTCATTTCTAGGCATATACCCACTGGTAAGAAATTCTCAGCTCATTTAGCTGTTAGACTAATGATTTTCATTGTCTCGCAGAGCTAATGCGTGTTACAAATCAAAAAGATCTACAGAAATTTTAAGAGGTACTGAAATTAGAGAGAATTTGGGTGAGTTGTATTTTGTGCAAAAAACAGTTGTACAAAATGTAACAAGTACAATTGTGTATAGACAATGTATGACCTGCAAAACAAGACTATGGATCAGCCCTTTTACAGGACTGCTGAGCCTTCACAACTCTTGCAGATAACAAGAAAAGAACGGCTGGCACAATGCAAGCAACCGAGTTAAATTGCTTTTGTTTGTGGGTTGAGACCTTGGCTGCATTGCACACTTTTATGATTGATTGAAACCATATCAAGGAGCCGCCCATGGTGCAAGCTCATTATCCCTAAAGCGGGGATTTCTCCTCTGTAATATAACCGAAGGAATCTTGAGATCACGAGAATACTCTTGATTATAGCTGATATGAGTATCTGGACTGATATGAATCTCAGGGACATCACATGCCCAAGTCACATACTCAGCTGACTCTCTGAATCCGAGATTCAAACGAGGGCATCCTTTGATACACAAAACTTGCAGTGCAGTAAGATGATGAATTCCTAGTGGTAGAGATTCCAAATTCAAGCAATTTACTACTTTGAGTTTTAAAAGGGATGTACAGTTCTTCAACCAATCTGGCAAGGCTAGCAAAGAAGGACATTGTTGAATACGCAAGTATTTAAAAGTTGCATCACCTTGTTGAAGATCAGACGGCAGCTCCTTCAACTTTGGAAGTCCACAAATAACTAGAGACTGAAGTGATTTTAGGCCTTTCAATCCTTCTCCATCCAATGTAAGGATCTTTTCACAATCCATTATCCAAAGTTTCTCCAGGGAAGTCAGATACCTCATACTTTCAGGGAGGGATGTCAGAGCAGGACAGCAAGTGATATACAGTGCTCGAAGGGCAGTTAGGTATTTCATTCCTTCGGTTAAAGATTCCAGATTATGACATTTTGAGATGGACAAAGATTGAAGTGACCTCAAACCTTTTAGACCATTCTTTGGCAAACATTTCATTGTGGAAGTCAGATATAAATGTCTAAGACTGCAGAGATTACCAAAGTCTCTTGGCAAGTCCTGAAGCTGCTCACAACCCAAGAGATAAAGAGTCTGCAAATTTAGCAAGTTACAAATGGAATCAGGCAGTGTTCGGATGGTATGATTCCCATACAGGGCAAGATACCTTAGATGCGATAAGATTCCAATTGAGCTGGGTAACCTTTTAAAATCTGACTCACTCAAGTCCAGTACGCGTAAGCATTCAAAAGTGTTTATTAGCATATCGAGAAATGGCTGGCTAATAGGTCCAACCTTGAATGAGAAAGAAAATGATCGTACGTTCTTTACATTGAGCAGCAAGCCTGGAAATTCTTTTCCCCACAAGTTCTCTTCACAAAATAAGAGATGTCGCACTCTTTTAGAAATGGCCTTCGTATCGAAGTTCACATTTGAAAACTGTTTCCCTGCCACAGATCGCGCAAGATCATGCACAAGATCATGCATTCTACACGTTAGTACTTCAGAGTCAAAAGCTTCTTCAACATCTTGAAAAAACGACCTTGATAACAACTCATTGAAATACTCGTTCCCAATATCTTCCAGGAGTCTGGTTTCGTCTGATTGTACAACTCCTTGTGCAATCCAGAGATTAATCAACTCCTCCCTTGGGATATGATAATCCTTCGGGAATATCGAGCAATAAGCAAAGCATTGTTTCAAGTCCGTTCTCATTTGATCATAGCTCAACCTCAATATGGGTAAGATATCATTCTCATTCTGCGCAATATTCCAAATGTCATTATCTCTAATGTAAAGCCAATCACGTTCTTCAGTTTTCGTGCACAATAAGCTCACCAGTGTTCTCACAGCAAGAGGAATTCCACCACACTTATTCACAATTGCCTTCCCGATTTGTAGTAGCTTCGGGTTCTCATTCTCTTGTCCTTCTTTAAACGCGCATTTCACAAATATAGACAAGCATTCATCACTTGAAAGGCATTCCAAGTTGTAAGGTACACCAGTGCCCATAATTGAAGCAACGGTTTTATTTTGAGTAGTTACAATAACTCTACTTCCTTCAGCACCACAACTTAACAAATCTCGCAAATCTATCCATCTTTTAGGATCTTCATTCCACACATCATCTAGGACAAGTAAAAACCTCTTAGACCTCAATTCATTTCGAAGACATATTTGTAACTGATCCAGATCTAAGTGCGCGTTATTAGCACCAGTAGCAGCTCTTATGATTCTCTCTGTCAGCATCTTAAGATCAAAATCCTCCGGTACATATACCCAAATCCTTTTTTCAAAATTCTCAACTATCCTTTCATCATTGTAAACCAACTTAGCAAGCGTGGTCTTTCCAAGTCCCCCAAGTCCAACTATAGAAAGCACAGAAATATTCCTAAGCAGATTGGAGGCTAGTAAAAGAGCAATAATATGCTCTTTATCATGGTCTCTTCCAATTACATCTGATGCACATACAAAGGAATGAGTTTGCTCTCTCAATCTATTCATAACTTTGGCATCTACAAGTCTCTCTGTGAACTTAAAGCTCTTTCTGTCTGCAGCAATATTTTCCATTCTCACTCGTAACTTTTTTATTTTATGACTCATGGTGACACGAAACAAAAGAGGATTCGAGCTTGAAAAGAACTTACCCACTTTTTTACGCTTGCTTTCTTTAATTTCCACTTCCTGTCGCAAAGCTTCTGTTGCAAAATCATCAAGTACATCATCTGCATCATAAAGAAGGTCATTAAGCTTTTCCAACCAGTCCTTCACTTGTTGACTCTTCGCCTGTTGTTCATCAGCATCAAGAAGTACAGCTTTTATTGCAGATAAAGTGATTTCAAGCCTGTTGAGCTCTTTCTCCATGCTCCATATTACACCAATCCCATGCACAGATGGAGTGGTTAACTTGCCTAAAAGTTGTCCTGCAATTTGAAAGAGAAATGTTTCGGCCATATTTTCATATCCTACAAAAAATATTGGGTTTGATTCTTGTGAATAGATACAACGGAGAAGATTCAGAAGTTGTTTAACATGAAGATGTATGTGAGTTCTATAACTGAAGAAATGAAAGGTAGTATCAAGAAATTGGAAGATTAATTGTTACAACCAAATGAATTAGAGTATTGTTGTAATTTGAAAGACAGCCATTTTAGTCCACACATTCTTTGCCAGGATAAAGAGGGTATTGAACTAGCAATGTCCCTACAACTAAAAAAATAAAAAGATTCCATAGCAAGAGAGAGAGAGTAGACTTTGTCATTCAAGTCTTCTCTTTGCACAATAGTAATTAATAAGAAAAGTTAACCCTAATTATTTAGACAACATCAGACTCTTCTCAAGAGGTTGTTGAGGAAAATTATTTTTAAGCTATTTTTTCTTTTGATTAAGTTCATACCTCTCCTACTCTTTCCCTGAAGGAACTACTTGAAGTTCCTTCGAGGTTTCAAGGAAATAGCCCATAAGAACATCTCTCTACTAAAATGGTAGTTAAATTTTGCAGCTTCTGGGTGTTTACGTAAAATTAAGGTTTTTTTTAAAAATAATTTGATCTTGACATAATCAACCACCAAGACCAATTATTTTCTAAATACAATGTATTTTAAAAAATTGATATGGACGATTAACTTTCCATTTACAGACGATCTAAAAAAGAGAAAGTAGACTCTCATTCTGAAAATGAGGGAGTATATAATCACCTTGTCAATCCATACATTACTCTGGGAAATGAGGAATGAAATCTTAACCAAAGCAAAAAGGTGGATAAACAGGTTACTAGGGATAAATATGATAACTGTGTATACCTGCATAGTTACTAAATCTAAAACAACCAACTTAGAAAGATTAGCTTTCAGGGCATACTACTAATTCTAGCTCTGTAAAATTCACTACCAGATTAATCTATGAAACAGGGACTTGGCACACAGGTTTATGAGAAAGATGGGCACCAAAACAATACCTCCCGTAGGGCCCGGCCAGCTTCCCGCCCGAAAGAACCGCTCACATGCTAGCCGAAATAGTGTGGGGGGGGTCTATCTAGAGACACTAAAAACCACGCCTTTCGAACCGAACGCAATGAGACAGTGAAATCCTACCACCAAAGGTCTCTATGCCAAGTGGGAACCCATCCAAGACCTTTCAGCAATTTGACGCGCCCCCATAAGCTAGACGCTTCACCTACCTGACCACAGATAGAATGAGTCGCCCTAGCCCTAGTCTTACCAAGTGTTTGAATTGCTCTGTAGGATAGTAGGGCGAATGAATCACATTAGTGCAATTTGACTAGCTGAATTGCCCAGCAAACCCTTCTTTTGACTATGATTTGGCCCTAAAGTCATAAAACCTGGTGAACCGGGCATAGTACTTCTCAACTTTTTGTTCTTTTTGATGAATTTTAGTAACTGTATAAATATACAATGGAATTGTTTTAGATTAATAGGAGCAAACAAGCCAGCCCACACCCCAGCCCACACCCCCACACCTCAAAATAAAAGGAAAAAGATAAAAACAAAATGGAACTTCAACAAAATTCAGACAGTTGTGCAAAATGGAACTTCAACAAAATTCAGACAGTTGATTCACAACTGTATGACCACTGAAAAAACTTCAAAAGCTATTTTTTCATAAATCAAAGCTAACATTGTCCAATAATGCCAATACAGGTCCAAAAAAATCAAAGCAAGGAGAACCAGACAAGCGGAGGTGCTTCTTTGAAGTCAAGACAAGACATTAATGTACCCGAAGAATCATATTTGTTTAGTCAGTTAATAACAGTTCCGCTTTCTGAAGGCTCTTTGATCCGAAGTGATTTTGAAAGAACTTCCACAGGTTCTTCACCAGCTCAAAGCAGTCAAGTACATTATAGAGCTAATTTAAATTTACATCAAGCTGCATTTGTTATAAACAAGTTTATGTTAAATGGGGTCAGCACATAATAATTGTAAAATGATGAGAGTCCTATGCAAATGATAAGATAATATTTACATGCAATTTATTTGGACTTGGCTACCGTCCAATACATTTTACCCCCAGTACACAGAATACTTGCATTTGTTAATATTATAATTGAAATCAACACCTATGACTTGATTTATGTTATTGTGTTGCATCATAACACCACATTTGAACGTAATCCAACACTTTTTCGCCATTTGAATGTGCACATTTATCACTATTTAATGGTTAAAAATTCTAATTTTTTTTGCTGAAATGATGATCTCAATATTATAAACTATCTATTCATATTTTTGGACCATATTTAAAAATAAGATAAATATTTGGTGTATTCAAGGGAATTGGAGGAAAAGTGTAATCGTGGGCAGCCAAGTCCAATTTATTCTGATTAGAAATCTTTCATATATTAAGGCCAAAGGGGGCATGTGTAAGTCAGAAAAGAGCTATGTTATGCAAATGAGGTATTACAACACTTGAATTTGTCTCATTGTTACATATCACATTTGAACCGAGTGATTAGGAACTAATTTACAAAAGATCACTTCACCCATCACTTGATGATGGGGTTAAATATATGTTTCCTCACTCTACTAGACCTCGGTTTATAAAAACATCATTGAACTGATTTTTTTTACAGTCAACTCATTAAACTCTACGTTATTTACAAAAACCATCTATGTTTGTTAACCATTTAACAGAAAAAGGACGTGACAATACTTGCAAATCTATGTGTCACATGACAAGGAGAAAGAAGCTAAATTGGATTCTAATTAAATTAAATTATACTCAATTCTATAACAAATAATTAATCAAAATATAAATCAAATTAATATACATAACAAATAATTAAATAATTAATTAATAATAAAATAAATTAATGGATTCATATTTTTTAAATTATTAAATATTTTAATTTCCCTTTAAAAATATAAAATTATTTAATATTTTAAAATGGAGGGACTATATTCCTTTTTTTCAGATAAAAGAAAGAAAAAAATATAAAAACGTCATCTTCCTCAGAGAGGTCCATCTACACCATCAACAAATCCAAAATAACTCAAACATCTATTCCACAAATCCAAATCCAAAATAATTCGAAATCAAAATTTTAAAACTCATCAAAATCAAAGCAACCAAGTTCTAAAACTCCAACAACCCAGATCCGTAGCCGGAAGTAGCCGAAATCCAAATATAATTCATCATTTTCTTCACCACAAATCCAAATTAAATGTATTTATGCTCTTTATGATAACCTCAAGGGTAATGTAAGGACAAGAGGCGTAGGCAGTAAAGGCGATGGTTCTTCTACTTCTTCTGCAAGCTCTGATGTTGAGTTAATTTCTAAGAACAATCAATTGAAAAGGAGGGGCCTTCAGAAGGTTAATGATGGGCATAATAAGAAACTTAGGTTTCAGATTCACAAGATCTGTATCTCAAGCAAGCCCCAAATTCAGAATCTGTATCACCTTTGAGGGATATACAAGAGGTTCACAAGAAAAATGAAAATGAGGATACCCCGAGTTCAGAAGAAAAATTCGTGGATGGATCTAGCATTTTAAAGAGAAATTTTTGTCTCTCAGTAAAGCACATGAGGTTCACAAGAGGGAGACAACAGCTCAAATAAAGGACTTGGAGGGCCAAGTATTTATCTTGAAGCATGAATTGGAAACCTTGGGCTCTGATAACACAGAATTAAAGGAACAACTTGGATGTAGAGAAATTGAAGCCAAACAACACGGAGAACAAAAATTAGACTTGCAAAATCAAATTTCTCAACTTGATGCAACACTACTCTTCTCCTCCATCTTTAGGCAAATTCCAGATCCCAAAGATATGGGTTGGGCCTTCTTTTTCTTGGTCTTAGTGGAGGCGGCGATGGAGAGGGAAGGGAAATCAGCAAGCGCCGCCGCCATGGAGTGGTTGTTTGCGGCGACGATTTCATTCTTGTGCTGCTGATGAAAGAGTTCTTCGTGCTCTTCAGAACTCTGTGTTACTGAATTTGGAGATGAGAGACTCTGTTACTGGATATGGGTTTGTTGATGACATTTCAAATTTTTAAGAAAAAAAAGAGATATAATAATAATAATAATAATAATAATAATAATTGATGTTTGAAGTGTTTTAATATTTATTTCTTTTATATTTAAGTTTAGATTTAATGATTTCATAATATAAATAATAATTATATTAATTTTCAAAAATAGTAATAATAATAATTAATTTTTAAAGTTTGAATTAATTTTTATGAATTTTAATTTGTGCTTATTATGAAAATACTTATGAATAATATTAAAAACATTACTCAAATTCAAAATTTACCCAAATTTGTCTTATTTTAATAATATATGTAATATATCTTAATACAATGAAAGACAAATTTGTCAAAGAAAAAAATACTAATAATTTTTCATTACTAATGTTGAGGGTATTATGACAATTTGCAAAGAAAAAGTCAATAAAAAGCAGTTAAACCCATTTAATTTCCTATGTGGCAACAACTAGGATGATTGCACATGAAGCAGCTAACGTGGATATTCATTTAAAAGCTGACGTGGATGTTCCGTTAAAGTCAACTCATTTAACAGATTTTATAACGGTTTGAAAATAATTTGTAGTTCAATGAGTCGATTATAAAAAAAATCAGTTCGATGATGCCCTAGTAGAGTGGGGAAAAGTATATTTAACCCCTTGATGATGTCTTCTCATATAGATTTAATGATAATTGAAGTCCAAACCGCACCCGAAACCGCTTAGGTGCGGTTTAAAAAATTCAAAACCGCACCCAAAACCGCTTGTGATTGGTGCGGTTCGATTTTAAAGTGTGCGGTGCGGTTTTAATTAGTGCGGTTTCGGTTCCAAAACCAATTGAAACAACAAAAAAGTTTAAGCATTCAATAAAATTTAACATAAAACTTACATCGAGCAATTAACTTAGTGACAAAGTCGACAATGAGAATTATATCAAGCATGCTTTAAAACTAAAATATGCGCTATATAAAACAACGGAGACTATTCGATAACAAGCAAGAATGTTTATCTAGTTCCCCAAAAATTAAAAGTATATACTGAAGATAGAATAAAATATATTACAGGGAGGTCTAAAAATAATCTATTAGACTATTACAATTATAGCATTGACATTAACCAATGCACCCCTCAACTATAAGCCCCTCCAATAACGAATCAAACAAATTCAAAATTCCAAAACCCAATTGCTTAATTTTTGACTCTATAACCTCTAACATCTTCTTTCAATTGGTGAAAAAATGACAATGCAAGACTGGGGTTTTCTCTGAGCGTGTTCAAGTGAAAAGTAACTTTAGAATTTACTAGAGATAATACATACATACACACATATGGTGCGGTTTCGGTTTTATGCGATTTGGTTTTGGCTAGTAACCAAACCGAAAACGTAAATTTGGTTATTCAACCCACCTAAAACCGCCACATACGCCGGAACAGTTGGTGCGGTTTTAATTGGTGCGGTTCGTGCGGTTTTTGGTGCGGTTTCGGTTCCAATTTGGTTACTTGCTCAGCCCTAATGATAATCATTATAATTTAGAATACAGAAAACTCATAAATTTTTATATGTATGGCATATATAGTTCACTACCAGTGACGAAAGCAAGCACATCCTATATCTACTCCTTGCAGGTTTCACATAGTACATTTGCGCAATGAAGCATTCATCATTATATCCTACACTACAGTTTAGGGAAAGCAAAGGATTAACATGAGTGGGATGCGTATGTAAATGCTAAAAATACGACGAAATCCTGACCAGAATGTACCTTATGAAAGAATAGAAAAGATATAAACCCCCTACAAGAAGTCATTTTCATGATAAGGAACCGCAAAAAGTAATTTGTATTTAGTACTATTCCAAACTATCTTGCTTTTTCAATGAAAGAAAGGGAAAAACAAAAAAATCCTCTATTTGTAAGGATCAAGTCACATGGGCCCTTCTCCATGAAAAATTAGCTTACCAAATGACACCCCATCCGACACCATTACAAGGACAAGGACAAACTTCTGCAAATTTCTCTGCATCACTAGAGTGAACTCTTCGAGATATCAAATCATCATAAATATCTGCACAAACACACATATTAGAGGATCAATTCAATTCCTTATATTAATAGTTAAAGACTTACACTACCAGCTATTTATTATCTCCAAGATCATACCATATACAGAAAATAAGCTGTTCATTACACCTGCAATATCCCAAAACATATATAAGAAACATTTCTTTCATCCTTCAACAATGGAAAAATTTTAATTAGAATTGCATATTGCTAGTGTAAAAGAGAGACAGAAAGCATATAGGCTTTACCAATAAATAGAATGATGTAACGAAGTATACGGATTTCTGTTGTTTCTTGCAGAACCCAAATTATGGCAAGGAAGACAATAAATCCTGATGGTTTAAAATGATGCCAATGTCATCCATCGTATACCATGTACTTACTTTAGGAAGGAAGACATTCTAGATTCTGAAAGATTATACCTATACAAAGCCCCCGAAGTGTCCACTGTTTGAATGACATAAGAGCAGAAATTAATCAGACAGATGTAACCTCTTTGTATGGCATTAACAAGACTTTTATTCGAAACATCTATAGAATTAAATCACCTATGCTGTTTTTAATAGAATTTAACAAGTTTCGTATTTCTTCAGTACGGTCAAGTATGTGTTTTAAGACTAAGATTGCAGATATTTCTAAAGTTTATACACATTCTAGAAAAGACTATCTTACTCAACAAAATTGTTCCATTGAAAGCATTTCAATAAATATACAATGTCTTACTCCAATTAGGTTCAGCAAGTCCCTTTTAACTCGAAAAAATTGTTGAAAATATAAGAAGAATCGTATAGGAGATGAATACCACTTACATTTTTAGCGACAAAAAGTACAATAAGTAGAGCAATAGCCAAACATCCAGCAGCAATTCTTGCTGTAAGAAGATTTGTGGATGAAAGTATCAAAACCATCCCCCAAAATGATGAACCGAGATCTAGAAAGCCATGAAAAAAAAATTACTCACATTGCTTTCAAGGATATATTGGCATATTGTCACGAGATTTACAGGAATGAATTCTAAAATATGAGATAAACGAAGTTAAATTTCTTTCTGGAAGTTATGAAAAAAATTGATTACTTATTCATCCAATAAAATATTAATAGGACACAACTAAATGTATATGCTTTGTATTCAGTTTTACTTGATATGTGAAAAGGAAAGTGACTGTTGTTATGTTGCGATGAAAGAGAGTGTCTGATATAGGAGAAAGAAACTACATCCGGCTGGCAAGATGAACCAATATACACCCCCTCGTGTCTGTGTACTTCCACCTTCATCTGCATGAACTTGGATTCCCTCCACCTGCATACCGAGGAATTTAAGAAGGTGAAGTTATGCACCATGAAAATGAAGCCCCTTGCAGGAGAGATCAATGAAAACCTAAATGAAACATAAATATCTCCACCATAGGCGAATGCAAATGTAACTTATCCATTGTTGTCTAAAGCAGAAAGACTATAAGCAGACTGGAAGCAACTTATCCAAATTAGGGAAAAGGAAATAAAAATGTACACAAACATACTATAATTATTCAAAAATATATAAATAATAAATAAAGGAATGGGCAGGCGACAATTTATAATTTAAAAATGGATAGCATTAACATCATGCGTGAAATTTTTCTCCATGACCATTATTTGTTCCTTGAATTTATTTCAGATGCATGACATAAGAGCATATTGCTAAAACTATAACCTAGGAAAAAGTTCTACATTTCATTGCATGTGTAGATTACAATGGAGCAAGTTAGTTAAGGCAAAAAGGAATTCTACCTCAAATATAATATCAAAACCAAAAATTCACACCAACTAATGTAGCATATATGCTGGAAATAAATAAAAGTTTGTTTGATTTATTTCATAAGAGTTATGCATTCTAAATATTTACTTTGGAGAAAAGAACAAAGCTTCTTACGTGTCCGCATGTAAGTTTGCAAGCGATAGCATGACTTGCTTCATGAATAAATACTGTAACAAGCTTGAATGGCATCAAAAGTACTGTCCTCCATAGCTACACAAAGAGACAAGATTGTCACATTAGTCAAACGAGGTATCCACGTGGTATTTTCAAGAAACCAAAAACCCAGATCTGAGAAAGAAATGCTTGAACAATATGATGGGTGTAACACTCCCTAAGATATCATTCAACAATTGTTACTAGTATGTGGCCCATCGCGGATGGACCACCAACTTGAGTGAATTATTATTTATGCCCAACATGCTGGTGTTTGCGTGATTCAAGACAAGACCCCCTGATCAGGGAGCATGTTAACAACCAAATCATCAAGAAACTTGTGCTTTTTTAACAGTGTAGAGTGGGCCATAGATAGTACCCCGGAAACACTAAAAGGAAATAAGGTCATAACGGGTATACTAATGCCTCTAATGATGCTAGATCATTTAATGTTGCCTATGCTGAGGTTCAAACTCCTAACCACTCCCATGAAAGGGGGAGTCTTATATCACTTGATTGAGAGACCTATAACTTATATGTGAACAATCATCCTCTTAGAGGTATCTCATATGTCGATATAGAGGAATTCATTGTTTTTAAACCTTTTTAGGAAAATGATGTCTCAAATTTCAAGGTTTCCTAAATTTGAAATGTGTAGACCCTTTTGAGAAATACAACACACTGACTGATTAAGAAGCAAGACATGTATAGTATACCAAACGTCAATGTACTATACTCTGTTTCACTAGCAAATACATGTTAAGCACCTTATGCTCCAATAGTTTAAGAAAAATAATTATTAATTAGGTCTACTTAGCCAATAGTTCACAGATTCCTGCAAGCATAACTACCACAGAGGCTTATGTACTTCCAAAATTCATAATATGTAACAAACAAAAATAAGATATACAAAAGTTTTATCAAAGGAGCGGACAGGACTGAATTGTTATGGACTGGCCTTTCCTCCATTACACTTCTTTCATTTTCCATCTATAAATATGTTATTTATCAACTCATATAGCTAATATAAAAAATATACCACATAATTTGTAATATTGAGCTCCGTTGTTAAGCCAAATATCAACATCTACCATTGTGATTATCATCTTCATTTCTTAACACAGTCTGAACGGGTGAAGAAATACTTGACATTTTATATTAAAAAACACTCATTGGAATACTTATTTCTTTTATTTTTCATTTTCACATATTTGACTTAATGATTATATTATATTATATTAAATATCTTGTTTGTGTTCATAAATATTGATATAATACATATTTTATAGGATTTAGCATCAAGGAGAGGTGATGAAGTCCCATAAGATGTTGACTTACACAGGCATACAGGAGGATTAGTCATCTCATATGTATAATCAATTTATCATGTATATATAAATACTCCCTCCTTTCCAAATTGGAAATACATTTTTCTTTTTAGTCTATTCCAAAAAAAAAATGAGAGATACATTTATATTTTAGTACCGTAAAGTGTATGATATTCGTACTTTGCCATTACTTTTCTATTATCTTTTTAGTATCACGCCACCATTACTAAGTTCTACCTAATATTAAGGGTATATTAGGCTTACTATTTTTTTTGTTACTTCTCATCATTTTTCTTTGCAGCCAAATTTAGCCTTTCATTTTCGTAATTCTAATTGTACCTACATTCAAAAGAAAAATAAGCATATATAATTAAAGTGCAACTATTAAAATATTACGGTGCCTTTATAAGGATTTCTTGTTCTTTTAGAGAGAGAGAACAAAACAAGAAGAAAACAAATTGATAACTTTAACAGAACACACATACAATATGCTTGTACATGATTACTCACTTTTCTTTTAAAAGAGTGGAGTAAAAAATAGGGAATTATATACCACAAACGATACCCCCTCCATCCCCAAAATGAGTGTCAAACTTATAAATTCATGGATTTTAATTTATTTTTTTGTTAATTTAGACTTTATCCCCAAATAAATTACATTATTTGATACTGAGACATGCTTCATACATCATCAAGCCCCAAAAAGAACAAGAAACAGTTAAGCTCATATGGCCTCCATTCCAACAAAACCACAAGAAACAGTTAAAACTCGAGAATAATTTCCATCAGATCATCACTTCAACCCTACATATGGACACCCAACAAAAAAAACCCATTGATTTGATAATCTGGCTTAAAACACAATATGTGGATTATCCCAATTGCTTCAAGGAGCACAAATTGAAATACAATATACTCGAAATAATAACTAGTACGATTATAAAAAGAAAACACATAAATCATGAGCTTAATGGAGAAACGAATATATAGGGAGAGAGAAGAAGAAGTAGAAGAAGTTACCGCGAGAATGACGACTGTGCAAACAGAGATGGTGGTAAGGAAGACTATTTGTTCGTGATTGCAACACTTCTTTAGCTCCCAATTTGTCATTTCTGATTCAACTGTTTTGAATGATTGGGAGAGATAAAGGTAACAGATTAAAAGGAGCTCAAATTGATCTAATATCAGTTGTTCTTCGAAATTAAGTTCATAAATTAAAAGAAGCTCGAATTAAATTGAAGATCAGTTCTTCAAATGGATTGAATATAGGTCTGTTTTGGCAGTTGAGATCTAGAGAGAGAAAGTGACGAGTCTCTCTCTAGATCAGTATGGAGGTGGTGACTGGTGAGTGTGGAATGGACTGAAGTGAAGGAAATGTCAGATGACCTGAATCTTTGTCCACTGACTTTTTATTGACTGTAGAAATTGGAGTATTAGCAGACTTGCGGAACAATAGTAATTCAAAGACCGGTTAATCTCATTAGACAATAAAATATGAGTCTTATGGTTATAAATTTAGGGATAAGGGTCAAAAATGATCCTGATTTTTATCGCAATGTTTATCTAACATTTTATATTATTTTTTGTTTAAAAATATTCTTAACGTTATAATTTTTGGGTCGATTATATCCCTGCCATTGACAGACATGTCAAATAGACAAACGAAGTTAACACTTGGACATATTTTGCTTACGTGGCCGCCACACGGACGGATTAAATACTAATATGTAAAATACTAATAATAATAATAACAAAAACATTAACAATAATAATAAAAATAAAAATAAAAATAAAAATAAAAATAAAAGTAAAAATAAAATAAAATAAAATAAAAATAAAAATAAAAATAAAAATAAAAATAAAATAAAATAAAACAATAATAATAATAATAATATTGAGTAGTCAAGATCTAAACCCTTACAAAGGCGGTTATAATATGCACGCCTTTGTTGGCTATATTATTACTCCCTCCGTCCCATAGTTATAGGCTGATTTTTCATTCTGAGATGTCCCAATATATAGGCTACTTATTATTTATAAAATTTAGTTGGTTCATTATTTTATTTTTATACCCTGATAATAAATATTCAACCATTACTCTTTTTTTGAAAAAATAATCTTCAATGTCATTATTTTTATCACCACATTTAATGTTGTATTTTCAATAAAAGAATTCAACTTTTTAGACTTCACTAGTTGAACATATTTTATGTATAAAAGACAATTGTATCAGCAATCAATGAAGTTAAGAGTTCTAATGTGATAAATAAGAAGTAATTAATTTATTCATTAATTCCATATTAAGGGGTATATGTGAAAAATTTGTGTTAAAATTGTCACTTGAACTAATTTTTTTAAATTATGTGCCAAAAAAAATCAGCCTATAACTATGGGACGGAGGGAGTAATATTTAGTAAAATAATTATAATAAAAAAATATGTCCAGATCTAAACCCTTACATTTCAGTTCTTCCTGCATCACATTAAATCTCAGTTACCTACCTCACATTACATCTCAGATCTAAACCCTTACAGCTACTCTCTCTCTCTAGTCTGCGATCAACACCCTTTCATCCGATCATACAGGTAAAATTTTTCCTAAAGAGTTCGAGAGGGAGGGAGAGTCGAAGACGACAGAACCGCCGGAGAAAGAATAGTTATTGATAAGTTCAGTTAAACCCGGAGGTGGAGTCTTGTAGCAAATCCTTTTATGCTATAAGACTTACTGATGGGTTATATTAGGATTTTGTTAAGAAATGGTAGAAGAGGCAGATTCTCTGTTTTGTTTTTTTTTATTAAGTTTAGAGATTAATGGAACCTCACTGTTCTTTTTAGATTTTTCTTTTTTGTGTGAGGAATTATTTTCAATTCGAACAGTCATTTAACATGTTTGGTTTCTAAGAAAGTAAAGAGAATATTTGATTTCCAACAGTCATTTAATATTTGATTATAATAACATTAACAATAACAACCGCCTTTGATTTTATGGTCAATATGTGGTGGCCTGAACATCAAGAAGCTTAGATTTTTATGTTCTTAAGTATTTGATTTTAGTGAACTTACTTATTATTATTTTGTAAGATCAGAATTCCTAAAAGGTGTGCATCTTTTGTTTAGGATCCCTATTATTTGATTGGTTGCCTTTTTTGATTCTTTTCTTTATCTTTGTTCTTTTTTGTTGGTTGTTGAAATGGATTAGGTGGATCTGTATGTATATGTGGTGAATTTGTTGGTGATGATCTTAATTTTGTTGGTGGATTATACGGATCTGAATTTTGTTCGTGGTGTTGATGTTCCTAGTGGTGATATTAGATGGTGGTGGTGGAGTGGGTGGTTTTATTAATAAATAAAACTTATTTATAAAATATGTTAGAAAGTGTGTGGCGTGTGATTCCCTCCTTCCTTTGCTACCTTCGTGACTCTCCACCTTTATTTCCTCTTTCTTCTCCTCTTCTCATGCTTCGCCTATATAAAGGCAGTACATGCTGCTGAATTGAATTAAGATTTTCTCTGAAGAAGAATTTCTCTCTCTTTTTTCTTACTCTCTAAATTTATACAGTAATTATAAGAGTACTTTTATACACTTTGTTAAAGTTTTATAACGCGTTATCAGCACGAAGCTCTAACCAACTGAGACGATGGCAAACTTGGCAAAAATAGATTTTTCTATTTTGAAAATATCAGGAGACAACTATTTGGCTTGGGCACTTGATGCAGAATTGCACCTTCGTGCAAATGAGTTAGAAAAGACCATTGAATCAGAAAATACAGCTACTTCGGCACAAAATGTAAAAGTCATAATTTTTCTTCGTCACCATATTGATGAAGGATTAAAGACTGAGTATTTGACAGTCAAAGATTTGACCACCAAAAATTGGTTGTTCTCCCTAATGCCAAATTTGAGTGGCTTAATTTAAGGCTACAAGATTACAAATCAATTACGGAATATAGTTCCAATGTTTATAGAATAACCTCTACTTTGGCTTTGTACGGAGATCCAGTTTCTGAATCCCAATTGTTAGAGAAAATGCTCTCAACTTTTCATTCCACCAACATGATTCTGTCACAACAATATAAACAAAGTAAGTTCACAAAATTCAATGAATTGTTGTCTATCCTCCTTGTTGCAAAAAAGAATAATGAATTGTTGTTGAAAAATCATCATGTACGGCCAACGGGTGCTACCCCATTGCTGGATATTAACAGCACGCCATTCCAGCAGAATAAACGTGACAAGAGATGATCATATAATAAGAAGCCTTGGGGAAGAAAGAATAAACGAGGCAATCGTAACAACAAATTCCAGAATCGCGACAATTCAGGCCACTATAAGTGGCAAGTGTCTGAGTCGGGTAAAAATAAAGAAAATACAGCACCGATAAAGAACAAACCAGATGTTTGTTTTAGGTGTGGGATGAAAAGGCATTGGTCGCGTACCTGTCGTACGCCGAGGCATCTGGCTAATTTATTCCAAGAGTCTCAAAAGAACAAAGTAATAGAGGCAGAAACAAACTTTGTTAATCATCAATTGAATATTGTTGATGATTCACCAATGACCAACAATGAGAAAAAGGTTGATGATATTACTGAACCTTCTGAAAGTATCTTTTGGGATATCGTTTAATTTCTTGTTTTAATTAAACACCTTGCATGTATAATATTATTAATTTTCATTATATATGTGGTATGTGTTTCTCATGAATAAAATTATATTTGAAATGTAACTTTTCTTATTTATGTTTTTATATGTGTCAGACCATTTTTTTAATGGATATGGAGGATATATGTTTAGCAGACAATGCAACAACTCATACAATCCTTCAAAATGAGTAATATTTTTCACAACTAATCAAAGCTAAGGGAAATGTAGGAACTATCTCTGACACACATCAAATTTAATCGAGGGATTTGGAAAAGCTAGTTTCTTGCTACCAAATGAGACACAAGTTTTTATCAAAAATGCTTTATATTTTAGTAAATCAAGAAGAAGTTTTCTTAGTTTTAAAGATATTCGACTAAATAGTTTTCACATTGAAACAACCAATGAGAATGATAATGAATATCTTCTCATTACTTCTACTATTTCTAGAAAAAAGAATATCTTAGAAAAACTTCATTCAATTTCTATGAAAATTAGAGTAATTGAGTCTCATACTGTTATGATTCCAAAAATCGTAGATCCCAAATCCTTTATGCTTTGGCATAAAAGACTCGATCATCCAGGTACTTCTATGATGTGTCGTATTATTAAAAATTCTACTAGTCATCCTCTCAAAGATAAAAGGGTTTTCCTAGTAGTGAATTTCCTTGTGCTGCGTGTTCTCGAGGAAAATTAATTGTTCGACCATCACCAGTAAAAGTTTATAAAAAAGCCTCAAAATTCCTAGAGAGAATTCAAGGAGACATTTGTGGACCTATTCACCCATTGTCTGGCCCATTTCGATATTTCATGGTTTTAATAGATGCTTCAACTAGATGGTCTCATGTTTGTCATCTCTCTTCTCGAAATTTTGCCTTCTCAAAACTTCTTGCTCAAATGATCAAGTTACGGGCTCAGTTCCCGGATCATCCAATCAAGTCAATTCGACTTGATAACGCAGCTGAATTTTCATCAATGACTTTTAATGATTTCTATATGACTATTGGAATTTCCATTGAGCATTCTGTTCCTCATATTCATACACAAAAGGGCTTAGCTGGATCTTTAATAAAAAGACTTCAACTAATTACACGACCATTAATGTTAAGGGCTAACTTGCCTACCTCAGTTTGGGGTCATGCAATTCTTCATGCTGCAGCTGTAACACCCCCAAAATAGGTCCATTCCATCCAACCCATTCTGAGTCGTCAAAATACATGATGCGAAAACTAACTACAACTTTATTACAACAATTGTCGTGCAAAATATAACAACACATATGCTGTGAGTTTGGATACAAATATATACCAACTGTAGCACGTCACAATGACACCTTACATAAAGGTATAGTCGAAAACTGTTTTAGAAATTAGAATCTTTGGGAAGTGCTCAAGGAAACCTTCGTACATGGGAGGCCATGCTTCTAGGTTATGATAGATATCATATGGCCACATAATTATCCTTGGTTGACCCAATAGACCCCAAAGAAAAATAAGAAGATTACTATCATATTCTTCCCAATGGTGAGTTTTCTCTTGACATATCATTATCTCTACTGTCTCTAATTGAGAGTTAAATTTCAAATAGACTCCAAGATCATATAGGTAGTGCTGGTAGATATACTCAGCAAGTGGATGAGCACAATCTTGTCTTATGATGACACGAGGTTGTATGTCATTAGACATCTTGTATGATAGTGGCAAAACACTTTTTCAAGTTAAATTCACCTCACCCTCAACATCTATAGACCACCATTCTATTCCCTTGTTATTCCCCCGCTCGACCCAGCTACACTTTTATTACCTGAAAGGAATTGTGAAGCAAAATGGTGAGCACAACTAGCTTAGTAAAAATATCATGACCAAAGATAATTAAATTATCAATAGCCTTCATCAATAATAAATCAGAGATTTAGAACATATGGTAGATGATAAAAAAAATTTAACCATAGTTGCAGCGGAACGAGCAATCCATTAGAAGAGTCAAATAAACTATAAAGTCTATTATCTTCTCTATGTTAAAAGTCCACCAACAATGTTTTATCCCTATAACATCAATCAACAATTCCTGTCCACAATCACATATATAACTCATAATCATAATTGTTGTTCTAAATTCCTTTTCTCATCCAGGACAAAGATAATTTTTATCACCTGAAACATCAAAGATCATAGTTATACCAAATCACAGTTCATGTTCATAATCATACTAATAAATTCATCTTTGCACTACGGCCAAAGATATACATCAATAAGTCATCTTTGCACTACAGGCAAAAGATATTCATCAACAAGTCATCTTTGCACTACAGGCCAAAGATATTCATATCTCAAAGAAATACATAATCATTTCAGAATTTATATAAACCATAATTATAACCATATATGTTGATCAATTCACCTTTGCAATTAAGCTAAAGATATTCAATTATAAATTCAATGGTCATGATCATACCAGTCAACAATTTAACTTTGCACTACTGGCCAAAGAGAACCTATAGTCACGATCATACCAATAATCTATCCATCTTTACACTCAAGTCAAAGAGAAATATCATCATTAGGGTTATAAGAATGTTAAATATGATAATAAAAACAAAATTATCAAAACATGGATTCAATCAATAATAACCATAATAAACATCTTGGATAAAAAGAAAAATTATATTTTTCGGTGAATAATGTCGTATTCGTGAATAGTGTCGTATACGTGAATAGTAACCCCGACACAAAGAGATAAACTTTCACAATAAAATCCATATCAATAATTATAACACCTTAATCCAAATGTTATAAATCACTTAATAATATCAAAATCTTAATATTATTAATATTACAACAATATTTAATAATTTCTTAAACTTATAAACAATTTATTTAAATTGTTTACACTTTACTAATTAATGCATTTAATCATCATAAAATGCCAAACTCATAAGATTTCATCACCAATAACCAAAACCCTCATCAAAAATTTGCATATACCTCATATATGATTCTCAAGCCATAAAATCATATTTTTCAATTTTCTTACTTCACATAACATATTTAATTCATTTACTCATAACTAGAATATTTTCATGAAAAATACTAAATCAGTTCCAAAAATATTTTTTTTCTGGGATTTAGCAGAATATAGTCCTATATTGAACATATATTTTTCTTAGAATTTTTAAAAGTCATTTACTATTTTTCACATGGCCAAAACCACCGAATATTTAAACATTTATCATAAATTATACTTTTATCCAAAAATTCCGAAATTCACAGGGTATACTGATGTTATATAGATGTACTCCTAATAAAAATTTCATCAATTTTGGAGTTAACCACAAGGAGTTATAAGCGATTACTTTTAAAATAGTCTTTCCTCATAAAATTCATAACTCTTAATCTATAAATCCAAAAATCGCCATTTTTGGACACAATCTATAAAACTCATCAAAATATCATTTCAAATTTTTCCAGAATTTTTGAAGGTTCAGAAGAATTTCAAAATAATAACCCTTAAAATCCCTTATTATCCCTTACCTCAAAAGAGCAGTACTTCTGACTGGAATAACACTGAACGAACTTGCACCGTATATCAATACTCAAAGTATACTCAAAATACTCACAAGAATACGCTCGATAATATAGAGAGAGAAAACTTCAGTTTCTGGTGTGATTTTCAATTATAACCTAAGCACCCTATTTATAGGAAATTGCTTAGAACACCAAAGCAGAAAAATTTATTAAAATAATAATATTATATTTTTTTTCCAAGACTTCATACGTATGCTCTCAACATCAGAACTCAGCCCCTAACACATGTTAAATGAGGGAAACAAAATGTAAAAAACGTTTTTCATATTAAAAATATTTTAAACTTCCAAAAATCAATTATTTCGGAGCTTCGGAACTTCAATGATTCATAATAAATAGCCCTTTTGTCCGAAAATTCGAATCTCGCAAGTTTTTATAGGAAATTCAATTCTCTACAACTTTGCAGAAGAAAGTTTTTCCAAATTCCAAACAAAAATTGACCGAAATCCATAAATGAACGATTTTACAGGCTATAATCAAATTTCAGTCAAGAAATGGGATCCACTGACACATAAAATAGGATTTAAATATTTTTGGTAACAAAAATACTCCTCCTCCACATATACTAATATATCCCACATTCATCGAAAAAATATCATCATTATTATATTATTAAAATATAATAATATATTTAAATGAATTATTTTATCAGAAAAAGATAAAATATTAATTTTCAACAATTGTCACATTAAAAATTTTCTCTATCTATATCCACATAAAATCAATATTTTTCTTATCATATAAATCAATAATTAATTATTCACAAATAATATTACAGAATCACAGTACTGACAACCAGGTCGTTCCTAGGAAAGAGGGGGCTTTTCAATAAGAATTTCTCCTTACTGGCGCGCAATTAGGTGACCAAACCTCTCCTTAGACAGAACTTTCTAGACATTGCCAATAATGTTATCTAATAAGATTATTCAGATAATATGAATTATTGCTTCGATAATGAAAAATACTGTGTAATGACAATTATTGAAACAACAGCAATATAAAATATCAACGCTGCAATTATAAAATAAAATACTGAACAGTAATTACTGTAACCATTATTGAGTAGTGCCTTCTTACGTAAAAATTAATAATTCAAAAATATTGTGCAATACCGTGTGCTACTGTGCAACAACGCGTATTACTTTACTTTACCCACCTGGTATTCCAATAGTGTTAACAATAACGATTACACCGTTATTTATAAAAACTTTAATTTGTCATTTTCTTCATCCGATAATTATTCTGTTACGGGGCCCACAAAAGGCTGCGCCGTCGTACGAATATTCCCCAACAGAAAGAATATTCCACGACCAAACGAATATTTCCCGACAACAATGAATATTTTATAACCACTTGCGTATTTTTGAAAAAATTTCATATATCACCCTTAACTTTAACTTTCTATCAATTTAACCATTTACTGAATTGTAATTATAAGAAAAATTGAATACTTTTATTTCATAAAATTCGGGGTCTTACAGCAGCCATCATTCGAGTAAGACCAACGGCTCTTCATAAATTTTCTCATCTACAGTTAGTTCTTGGACAGATACCTAACATATCACACTTTCGAGTTTTTGGAAGTGCAGTATATGTTCCAATTGCACCTCCACAAAGAACTAAGATGGGATCCCAACGAAGAATAGATATTTATGTTGATTTTGATTCTCCTTCTATTATCAGATATCTTGAACCTTTAACTGGAGATATTTTTACTGCACGTTATGTAGATTGTCATTTTGATGAATCTGTATTTCCACCATTAAGAGGAGGGAAAGTTTTAAATAAAAAACCCTCTGAAATATCATGTAATGCATCAGATTTAAATTCACTTGATCCTCGTACAGGACAATGTGAAATTGAAGTTCAAAGAATCATTCATTTACAAAATATTGCAAATCAAATGCCAGATGCATTTAATGATGCTAGAAAAGTGATAAAGTCACATACACCTGCAGTGAATACTCCAGCAAGGATAGAAATACCTACTGAAAAATCAATTCCTGGAGAAATGACGAATAAGGTAATAGAAGAATCTAAACCACGCCAGAAGCGTGGAAGACTGGTTGGTGCAAAAGACACTGTACCACGAAAATCAAAAGCAAATAAGGGAATCCCTGAAGGAATACCCGCTCCAGAAGTAGCACTTATTCCAAGAGTGGGAATAGCTCCAGAAGAGGTAAAAATTGCTCCAGAAGTAGCACATATTCCAAGAGTGGGAATAGCCCCAGAAGAGGTTCAAAATCTCAGTGAAGGGATAAGAGATCTCAATAAATTATGTACATGATGAGAAAATATGGGATCGAAGCAAAGTCATGATTGACGATATATTTGTTTTCTCTATAGCATCAGATATTACTTTGATTCCTGACACGGATCCTGAACCACAAAATGTGGAAGAATGTTGGAAAAGAAAAGATTAGCCAAAATGGAAAGATGCAATTCAAACTGAGCTACAATCTCTATTGAAAAGAGAAGTATTTGGACCAGTAGTCCAAACACCGCTGGGTGTAATCCTGGTTGGAAATAAATGGGTATTTGTACGAAAGCGAAATGGGAAAAATGAAATTGTAAGATACAAAGCCCGACTTGTAGCTCAAGGATTTTTACAAAAACCTGGTATTGATTATCAGGATACATACTCTCCAGTAATGGATGGAGTTACTTTTCGCTTTCTGATAGGTATGGCAACCGTGGAAGGTTTGGAAACACGTCTGATGGATGTTGTAACTGCATACCTATATGGCTCACTTGACAGTGAGATTTACATGAAAATCCCTGAAGGATTGAAAATGGCTGAATCACAAAGGCCACGTCACATATATTCAATCAAGTTACAACGTTCATTGTATGGGTTGAAACAGTCTGGTCGTATGTGGTATAATCGACTTAGTGATTATTTAATAAAAGATGGATATATAAATGATCAAGTATGTCCATGTGTTTTTATTAAGAAATCACAAAGTGGATTTTCCATCATTGCTGTATATGTGGATGATTTGAATCTTGTAGGTACTCCTGAAGAACTCACAAGAACTGCTACTTATTTAAAAGATGAATTTGAAATGAAAGATCTTGGAAAAACAAAATTCTGTTTGGGAGTACAAGTGGAGCATTTAGCATCTGGAATTTTTGTTCATCAATCCACATATGCTGAAAAGATTCTTAGTCGCTTTCATATGGATAAAGCCCATCCTTTGACTACCCCGATGGTTGTTCGATCTTTAGAAGTTGATAAAGATCCATTTCGGCCTCTAGAAAGTGAGGAAGAAGTTCTTGGACCAGAAGTTCTATACCTAAGTGCAATAGGTGCTCTTATGTAGCTTGCAAATTGTACACGGCCTAATATTAGTTTTGCTGTCAACTTATTAGCAAGATATAATTCTTCTCCTACTAAGAGACATTGGGATGGGATCAAACACATTTTGAGATACCTCCGTGGAAGTATAGATCTTGGTTTATTTTATCCAAGAAATTCAACGTCACAATTGTTTAGATATGCCGATGCAGGATATTTATCAGATCCACACAATGGAAGATCACAAACAAGTTATGTATTTACATATTGTGACACAGCTATCTCCTAGAAATCCACAAAGTAAACCATGACGGCTACATCTTCAAATCACTCAGAGATTCTCGCTATACATGAAGCAAGCAGAGAGTGTGTTTGGTTAAGATCAATTATTCAGCATATTCAACAATCATGTGGACTACCATCAATCAAATACATTCCTACAATTCTGTATGAGGATAACGCTGCATGCATTGCTCAAATTAAAGGAGGATACATCAAGGGAGATAGTGAAAGTAGTATGCACACAAGCCAATCATGTTTGTTGATAAAGCATATACTTTGTAAACAATCTTATTCATTTATTAATAAAAAGTATTAATTTATTAAAGGCTTTTAATTATCTACATGATGCTGTTTTATAATATGTGATAAACTCATAGTTTTAAGCAATGTTTTTAGAATAATGATGATGATCATTATAATGAGATCTAAATTCTTAGAAAGCTTAAAACTAAAATAGTTCCCAATCGTTGGATTACTAAATTGGGGATTAGTAAATCCGGATAGATTGGTACATACGTTGCTTGCTCATTGGATGAGGATGATTGATCTCATGATCATTTGTGTGGAGACACTAAAGCAAGTATGTCAGTGCTTATTAGAGAATAAGTTCACTGAACGTGACTCGCTAAGGAATACCTAATGGAGTTTTACTTGCATGTCAATAGGAATTCCTGTAGTGATAGTAGTACAAGTGATCCTTGGACTTGAGATCATCATAGTATCTTGTGTATGATGAGTTATACTTTGACTTATTCCTTAAGACCCTTAGGGTATATCAAAGGGTATGCTTGGGTATAATAAGTTGTACATGGAGATAATGTATGATCAATAAAGAATCTACCACTTCAAGTAAAAGAAGAGAAATGTCCTATGTGATTCGATAAATGACAACCCAATAGTCCTTGGCCAAGGCAGAATGAAATTAGAAAGGAGTTTCTAATTTGCATTATTTGGAGTTGTGCATTTAAGAGTCGAAATACATATAATTAAATAAAATAAGACTTGACAGAAATTTCATGTCTTATATTTAATTGGGACATTGTATGGTGGAAGGATTGAATTGTACGGTAACTATTTACTCAAAGGTTCTTTTATGATTAATGTTGAAATCTATATTATCTGGAAAGTCGTTGATCGCTAGGGAGGCTTATCCCTATTGTAGAATAAATATTATTTATTTAAATAAATTATTAGTTTAATTTATTTATTTAAATAAGATTAGAATTGTTCTAATTGATTTATTCACAACCGGTTTAATATGGAGAACCTAAAGGGTCACACCATAAAAGGAAGAATAATTATTTAAGAAGTTAATGGCATAATCATAATAATAAGTTAAGTATATTTAATTTAATCTATGGTGATAGAATAAATTAAATAGCTTAATATTTATTATTTAATATTTTGGAAATATTAAATATAAATTAATAAGAGGAGTCTTATTATTATTATTACTATTATTATTATTATTATTTAATTCCTAAAGGAGTTTGAGAATTAATTAATATAAGTACTCTCATTTATTCCTAATAAGATTAGGAGGGAAAATTAGTTAAAGGAGTTTAATTAATTATCCCTAATAAGATTAGGGAGCCCATTTAATTAAAAGAATTTAATTAAATAAATAATACCTTATTTTTAATAGGGTTACTTGATATCTTTATAAGAGGAGTCTTATATCAGATATCAAACATACGTTATTCCAATTGTTGGAGAGTACGCCCCTTTTTCTATAGATATAGAAAACTAGGGTTTGAGCCAAAGACCCATCTTCTTGAATTTTGTTCTTCCTTGGTGGATCACCTCTAGAGGCCAAACACTTGGGTGGCTAACGTTGATCAAAGGAATGAACCAAACCCGGTGGATTCAAGTTGAACGCGAAAGGATTTGGATGTGAACTTGTACCTGAGGAAGCTCGATCTTCAAAGGTATGATTTTATTCTTTATCTTTTCGTTTAATTAATAATTGTGCATAAAGGGCGATCCGGGTTTATGGTTTGTAAAATTTTAAAACTCTGATTTTACACGTTTCCGCTAATTTTTGTAATTTGATTGCGTTCTTGAATATTACAAACCTAACAGTGGTATCAGAGCCAAACCTTTATGTGAATTATTAATTGTTCAGATTTGATATGTATATTGATATGTGTTTAGAACAATTTAATTGGGCATAATTTTGTTGTATAAAATTTAAAAAAAAAACGGCAAGAGATTTCCGGAAATCTGTTGGAAAATAGCAAACTGATTTTTCGGATTTTTTTTTATTCCCTGTGATTTCGTTGTCTAGTCCGTGGTTATTCAATCGGTTAATATATTATAATATATATATTATATGTTCATGGACAAGCTGCCTTTTGTTAATGGTTAACAAATAATGATAACAAGGGAGCAATCATTTTTCCGAACCTGGTGAATCAATTTGGAAGCATGAATGATTACTAGCATAAAAAAAAAAAAGGTTCCAGGATCACGTGGCCCAGGAATCATGCCCATTGTATCAGGATTCTTTTTCATAAGATTAGTATATATATACTTATTATATATTTACGGTTATTATATATATATATATATATATAATAGTTTATATATATATATATTTATATACTAATCTTATTATTTTATAATTAAAATAAAATATTTATTTTAATCATAAAATAAAAGGTTTATTTTAATATTAAAATTAAATTTCATGCTAACTAATTAGAGTTGGAATTGGATTCCATGATAACTAATTGGAGTTGAAATTGGATTTCATGTTTCCTTAAATAAAGGAGTTTATTTAGATATAAAATTGGATTTCATATTATTCAAAATAAAGGAGTTTATTTATGAATAGGAAAATAATCCGTGTTTCCTTTGATAAAGGAGTTTTTTTTTTTACATGGAATTGAATTCCATAATTAATTAAAATAAAGGAGTTTATTTTGATTAAAGATTTTGATTAAAATAAAATAGTTTATTTTATTCAAAATTAGATAAATTAAAATAAAATAGTTTTATTTTGATTTAAATTTGGATTAAAATAAAGGAGTTTATTTTGATTCAAAATTAGATTTTATACTAACTAAATTTTGCCCATTAAATGATATCAATATATATATTAAATGTTTATTATTCATAAGATGAATATTATTTATTGATGCATATGGTGATGTGTATGATAATAAATGGGATTGATTATGGACTATTGACCAATGTGATTGGATTTTATTTTAGTTGGATGCATGAATGTATGTGTTTTATTAAATGGGGTCTGCGTACCTCGTCTTCTCTAATTTTTCTTAATGTAAATTCTAACTCCCTCCTATGTACTTCCCCTTGACTGCTGATCAAGGTTTCTATTTATTTTAAATAGTTTTGTAATAGAAATAGTTAGAATTAATTTTGAAGAATTGGAGATCAAGGAGTAAGGAGCGCTTGAAGACCCGTTTGTAATGGAGCCCGGGTTTAAATGTAATAGTTATATTTAAATATTAATTCTTGCACCCCTAGGGTTTGACCTTTTGGTTCACTTGGTGGCTCTAGTGAACCAAACTAGAATAAAAGTCCATAATCAATCCAGGTAGAATATAGTATTCTATATGTGCATGCTTATACTATATATATTATATATTATGCAAACATGCTTCGCATGTTAATTAATATGACGCGTATTTTATATATATATGTGCATGCGCGGTAAACAAGATGAGACATTTTAATAACAAACCCCTCAAATATTTTATATTAAGTTGTAACGTTCAAAGATATTTGGAATATCGAACGTCGCCTTCTAGCATGATAGAAACAATAGAGTATTGAATATTTAATATGAGTTTGTTGTGCACACACAAGGCGAGTATTAAATATTTAAGATGTTGTTTTTATTACATATGATGTTTATAAGGAATTGAACATTACTGCTTTGTTGTGCACACACAAGGGCTGTAGTTTTCTCTTTACTTATATGGAAATGCTGGGTCTGACTTAACTTAAATCATTTTAGTTCGGATGTGCACACACTTGACCATTACGATTTAAGAGGCAAATTACAAGGAGTTACATAGTTGATGTAATTGACAAGAGTTGTCTACCTATTTATTTATATATAGTTTGTTGTGCACACACAAGGCTATATACATTTGAAATGGGATCCTTATTCTCACTAGCATATCTTTAATTAGATTTTGCCGAACTATATAAGTGAGGGTAATATAGTTTGAAGAAAATAGTGGGAGATACCAATTTAAAACAAGACCTAAATTATTTTGGTAATTAATAAAAGAATGTATGTTAAAATGTTGTTAATTACAAATTCATTTACAGAATTTTACAATGTCTAAATTACTATCACTGCGTAGCATATTAGATGCTAAATTAACCGGACCGAATTAAACGGATTGGTTAAGGAAATTGAGAATAGTTCTCATGGCTTAAAAGCTATCTTATGTCCTTAATACGCCTATCCCTGCAATGGTTGCAGACAATGCCTCTGAGGAAGATATTGCTACTTTTAGAAAGTGGCTAGATGATGCATAGTTAGCTCAATGCATCATGCTCGCATCCATGAGTAACTAGCTTCAGCGTCAGCATGAAACTATGGATGCTTTTACTATATTCCTGCACATCAAGTAGTTGATGGTGAGGAAAGTAAGACTAATAGATATCAGATATCTAAGGAGCTCTTCCGATCTAGAATGACCGATGACACTACGGTACAGATAAAAGTCCTTAACATAATCAATTTGATTGATCAATTAGGACAACGGGTTTTGTCATGGATGGAGAGTTGAGCCAAGATTTGATCTTGCACTCACTTCCGGACTCCTTTCACAATTGTTGTGAATTTTTCATATGAACGAGCTAGATATCAGCATCGCTGATTTGCTTAACATGTTGAAAAATATTGAGAGTCACTTTCCAACCAAGAAAGACCATGTCTTACTGGTAGGGGCCAAAGGATCTTCTGAAAAGAAGAACGATTCTAAGAAGGTAAATATAAAGGCAAAAACAAAGGATAATAAGAACAAAACTGATACGGATAGCAAAGGAGTTTGCTTCCATTGCAATAAGCCTGGACACTGGAAAGTAACTGCGAGAAGCATCTTGCAGAGGTTAACCTAAGAAGCTTAGTGAAGTTTCGGTTACAAATACAGATTTGTTCATGATTGAAATAAATTTTTCTTTAAGTCAAGGTTCTACTTGGGTAATGTATACCGACTTTGGTTATCATAAATATAGATTTATGAAGGGACCAAGTAGAAGTAGAAAGCTAAACAAATATAAGTAAACCTATGTGTGGAAAATGAAGCAAAGGTTGCTGCATTAGCCATAGGAACTTATAGTTTAGCAATTTCTACGGGCAAGTCTATTAAGTCAATAAGTTGTTATTGTATTCAAGTTCTCGTTGGAAACATTATTTCCATTTTATTGTTGGACAATGAAATCTTTGGTATTATATTTAAGAACAATTGTTGTTCTATTTATAATAATAATGTTTTGTATAGAACTAAAATATTACTTAATGGATTTTGTATACTTGACTTACGTGAAAAATACATTTTTTGCAAATTGAACAAACTAATATAAGAAAAGGAGATGATCATTCAAAGAGTTGAATGTATGTATTTGTTGAAATACAAGTGTAAATTATTTGAAAGGTTCAAAGAATTCAGAAGTGAAACAAATTGACAAAGTATTAAGATTCTTTGATTAGATCAAGGAATAAATACTTGTGCAATAAGTTTTTAGATCATCTTAAATGGTTTCTCATAATGGACACATCCTGATACGCAATAATTGATTGATGTATCTGAATGGAAAAATCGTACCTTGTTGGACATGGTGCGGTCTATAATGATTTTACCAACATTCCAGTATCTTTCTAGGGTCATGCCCTGAAATGGCTGCATATCTACGGAAAAGCTAACCTCAAAATCCGGCCTTAAGACTCCATAAAAGTTATGGACAGGGAGGATTCCTAATCTTAAGTATGTTAAGATAAGGGGTTGTCTAACTTATATGAAACAGTTTCAAAGGATAAGCTTGGGACAAAATTTGACAAGTACAGATTTGTGGGACATCCTAAAGTAAGTTTAGGGCATATGTTCTATAATCCTACTTAGCAAAAGGTGTTTGTTACGAAACATGCTGCCTTCTAAGATAAAGGTGTTTATCATTGAAAGGGCTAGTGGGAGGATAATACATCTTGAAAAGTTCAAGAACCACAAAACAGTACAAGTCAAATAAGAGGAACCTATAGATAGACCTATTGTACCACAACCGAATCATAAATCTGGAATAGTACCGAAGATACCTAGGAGGTATGGATTCATCATGGATGATGATGATGAGGTACGTATCATAGAAGATGATGATCCAGTTACATACGATGAGGTAAGAGTTGAACATTCATTTTGATATGATAATCAAAAGAGTTTGATTTTATCAAAAATAAGAATGAACCTAGTGTGTACAAAAGGGTCAGTGGGAGCGTCGTGACATTCCTAGTATTATATGTTGATATACTATGGATACGGAATGACATGCCAATGCTAGAATCAATAAAGATAAAGTTGTCTAAACATTCCTCCATGAATGATTTGGGAAGAGCTCGACTTAACCCAATGAACGTATATTCATTTGATGTTAAAGTTGTTTAGCATGGCAAACTCCATGGGATGTCTCATGTTGATGAGTCATGGAGTGTATCTCTCTTATTAGTCCCCATAGACTCCTAAAAGAGAGATCGCATGAGTAAAAATCATGTATGCAATGAAATATACGCGACCTGATGTTGATCAGTCATATTCTGGAGAAGTTCACTGTGAGACAGTGAAAAACATCTTAAAGTACTTAACCAGCACTAAGGATGTGATATAATTCATGGCGGGTCTGAATTAAAACTAGAGGGCTTAACATACTCAAGTTTTTCAGACAGACCAAGATGACAGAAAATCCACTTTAAGGTAAAGGGTTACCTTGAACGGTGGTACAGTGAATTGGAAAGGTTCCAAACAGCAAAGAGTTGCTGGTTTAGTGATAAAGACAAAGTAAGTAGCTATAAATGAAGCTGCAAGTTGATTGTTTGGATAAAAGTTCATTACAGAACTAGGAATAGTTCCTAAGTCTCATCTTGGATCTAAACATGTGTTGTGGCACTTTCATTTGATTATAAGAATCAATGAAAGATGGGAAATCACTATAGAGATAGTGGACTCTCAAGAACAACATTACATATCCATTGACTAAAGCTTATCCAACAGCAGGATAAACGTCACTTAGAGAAGAAGGGTATGAGATACCATGGCGATTGGCTTTAGTGCAAGTGGGAGATTGAAAGTAGTATGCGCACAAGCCAATCATGTTTGTTGATAAAGCATATACTTTGTAAACAATCTTATTCATTTATTAATAAAAAGTATTAATTTATTAAAGGCTTTTAATTATCTACATGATGCTGTTTTATAATATGTGATAAACCCATAGTTTTAAGCAATGCTTTTAGAATAATGATGATGATCATTATAATGAGATCTAAATTCTTAGAAAGCTTAAAACTAAAATAGTTCCCAATCGTTGGATTACTAAATTGGGGATTAGTAAATCCGGATAGATTGGTACATACGTTGCTTGCTCATTGGATGAGGATGATTGATTTCATGATCATTTGTGTGGAGACACTAAAGCAAGTATGTCAGTGCTTATTAGAGAATAAGTTCACTGAACGTGACTCGCTAAGGAATACCTAATGGAGTTTTACTTGCATGTCAATAGGAATTCCTGTAGTGATAGTAGTACAAGTGATCATTGGACTTGAGATCATCATAGTATCTTGTGTATGATGAGTTATACTTTGACTTATTCCTTAAGACCCTTAGGGTATATCAAAGGGTATGCTTGGGTATAATAAGTTGTACATGGAGATAATGTATGATCAATAAAGAATCTACCACTTCAAGTAAAAGAAGAGAAATGTCCTATGTGATTCGATAAATGACAACCCAGTAGTCCTTGGCCAAGGCAGAATGAAATTAGAAAGGAGTTTCTAATTTGCATTATTTGGAGTTGTGCATTTAAGAGTCGAAATACATATAATTAAATAAAATAAGACTTGACAGAAATTCCATGTCTTATATTTAATTGGGACATTGTATGGTGGAAGGATTGAATTGTACGGTAACTATTTACTCAAAGGTTCTTTTATGATTAATGTTGAAATCTATATTATCTGGAAAGTCGTTGATCGCTAGGGAGGCTTATCCCTATTGTAGAATAAATATTATTTATTTAAATAAATTATTAGTTTAATTTATTTATTTAAATAAGATTAGAATTGTTCTAATTGATTTATTCACAACCAGTTTAATATGGAGAACCTAAAGGGTCACACCATAAAAAGAAGAATAATTATTTAACAAGTTAATGGCATAATCATAATAATAAGTTAAGTATATTTAATTTAATCTATGGTGATAGAATAAATTAAATAACTTAATATTTATTATTTAATATTTTGGAAATATTAAATATAAATTAATAAGATGAGTCTTATTATTATTATTACTATTATTATTATTATTATTTAATTCCTAAAGGAGTTTGGGAATTAATTAATATAAGTACTCTCATTTATTCCTAATAGGATTAGGAGGGAAAATTAGTTAAAGGAGTTTAATTAATTATCCCTAATAAGATTAGGGAGCCCATTTAATTAAAAGAGTTTAATTAAATAAATAATACCTTATTTTTAATAGGGTTACTTGATATCTTTATAAGAGGAGTCTTATATCAGATATCAAACATACGTTATTCCAATTGTTGGAGAGTACGCCCCTTTTTCTATAGAGATAGAAAACTAGGGTTCGAGCCAAAGACCCATCTTCTTGAATTTTGTTCTTCCTTGGTGGATCACCTCTAGAGGCCAAACACTTGGGTGGCTAACGTTGATCAAAGGAATGAACCAAACCCGGTGGATTCAAGTTGAACGCGAAAGGATTTGGAGGTGAACTTGTACCTGAGGAAGCTCGATCTTCAAGGGTATGATTTTATTCTTTATCTTTTCGTTTAATTAATAATTGTGCATAAAGGGCGATCCGGGTTTATGGTTTGTAAAATTTTAAAACTCTGATTTTACACGTTTCCGCTAATTTTTGCAATTTGATTGCGTTCTTGAATATTACAAACCTAACAGATAGAACAAAGCACATTTCACCTAAATTCTTCTTCACACATGAGCTACAAAAGAAGGGTGATATAGATGTGCATCAAATTCGATCATGTGATAATCTAGCCGACTTATTCACAAAATCGCTATCAAATGCAACGTTTTCAAAACTTCAGAAAAGGATCGGAAAGTTTCGACTGAAAGACTTATGACAATATTTCATCAAGGAATAATGAATTCCTTTTAAGGGGAAGACTGTACTCTTTTTCCTTAGTCACGATTTTTATCCCAATGGGTTTTTTCTGACAAGGTTTTAACGAGGCAGTCAATTAAGATATTTATGTAAAAGATATGTAATCCTTTTCCCTTCGTTAAGTTTTTCCCACTGAGTTTTCTTAACAAGATTTTTAATGAGACATAATCTTCTATCGTAGGGAATCAGGGGAAGTGTTAGAAAGCGTGTGGCATGTGATTCCCTCCTTCCTTTGCTACCTCCGTTACTCTCCACCTTTATTCCCTCTTTCTTCTCCTCTTCTCATGCTTCGCCTATATAAAGGCAGTACATCCTGCTGAATTGAATTAAGATTTTCTCTGAAGAAGAATTTCTCTCTCTTTTTTCTTACTCTCTAAATTTATACAGCAATTATAAGAGTACTTTTATACACTTTGCTAAAGTTTTATAACAAAATACACACAATAAATAAATTATCAAATATATATAAAATATTATATTTATACATATCAGATGGTACAGTAGCATTTTTTATTTTAATTATTTCACACGTCAGCAAAATATGTCCAAGTGTTAACTCAGTTTGTCTATTTGGCATGTCTGTCAATGGCAGGGGTATAATCGACCCAAAAATTGTAACGTTAGAGATACTTTTGGACAAAAAAAGTATAGAGTGCTCGGTAGACATCGTGGTAAAAGTCAGGGGCATTTTTGAACCTTCTCCCTATAAATTTAAGCCTTATTATAATTACAAAATTTATTAAGGAGAATATGGAGGTGCACAGCCGTGTAACTTTTAAAGTTACACGGTCTACGATCGTAGAGTGATTTCACTCTACGATCGTAGAGTAGTCACTCTACGATTTGTGAATTCACTCTAATATCGTGGACTACTCTACGATAGCAGAGAGAGTAGTCCACGATATTAGAGTGAATTCACAAATCGTAGAGTGACTACTCTACGATCGTAGAGTGAAATCACTCTACGATCGTAGACCGTGTAACTTTAAAAGTTACACGGCTGTGTACCTCCATTTTTACCATTTAGTAATATATGAGATTAATAAAATTTATATAAAATTTTCAATAATTATGATTAATACTTATCATATGAAGACTTCAGTAATTATCATTAATACTTATTTATCTGACAATCAAAAAATTATATAAACATTCATAATATATATCATTTTTCATAAAATATAAGGAGGGTCCTTTTTTCAAATATTTACTCTATAAGAATAATTTATTATAATAATGTGGTATAAAATAGCATAGGGATTCTTTAATTATTCAACCAGAGTCGGGGCTGGAGAGGGAATAATTGCGTAGGAAAAATTTTTAATATATAAATTTTGAGAATTATTTTTCCTAGTATGCAGAGCTATATAGAGATGTAATTTTTAGATTTGAAGTAAGGGGACATGTCGGTATATGTAGTCAAGTTCAATCAATCGCCTCGATTTGCTCCACACCAAGTGGACACATAAGAGAGAAAAACGAGGAAGTTTGAACAAGAATTGAAACTCTAGCTCTAACATAAATTGTCGGTGTTGCAGATAGGTTCGTTTGGAACGATTCTAGAAAAGGCTATTATAGCGAAGGAAGGAGTGAGTCACTAAGCCTCTATAACCGAGAGAAGAAGAATAAAGGTAAGTCTGAAGTGGGTAGTGGAAGTGGAGGAGAACAAAAGAGGAAATGGAATAATTTTGAAAATATCGGGAATAAGCAAGGAGATCAGAAGAAAAGGTTTGAGACATGTAAGACATGCGAGAAGAATCACACGGGGTTGTGTTCACATGGAAAGGTTATATGTTATACGTGTGGGCAGAAGAGACACATTTTTCCTAATTGTCCCAACCCGAAGAAAAATAGTGGGTGTTTTGTAGGTGGGTCGGTAGACCATATGACAAAGAATTGTCCGAAAAAGGGAGCCGACGGGGAAGTAGCAACAAAGGGAATAACAATAGAAAATTGACAATAAATGGTTTAACTCTTCCAAATAGACCGACAACCCGAACCTTATGTATTATTTGAATTTTCGATTAATATAAGAAAAAAACTACTCCATCCGTCCCTTAATATATGTTGCCTTAAAATTGTGCACACAAAATAAAGAAATGGTTGTATAATATAAAATATAGAATAATGCTAGAGACAAACTATTCTATAAATATTTTACAAACTGATGATGTGACATACTCCACCTCAGCATATTTTGTGGGGCTGAAGACTACATTGAAACAATTTGTTAATTAATATGCTGAGATGGAGTATGTCACATCAACCGTTTGTAAAATATTTGTAAAATAATTTTTGTCTGTAGCATTACTCTTAAATATAATATCAATTGTCTATAATATCCTTAAATTCTAATAATTACCGGTACCGATCCGAAAATACCAAGAACCGAAATCGGTACCAAATTACCGGTTCGGTACACAATCGGTACCGATTTTTTTGGTTCGGTTTTTGGTTATACCGCATGCATGGTGATATATATAATTATTAATAAATAATAATAATTAAATATTTTTTTAATAAGCTACGGTGCTCTGTTTATTCTTCATTAATTTTTAATTTCCCTTTTAAACTTAAGTTTTGGACTATAATTGTTGAATGTTGATATGGTGCTCTGCTTATTCATTGTTGAATGTTTATTTAGTTTTGCAGTATTGAATTTAGCAACTTTCAACTTCCTTGTTGATAACTTGATATGGTGCTGAGGCAGTGAAGTGCTCTGTTTATTTATTATTGAATGTTGATATTTCTTGTTAAATGTTGCAGAGGAACATGCAGATTTGATATGTTAAATTGATAAGCACAAATAACTCATATATAATCCTAAAACGGAAAGACTTTCAAGTTTATTTGCCAAATACTGTCAACAAAATACTAGAACCATCACAAAATACTGTCAACAATCAAAACTAGAAATATAGATGCTTCAGCATGTAGAAGTAGAAAAAAGGACAAAACATGAAGACGAATGTATAAAAATTCTGAATATTCTTAAATATCAGGATAATCCTCTCCTGATAGTTATTTGGTAAAGTAATATTCTTAATATTCACAAACAGGTGTAACCATGTGATAAAACATCAACTAAAGTAATAACAGAGTGACAAAACAGAGTCATAACCTGATAACCATGTAATAAAACATCAACTAAAGTCATTTCATCAACTGAAATAGAAAAACTAAAGTAATGCATGATCAGTAATCCTAGCAAGTAATCCAATCAACCATATTACATATCCAACTAATCCAAGATTAAAAACAAATAACGCACAAGGCACAATTCTCTCAACTATCAAGTCTTCATTCTCGAACAAATCAACCATATTACATATCCAAGATTGATGCATCTAAATTGCCTGCTGAAAATTCTGTAATTTTTAAAAGACAAATGTGAGCAAATCATAATTTATTAAGAAGAATTTAAACTACATTACAAAAAAAATAAATAAACAATACAAAGTGTTACAATGTTACTGTGATGTACCTTTTTCAATTTCTTCAAGGGATTCTAACTTTTCTTCGATATCAATTGGTTCGTTGCTTCGGCGAAGCCAATCTTGAGCACAAATAATTCCTTGCACCATCCTAGGAGTTAAAGAGCTCCTAAAGGAATCAAGTATGCGTCCTCTTGTGCTAAATGCCGATTCGGAAGCCACAGTAGAAATGGGAATCGCTAAGACATCTCTAGCCATTAATGAAAGAACAGGAAATCTATGAGTGTTGGATCTCCACCAAGCTAAAAGGTTAAAATTTTCATCTTTTCTTTCAACTCGATCCTTTAAATACATTTCTGGCTCAGTTTGAACTTCCCCACCTTGAACATCCTCAATATGTTGTTCAAATAAGCTGTCAATTTTTCTTTTTTTTCTTGACATACTTTCTACTAATGATGAGCCACCACTTCGAGTTATGCTTCCACTCCCACTTGGAGTTTGAGATGAATGACCTTGGGACAATAAATGATTGAGATTATAATAATTGAACAACTCAAATAATACATCTTTAGCCCCTCTAATCATTTTGATTGCCAAATCACTTTCTTTACCATACATGTGATTAAATACAAACTCAATGAAAATGAATTTGTGTCTTGGATCAAGAACCACGGCAATGTATAACAACTTGTTCATTTTATCAACATCCCCCCAATATTTCATTAACTTTGATCTCATCCTCATAGCCATTTCTCTCATTTGATAATCATGGTCATCTTCCATTTCTTTCAAAAGAACATCAACTTACACAAACTCATGAACAAATCCATTGGATGTAACATATAATGTGCCGGAGATTCTAAGTGTTAATTCATAGAAGTGTTTCAAAAACAAAACAATTCTTCTCACATTACCCCAATCCTCCACCATTGGCCACCCTTCACCTGAGATCATTTCTTGTTTAAACAAAGGATCCTTACTCCCAAGCCTATTAAAAGCACGTTCAAAATGTTGAGCAACATTCAACATTGAATAAGTGGAGTTCCATCAAGTAGCAATATCTTAATGAAGATTTATTTTTAATTTTTTCAAAGTCAACACACTCCTTGAACTTTCTAATCCTAGATGGAGATTGCCTTACCCACCTAATCAATGCCCGAACACGAGCTACCGAAATATTAACATCTTTCAACCCATCAACTACGACCAAGTTTAAAATATGAGCAACACATCGAACATGAATGAATTTATTCTCACAAACACTATGTCCCCATACTTGCAATTGATTTTTTAAATAAGGTATCGCAACATCTTTTGAACTGGCATTATCAACAGTTATAGTAAAAACTCTCTTAATCCCCAATTCTATCAAACAATTCTCAATTGTCATTCAAATGGCCTCACCCTTGTGACTCAAAATTGGAACAAAGTTTATAATTTTTTTTTCTCAACCTCCATTTATCATCAATGTAATGAGCTGTCACAACCATATAATTAAGTCTATACATTGATGTTCATGTGTCAGTTGAAATACATATCCTTTGAGAAGATGAGTTAAAAATGGATTTTAACTTCTTTTTCTCTTCCATATATATTTTAAAACAATCTCTTGTAATTGTGTGACGTGAAGGAACATTGAACCTAGGACATGCGATGGACACAAAATGTCGAAATCCCTCATTTTCGACAAATTTAAAAGGAAGTTCATCAACTAGAATCATACATGCTAAAGCAGCCCGAGTTAGTTCCACGTCAAACTTCCAAAGACAATTATTTGTCGACTCCCCTTCCATGGTCTCATCATCATTATTAGCACTTGCAGATTTAAAGTTCAAGATTGCTTGATTTCTTAACTTCACATTTGGGGGGTAAATTTTACATCTCCTATTGTGAGCATTTAGACCACTAGTCCCTTTATTTTTTGGATCAACACTTAAAATAGCTCCACAATATTTGCATTTAGCTTTAATTTGACCATTTTGCTTATATCTTGTATAATGAGCCCAAATTTTAGCATGAGTCTTACCGGCATCAAGTTGCTCAATTTCACCTTCATTCAACTCCTCTTCATCAATATGAATTGGATTTTCAGCATTCGATTCCACGTTGATGGGTGGCTCAGACTGCTTCTCAGCCATTATAACCTACACATATTGCTTTGTCATATCTAAGACCATTTGATGATAAATTATAATTCAGGTAGAAATGTAGTATGATATATTCCTCTTTTTGAGGTATTAAATAATCTTATAAATAATCACAAATATTTTATAGATTAAATAACAAATTAATTATATGATAAAATAATCCCGATAATAAATTAGTATAAATAGTCACATTGCACAAGTAACCTAAGAAGATCAAAATCCAAACAACAACAAAAAGAGTTTAATAGAAGATGTTGAAAATGAAGAGTTCCTAATTTACTATAGTAAAAAAGTCATAATTCATAAGGTCTTTGGAGACTAAAGAATGAATTTCATTTTAGATACAAACTAATAAAATGAAAGAAATAACAAAGGAAAGGACTAAGAAAGGATTTACATAGGATCAAATATTAATCAAGCATATAACCCTGTGCTTTGTGCAAAATGGAAGTCATCTATCTACCTTCATCCATAGAAGAATGGGATATAGAATTTCTAGAATATTCCTTAACAAAACTACTACCAGCAGAAGCCTTGGAAACACCAGTGTGTGTACAACTACTAGCATTAGTGTTAGTAAGAGCAGAAGTGGTGGTAGTCCAACGTCCTCCGCGCCCGCGGCCATGGATTCCGGGTTTTCCAGGTCTCGGTAAAGTAAACGAGTCGCTTGATAGCATGAGATGAATAGAATTCATATCAGGCCTCTCTGGAACACTAGCTTGACAGCATAACAATCCGAGTTGTATGCACATTGATGCTTCATCAGGATTGCACTCAACAAGGCTTTCATCAACTAATTCCAATGACTTCCCCGCTTGAAAGAGCGCCCACGCCTGAAAAAAGGAGGAAAAACATATTATAAGAAATTCAAAATAACTAATATTGGTTTAGGTAATTTTTTTACCATAAGATTATATAGATATCTCGATCAGAAGGGACTGCTAGGTTGAGTATTATAAAAAATATTTTTGCTCTTAAAGACCTTATATCCCTTTCAATCATTATTAAATGCATAGCATCATGGCAAATTCAAGATTTAGATACTGAAATTCAGTTCATATTCATTTAAATGGAAATCTTTAAAACATATGCAGATAAAGTTCCACTTCCTAAAACAATTGGAAAGCCTAGGAAGCACTTGTTTGATATTCATCATATGATCAGGTGCCAAGAACTACATCAGGTATTACATGACTTACATAGCTCAAGAGGTCTGCTTTTTCATAACCACGCAGCTGATCATAATTTTTTCTGCTGCTGAGAATCTCGAGCACCAAAACTCCAAAGCTGAATACATCTGTCTTCACAGACAAATATCCACGCATTGCATACTCGGGCGCCATATATCCACTACATCAACGAAAGAATTATCTAAAAGGAGATTTTAAGAAAGACTAGAGAATGCTAGGACAAATTACTAGACGATATTTATACAAACAGGGGAGGCAAATAAACCACTCACAGAGTACCAGAAATCCTAAATGTATTTAAATGTGTGTCTTCCCCTGGAAAAAGCCTTGCCAAACCAAAATCGGAGATCTTAGGATTTAATTGCTCGTCTAACAATATATTACTGGCTTTAATATCTCGATGAATAATCCTTTCAGGGGCTTCTTCATGGAGGTAGAGAAGACCTCTAACAATGCCTGTAACTATTTGGAATCGTTTGGTCCAATCCAAGGATGCAGACTTCCTTTTATCTGAAAACACTGATCCTTGTCAAATTTGACAACTAAATTGCCAAGTTGACTAATGCTTAAATAAGACTTTAGACAAGTAACGAAGTTCAGCACTCGGAAAGTATTATTTTACCAAACAGGAAGTAGTCAAGGCTCTTGTTCGGTAGATACTCATACACGAGCATCTTCTCAGGTCCTTCAACACAACATCCCAGCAACATGACCAGGTTCTTGTGCTGAACTTTCAATAATAATTTCACCTCGTTGGTGAATTCTCTTAGTCCCTGCCTTGAATTCATGGACAGCTTCTTCACAGCTACTTCTTGACCATTTGGCATTAGTCCCTGCAAGAAAATAGATTATAAAAGGGTAAGTAATGCTTAAAATCCCTTTGATTGTTAACTCAAAAGCATGGAAACCCCTGCTATATAAAGCATGCACTAGTACGTGTGATGGTGTTAAATGTGTAAAATCTAACATTGTTAATCCCTAGTAGACAAGGTTTTTCCCCAAAACAATAATATGTATACAACGTCAAGTAAAAACACATATGCTTGATGAATACCATAAATTTTGGAATTATGGCATCTTAAATAAAACCCTCTTTAAAAGCAAGGTGTTAATTGTATTTCAGGTTCATTGGAAAATTTGCGCTTAGAAAAAACAGAACCTTTTTGCTTGAATTGGTGTATTTAGTCAACTTAGAGAAAAAGTTTATGACTTGGCTTTGAATAAGTATCTTTTTGTTTTGCAGATGTCTAAACAGAAGGACAATGCAGTACTTAACTATGTTAGGGATGCAAACAAACTGAGATGGACGGAGTATACAGTCATTAAGCTTAGCATGAAGTTTTGTCAAGTTTTATAATAACGATTGAGCTTATCGTGTTTATATAACCAAAAACACAATCGGGGATCTAACCAAATTGAACAACGCCGAATTTTAAGTAGTTTGGATTCTGGTCAAAATCAGGATGCTCAACTTATGAGCCAATTTTATTATTCTTATTATTTTATACTTTTACCTTGAGCTATGTTTAGGAATAGAAATTTATATTCCGTGTATATGAATTCTCCCCCTTCTCAGATTGGATTAATATATTTTTCTTACTTATCAAGAAAAACTTATTAACAAACCAAAGCTGAGCTTTCATTTTGGAACTCGAAAAATGTGACCAGAAAAGAAGGCTAAAAACTTAAAAGGATAACAAGAACATACTAATTCTACCGTCATCAAGAAAAAAAGAATATGCTAATAAAATTCAACAGTCCATCAATTAATTTAATCACTGAAGTTGCAGTTGGATTATTTTAGAAGTATACATAGCCGGATTTCATAAGCATTGGCAAATATGAGGGGAGTGAAACAAATTTCATATAAGCAAATAATAGAAATAAAACACCAAAAAAGGCCGGCTATGTTAGTTTTTTTTATCAATTGGACGTTTGCCAAAAATTCAATTGTTTCTCCTAAAGCCATGTTTGTTTCTAATGATTACTTGGGAATTGAATTGCACCCTATACAAATCAAACATAGCCTAATAGTTTTTATTTTCATTTCTTCATTTACCTTTCCATATGATCCAAACAGAACACTAGGAACTAGACTAAATTGCAAATCTAACCCTCCAATTTGTCATGTTTTTACTAAACTGTTTCCTAAACTTTTTTTTAGCATAACTGTTCCTCGTATGTGCGTTAGGGTGTTCCTTTAATGTTCCATAGACTTTTTTTTTTGCATAGTTGTTCCTCATAGATGCGTTAATCATGCAAATGTGTTCCTCTAATTTTCTTTAACCTATTAAATTTGATTTTCTCTCTCCTCTCTCCTCTCTCCTCCCTCCTCATTTTTTTATTTTTTATTTTTAAAATATATTTAAAAAGTATACTCTTCTTCTTCTTTTTATTTATTTATTTTTATATAGACATTTTGAATTTAACATAAAATATCTTTAAATTCAAAATTAGTATAAATTAATTAATTTTAAACAATATAATTACCAAAATTATAAACTTTACTATTTTTTATTTTATCTAAATGACACTAATAAAAAAATAGTAAGGTTTATATAAACTAGTATTTTTTTTATTAATTATATTTTTTTCATACCGTTATTAGTACCATTTAGATAAAATAAAAAAATAGTAAGGTTTATAATTTTGGAAATTATATTGTCTAAAATTAATTAATTTATACTAATTTTGAATTTAGAGATATTCCATATTAAATTCAAAATGATAATATAAAAATAAACAATTAAAAAGAAGAATAAGAATATACTTTTTACACAAATTTTAAAAATAAAAAATAAAAAAATGAGGAGAGGAGAGAGAAAATCAATTTTTAATAGGTGAGAAAAATTGAAGGAACACGTTTACATGACTAAGGCATCTATGAGGAATAATTATGCTAAAATAAAGTTTGGCCAATATTGGAGGAACACCTTTCCATGACTAAATGAGCAACGGTTATGCTAAAAAAATAATTAGGAAACAGTTTAGTAAAAATATGACAAATAGAAGGGTCGGATTTACAATTTAGTCCTAGGAACTATGGTGGATGTTCATGTAACAAATTTCCGAAATTCAATAAGCTTATAAACACAATTCATCATTTCCGCAAAACCCTAAACGGTAATAAAATTTATGAACCGTACCTTGTAAACAGGGCCAAAGCCTCCGTGCCCGAGCTGGTTCAATTCCGAGAAGAAATTCGTCGCAATTTGCAGAGTTCGGAGCTCAAAAAACAAGTTCCACGGCTCCTCGCCGTCGTCGGCATCATCTCCGGCGGCGATGGCTCCGCCGCGTCTCAGTCGCTTCTTCAAGCAGCTGCAGAAATCGGAGAAAAGCCTCATTCAGGCATTTGTTATCGCACACCTAACGATTTTTGTTCAAAATTCTTAGTATTTTGAACCAGGGGATTTATTTATTCAATTGAATTGTACGGAATAATGAATTTTGGGATTAGGAGGTCAAAATTTATCCGCGTTACAGAAAGATTGTATGCGAAGTGAAGTATATGCATTAGGGACTTGGGAGGTGAGAAACCAAACTATTAAATGAAAGACTTGACTTGGGTATTGACAATTGAGGAGAGTCAATGGAGTTGCTTTCGGTAGTCCTATTCTTTTCTCTTGGCCGCTTCCGGTTGTCCTATTCTTTTCTCTTCGCCTTTACACCCTCTTTTGAACGGAAAATAAAATAATAGAAAATTTAAATTGAAACCGTAAATAAATGAATAGAAAAATTTAAGTTTTTTTTCGTATTGTTTCTGAGTTTTTAATAATAAAAAAAATAAAAAATTAATTTTTTTTTTGCATGTTTGAGTTTCAATAAATAAAAAAAATATCATTTTTATAAATTTATCCTTCTATTAATTATAATCATTGAACCATGAATAAAAATATGCAAGCTAAATTTAATCAAAGGAAAAATTCTATAATCAAATACAAATATCCAAATAAATGTTAAACAAAAACAATTTCTACAAAGTCATTGTCATACCATACCCAAAAGTCATCAAATATAATCTGTATTATTAATACTAACGGAGATTATTCATCAAATTATTTAAGAAATTCAATTTCCTCTCTAATGGACTTTCATTAAGTGATTTATTAGATAATCGAAAATAGAGAATTTTGAATACTATTCGAAATTCAGAAGAACTCCGTGAAGGGGCTATTGAACAGTTGGAAAAAGCCCGGGCGCGCTTACGAAAAGTGGAATACGAAATCCATTGGAAACTCACGTTATCGTTGACCTCGTTTGTTGCTCAAACAATATCAATCAAGAGTTTTCCAGGATTTCTGTTGGATCAGATCTTTTGCTTTGACAGAAACTTTTGGACCTAGCAAAAAGGGCTCTAAGCCTTCATAATAAAAACTAGTAGAGCGAGGAGAAGTGGAGATTGCTAACCAGAGGTTTGGAACCCCTACCCCCTATTAGATTAGTTTAGTTATAAAGGAACTAAATGAAAACCAGGAGAGTATATAGAAAAGACAATTCTTTTCTATTAGGCAAACACTGCTCGTGTTTTTGTCTTGATTTTCTAGTAGTCAAAAATAGATCTCATCAATTTTTTTCTCATTGAAATTTATTTCAGTTAGTCCTTTAAAAATATCATTTGTAGAATAGACTCGCACATGTGAATTGATAAATGTTTCCCCCTGTTTTTCAAATGTCTCCCCTTACTTTTCCAATATGGTAGCTAATCTATCCATCACATTAGTGAATTTACTTTCATTATCAAAATATTTTACTTTTTTTCTTTTGAAGTACTTACACTTTTCATTGGTACTTGAGAAGGGGGTTGACATAAAGTCTCCAATATCATCCAAATTGAAACTTTCTAAAATTTCACTCACATGAAGATGAAACCCACTCACTATTCATATGTGTAATTCTGTAATCAAGCTCACCTAGAGGGGGTGAATAGATTTAAATACCCAAAAGTGATCTACAGTGGTCAATTTTTGAAGTTTACTAATGCAGACTATAATCGGACAAGCTAACCCTATCTGTATTAGTATATGCTCTTCGTCTGTTATAATCAGACAGCTAATACCTGTCTATTTTAGTATAATTTTGAGCATGAACTAAACCAAAATCTGCAGAATATTAAAGCATATAACATAAAAAATTAAAAGATCAAATAGTAAATCACGCCAAGATTTTTAAGTGGTTCAGCCCCTATCCTCTACTCTAGTGGCCTAATCCACGCCCAATACCAAATGGTATTGGAGATTTACTTTATTAAAATAATATTCAACAATTACACATAAAATAAAACTCTCTGTTACAACGACGATCGCTTGGCCATCTCTGTCCCCCTTTGCACTTCTGAAACACCTCTCACCTCCGAGACCTTGATACCTTCGTTGAACATACTAAATATTACAATAACAAATTCCCCAAACCAACCTAGACTTATACTTTATTTACAATACATATTATGAGATGGATTACAAAGACTCTGCTATTAATTTGAGACCTAAAGAAATGACACAATGACTTGAATATGACTCAGATATGATTTAGGAAGAATGCTTTGTGAATTTCAAATTTATATTCTTGTACATCCTTTAGCTATGAAAACTGCATACATATATAAGAAAGGAGGCAACGACTAGTTCCACTAATGTGTAATAGATATCTGTTAGTTTGACTAATGGATAAATAATACTCAGCATGATATAGATAATTGTAAGACCTCAACTTTTTATGAATAAAGATTGAATTTCTTTAATTATTATTTTGAATAATAAGGTGTTTATTTGATATAATGCTTTAGTTATGGGTGAAATGTATAAATTTTACAAAATATGTAAATGGTCATAAAATATTCGTTTGGTCGAGAAATATTCTTTTTGTCGGAAAATATTCGTACGACGACGCAATCATTGGTGGATCACATAACGGAATATTTGGCGGATGTAGAAAGCGATAGAATAACCTATTTATAAAAATAACAACAAAACTTTTACTGTTAACTGTTGAAACACCCGATGATAAAAAGTACAGTAATACGCGTGGTTGCACAGTAGTACACGGTATTGCACAATATTTTTGATTATTGATTCTTACGTAAGAAGTCACTCAGTTTCATTCAATAATTGCCAAAGTAGTTGTTGCATAATATCTCATATTATTGATTTAATTATTGTCACAGTATTATCTGCACAATATTTTATATTATTAAATCAACAATTGGCATGACACAATTATTCATATTATTAGTTAGCATTATTGGTAATGTCTAAAAAATTCTGTCATTCATATTATTAGTTAGCATTATTGGCAATGTCTAAAAAATTCTGTCGAGAAAAAGGGTTAGGTTATAGAATTGCGCGCCAATAAGGATAAATCCTTATCGGAAAGCCCTCTCTTTCATGAGAATGATCTGGTTGTTAATATTGTAATCTTATAATATAAATTGTGAATAATTATTATGTGGTGGATATTAGTTCAATTTTGATATAAATGAAGGAATTTTTCATGAATTATTGGTTGAAAGATTGACAATTATCTTCTCTGATAAAAATATTCATTCAAATATATTATTATAATATTACATTATAATAATGTGATAATATAATAATATAATTTTTTATATAATTTAAATGATATATAATTTTCAGCATGTGAATAAAAGTGGAGTGAATGTTATCATTTTGATTTTGAATTCTTTTTCAAACCATTCCGTGCACGCTTGCTTTTCATTTTTCCTGCAATGCATTTCATCTTCCAAATGGGTGGTCCATAAACCAATAAGAAGTAAGGAAAAGTTAGGTATAAAAGAAAATAAGAATTAGACAGGAAAGGTTGACAGAATTAGGCAACTTGCTTAATTCTTTTCTCCCTCCGTATCACTATAAATAGGGGATAACCCCTCCTTCCTAAACACACAATTACAAAATCATAAATTCTTATTCTATATTATTGTGAGTATTTTTATCGAGTATAAAGATATTTTGAGTGTAGCTTTTTGTGCAAGATTTTCTCAGAATAATATCCGATATTCCAGTCAAATCTAATTTCTACTAAGGTAAATGATATTTTTTTTTTCAATACTCGTAAGAAATATTATTTTCTTTCATACTCCATAATATGTAAAGGGATATTATTTCATTTCATATATATTCCTAAATTTAAACTTACTATGGTAAGTATTGCTTCTATAATTTCTGAAATGATTAGAAATTTCTTAAGTTTTGCTCTTCATCTAATATCATTTCACTAGAATATTGGTATGAACTTTCTTATTAAATTTTAAATTTTTCATGTCTGGGTACTATTCATGGGCACTATTCATACACACGGTACTATTTATATGGTACTATTCATACGATACTATTCACGAGTACTATTCATAACAGAATTTAATTTTCTTTTATGTTCAAATTATTTTTGATACATGAAGATCATTCTTGAATTTTACTCCACAAATAGTTATCATGTTGACAATTTGGACATTTTTGAACTCTGGATAAATTGAATTAGAAATCTCTAATATTTATCCTTTATCTCACTTGATTGAATTTTTATATCATTATCATCATCCTCATGCTTATATTATGTTGAAAGTCATCTTTGTCCCGTAGTGCAAAGATGGACTGTTGATTAGTATGATTATTACCAGAAATTGTGTATTAGTATAATCATAACCTTTAATGTTACAGATAAGGTTTATGGTGAAAGTTCTCTTTGGCCCATAGTGCATAGATGGACATGTGTTTGGCATGATCATGACCACTGGTGATACTAACGAATATCCTTGGCCCGTAGTGCATATATAATTCATTGATTTGAAATATTTATCGAATGATGTTACAAGGATAAAATATTGATGATGGACTTTTAAATCATAAAAGATAGTAGATATCATTCTCTACTTGACTCTTCTAATGGATTGTTGTTTCCGCTGCAGTTGTGATCTAAAACTTGTTGTCTATTGTATTCTATCTGATTTTTCCCTGTTGAGGACTAAGGATAATTTTTTCTATATTATCTTAGTCATAATATTCTTTAATGGGCTAGTTGAGCTCACCCTTTTCCTTTTGGTTCCATTGTTCTTCTCAGGAGGAAAGAATATAGTTGGGACTAGTCGGGGAGTGGAGTAATGATTCAAGATGATTATTATAGCATTCCTCACTATTTTGTAAAATAGTGTAACAATAATTGTAATGAGGACTTTATTTGAGTTTTGATATTGTCTACAAGATAATATTTGTATTAAAACTCACAGCGTATGTGTTGTCGTATTTTGCACGACAGTTGTATTAATGAAGTTTGTATTTGGTTTCTCTACCATGTATTTAGCGACTCAGAATGAGTTGTGTGGACTTATTTTGGGTGCGTCACAATAATCATATATTATTTACTGAAATAAAGGAGTCAAATATATCAAAGAATAACACTGTTAGAGCTAATACTCCTTTAATAGCTGAAAACCTGTTAACAATTCAAATTCGAAATAAACTAGATTCCTTAGCTAATCTCCAAATCAAATTTGAATTGGTAACCATATATATATATATATATATATATATATATATATATATATATATATATATATATATATATATATATATATATATATATATATAACAACATATAACAAAAAGATATATCCCAGCATTATTAGATCAAAAATATAATAGGCTAATATAGAATATTAATGATAAGATCTGTTTACCTTATACTTCAAATTCAAAACAGACTCCAAACTCTTTTAAATACTGCAATTTGGATTAGAATGGGTCTTCATAGCAATATATATATATATATATATATATATATATATATATATATATATATATATATATATATATATATATATATGTAAGACCCCGACTTTTATGAAATAAAAGTATTCTATTTTTTTATTCAGTAAATGGTTAAATTGATAAAAGGTTAAAGTTAAGGGTGATATATTTAATATTTTAAATACGCAAGTGGTTATAAAATACTCATGCTTATCGGGGAATATTCGTTTGGTCGTTTAATATTTTTGTTGTCGGAGAATATTCGTACAACGGCGCAGTCACTTGTGGGCCCCATAACAGAATAACTGTCTGATGAAAAAAATGACAATTTTGAGTTTTTATAAACAACGGCGTAATCGTTACCGTTAACACTGTTGAAATACCCGGTGGTTAAAATACAGTAATAAGCGTGGTTGTACACGGTATTTGCATAGTATTTTTGAATTATTGATCCTTACGTAAGAAGGCACTACTCAATAATTGTTACAGTAATTACTGTTTAATATTTTATTTTATTGATTCAATAATTGCTGCGTTGATATTTTATATTATTATTGTTTCAATAATTGTCACTACACTACATTTCCCATTATCAGATCAATAATTCATATTATTTGAATAATATTATTAGTTAACATTATTGGCAATGTCTAAAAAGTTCTGTCAAGGAGAGGTTTGGTCACCTAATTGCGCGCCAGTAAGGAGAAATCCTTATCGAAAAGTCTCATCTTTCTTGGGAACTGCCTGGTTGTCATAATTGTGATTCTGTAATATTATTTATGAATAATTAATTATTGATTTATATGATAAAGAAATATTTATTTGATGCGGATATAAATGATAGATTTATTTATGTGGTTATAAATGAAGGATTTAATGTTGAGGAATTTTATCGGTATTTTGTCGGATTGGGGGTATTAAAAGATCAAATCGGTGTTCTTAAAGCTCTATTGCGTGAGTTATAATTTTGATCTGACTGTTGGATCTTTATGATTTTTGGATATTTTATACATATATAAGTTAAGTATATATCCACAAATTTTGAGCTATTGAAAATTAACGCAGGATTTGTTATGAATTTTACAAGGTGTTGAAAATCATCCGTTTGTCCTACGAACACTCCGCACGAACACTCCGCACGAATTGTCCTACGATCTGCAGAAGAAGGAAACGCGGTACTAGCCACCAAAAAGAATGGATTCTCGAAACTTTTTCTCTAGTCTCTCTCTAAGAGCGGCTAGGGTTAGCATTTTTGATTAACTTTCCAAAGAGGCTGATTAGTTATATGTCAAGAAAAGACTCACTATTGGAAAGAACATGATAGTAATCTTCTCGTTTTTCTTTGAGGTCTATTGGATCAACCAAGGATAATTATCTGGACATATGATATCTATCATAACTTAGATTCATGGCCTCGTATGTACGAAAGTTTCCTTGAGCACTTCCCAAAGATTTTAATTTCTAAAACAGTTATTGACTGTTCCTTTATGTAAGGTGCCATTGTGACGTGCTATCCAAGGTTGGGACATGAATCACAGTTGGTATTAAAACTCACAGTATATGTGTTGTTGTATTTTGCACAAAAATTATAGTAATAAAGTTCTAGTTATTTTCTGTACCATGTATTTGGCGACTCAGAATAGGTTTGATGGATTGGACCTATTTTAGGGGTGTCATAGTTGGTATCAGAGCTTAGGTGTAAGACCCCGAATTTTATGAAATAAAAGTATTCAATTTTTCTATTTTAGTAAATGGTTAAATTGATAAAGTTTAAAGTTAAGGGTGATATGTGAATTTTTTAAAGTTATTCATATTAATAAATTGCAATATTTATAATGTCTAGAAGTTCTGTCAAGGAGACGTTTGGTCATCTAATTGCGCGCCAATAAGGAGAAATTCTTATCGGAAAGCACCCTCTTTCCTGGGAACGACCTAGTTAATAAATATTGTGAGTTATAATATTAATGATGAATGTTGTTCGGAGTTGAATTTGGAGACGCGGACGTGATATTTGAGTCTGGAACGTCGAAATTAGTAAAAATAGTCTATAAACACAAAATTTTTCGGGATTCACTATTTGGTCAAAAAGTCAATAGTTGACTTTTTCAGGAAAAGTCAAACTTTGAAATTTCAAAATTTATATTTTTGATAAAAATAGTTTCATCATGTTGGAATTGTTTGTGTTAGTGAAAATCGACATTTATTTCGATAAAAATTGATGTCTGGAGGATATATTGACCAATCGGGTATTCAACCGGATAAATGAGCAATTGATTGCTATTATTTCGCATGATTATAACTATTTGTTCACATGTTATAGTATTGATTCACATTCTTGTTACTATTAGGGGAGTTGGTGCAAGATTGATAATACTTGCATGACTAAGTTAAAAATGGAGGTATAGATGGAGGTACTATACTGTAATTAATTTTTCACATGCTTAGAACTATTGAGTCACATGATTTACTATTGAGTCACATGATTTTACTATTAGTTCACATGATTTACTATTAGGGGAGTTGGTGCAACTTTGATAATACTTGGATGACTGAATTAAAAATGAAGGAAAAGATGAAGGTATTGTACTGTAATATTTCGAGCCCCAAAATGTGCAATTATCGAAACTATGTTTTTCTATAAATAGAAACTCATTCTTCCTTCATTTCTCACCAATTCACTAAAGCTTTAGAGCCATTATTATAGAGAGAAATCTATAGAGAGAAAGAAGAAGAGAAGTCTGCTCCATCACTATTCCAGTATCCAATCTTCTTTTGAGGTAAGGGATATTATTTGTTGTTCCCGTAAGGGGTGTTATTCTTTCTTATTCATGAAGAGAACTTCTGCTATTCCATTCTTTATTATTCTGTTGGAATAACCTGTATACGTGGCATACCCTATACATAACCTGTATAAGTGGCATACCCTATACTTGGTGAAATCCCTCTGTTGTTCCATTCTATATTATTATGTTGGAATAACCTGTTTATGCTATTCCGTTCTTTATTATTCTGTCGAAATATCCTGTCGGTGTGAATTTTACCTGACCTGGTTCCATTTATTATTCTGTTGGAATAACCTGTATACGCGGATTACCGTATACTTGGTGATGTCTGTTGTTATTTCATTCTTTAATATTCTGTTGGAATATCCTGTCTGTGTGTTTTACACCGGACCTGGTTCCGTCTTTATTATTCTGTTGGAATATCCTGTCTGTGTGTTTTACACCGGACCTGGTTCCTTCTTTATTATTCTGTTGGAATATCCTGTCTGTGCGTTTTATGCCGGACCTGATTCCGTTTTTATTATTCTGTTGGGAATAACCTGTCTGTGCGGTCTCTATCGCATGCATGGTGAATCCTTCTATTATTCCATTATTTATTATTCTGTTGGAATAACATGTCTATGTGGTTTACCACATGCATGGTGAATGATCCTTTATATTCATTCCTTATTAAATTGTGAAAATAATTTGGTTATGTTGATTATGATGAGAGTCATAATAAAAGCATTGGACTGATGAAAATCATGGGTATATGAAGTATTAGAAAGTATTACGATGAGTTATGTTGGTTATTATGTGAAAACATGAAAGTTTCTTAGAAATCACAAAGGGTTGAAAAATCAGATTTTGGTAAAAACGTAACATGAAATTCAATTGACCATATTTCCTAGTATATTTTGAATTTTTGAGTGAGGTCAAGTTCTAGAGTTAGATCTATGAGTTTTGTAGCATCTCCAAGTGGAATCACTGGAAAAGGTATTGTAGATTTTCGTGTGGACTGATTTTAGCAAAGGAGTGCAAAGTTGTAAAAATCAAAAATGCTACTGTCCAGAAATTTTAAGGGGCTGTTTCGGCCACTTAATTTGTGAGCAAAATTCTGGCCTTTTGGGAAATGAAAGTATATGGTATAAAGAACATCCTGTTCAAAAATGAGCTCATTCCGACTTAAAATGAGCAAGTTATAACCATTTCAATATTTAGGTTTTTCTGACGAAAAATGCTATAACCGGAGTTCTACAACTCTGATGACCATGAAATTTAAACTGGAGGCTCACATTAACATGTGTAAGGTACTGCCAAGTTTTGGAAATTTTTAGAGTTAAACTTGAGGTAGCTAATTTCTTAAGGAATTAATTAGAAATTGATTTTTGAAAAATAGTAAATGAATTTTAAAAATTCTGAGAAAAATATATGTTCATTATGGGACTATATTATGCTTAATTCCAGAAAAGAAATATTTTTGGAATTGATTTGGTATTTTTCATAAAAATGGTTTAGTTACGAATATATGAGTTAAATATGTTATGTGAAGTAACAAAATTGGAAAATAGGATTTTATGGCTAGGGAATCCTATATAGGGTATATGCATATTTTATATGGGTGATTTGATCATTAGTGATAATATCTTATGAGTATAACATTTTTGAATGATTAAATGCATTATGTGGTAAAGTGTAAACAATTGAAATAAATAATTTTAGTGTGGACTGATTTTAGCAAAGGAGTCAAAAGCTGGAAATTACCAAAATGCTATTGATCTTATTTTTAAAAGGGCATTTTTGGCCACTTAATTTATGAGAAAAATTCTGTCCTTTTGGGACATGAAAGTATATGGTATAAAGAACCTCCTGTCCAAAAAATGAGCTCATTCTGACTTAAATTGAGCAAGTTATGACCATTTTAATATTTAGGTTTTTCTGACAAAAAACGCTATAGCCGGAGTTCTATAACTCCGATGACAATGAAATTTAAACTGGAAGTTCACGTTAACATGTGTAAGATTCTGCCAAGATTTGGGAATTTTTGGAGTTAACCTTGAGATAGCTAATTTCTTAAGGAATTAATTAGAAATTGATTTTTGAAAAATAGTAAATGAATTTTAAAAATTTCAAGAAAAATATATGTTCAATATGAGACTATATTATGCTTAATCTCAGAAAAGAAATATCTTTGGGACTGATTTGGTATTTTTCATGAAAATGGTTTAGTTACGAACATATGAGTTAAATATGTTATGTGAAGTAACAAAGTTGGAAAATAGGATTTTATGGCTTGATAATCCTATATAAGGTATATGTAGATTATTGATAAGGGATTTGATCATTGGTGATGAAATCTTATGAGTATGACATTTTTGAATGATTGAATGCATTATTGATAAAGTGTAAACAATTGAAATAAATTGTTTATAAGTTTAAGATGTGATTAAAATATTGTTATTATATTAATAATATTAGATTATGAGTTTATTAAGTGATTGATAATATTTGGATAAATTTAAATTCTTTAACATTTATCCTTGTTTTAGTTTGATTAATGCTTATATCATTGTCATCATCCTCATGCTTATATGGTGATGAAAGTTATCTTTGGCTTACGTGCGAAGATGGACTTTTGATTATTGAATTGTATATCTTTAGCTTACGTGCAAAGATGGATTGTTGATCATTGATTTTATTGTTGTATATCTTTGGCTTACGTGCAGAGATGAATTTGGTATGATTATGATCAGGGATTATTCGATATCGTCATGACCATTGATGATTTAATGAATATCTTTGGCCCGTAGTGCATGGATGATTCGATGATGCAGTTTATTTAATAAACTGAGTCTCAATGATAAGAATTGACGGAAACATTTTAAATCATAAAAGATAATAGATTTTATTCTTTATTTGACTCTTCTTATGAATTGTTTATTCTGCTGCAGTTAAACTTGATGTCTATTGTATTTTATCAGTTTAACATTGTTGAAGACTATTGATAATTTATTCTACATTATCTTAGTCATAATATTTCTTACTGGGCTAGTTGAGCTCACCCTTTCTTTCACTGTTCTCTTCAGGAAATGAGAATATAGCTGGGATGAGTCGGGGAAAGGAGTGACGGTCCAGAAGATAGCATTAGTAGTTCTCGCTATTCTATTAAATAGTGTGACAATAAATGTAACGAGGACTGAATTTGAGCTCGTATACTGTTTATGAAGACTCCATTGAGAATGGATATTGTCTAGAAGGAAGTATTCTTGTTTAAACTCTCAGTTTATGTTTTGTCGTATTTTACACGACAGCTGTATAGTTAAGTTTGTATTTGTATTTTGTACCATGTATTTGGCGACTCAAGATGGGTTATGAATACCTAATTTTGGGGGTGTCACATTAGGGATATGATCTCTGGCGGAGATCAGGGAATAGAACTAGGAGGGGAGAGACGAGTAAATTCTTCGCTAGTGTGTCCTACCTAAGCTTATTTGTTGGTCAGTCATAATATCGGGATATTATGTGATATGTTAATTTGTTCAATTAACCCTTGTTTTGAAGCTGTATTCTAGAATGATATTTGAAATACAGGAGATGAGCAATGGAGAAATCATGAGGACATGAAAGATGGAATCTGAAATGAAAGCAAGGTATTCTCAACTCTTTGAAATACCAGGTACGTAAATTTTGAGGAAGAAATTTCATAAGGAGGGGAAATTGTAAGACCCCGACTTTTATGAAATAAAAGTATTCAATTTTTCTATTCAGTAAATGGTTAAATTGATAAAAGGTTAAAGTTAAGGGTAATATATATAAATATTTTAAATACGCAAGTGATTATAAAATACTCATGCTTGTCGGGGAATATTCGTTTGGTCGTGGAATATTCTTGTTGTCGAGGAATATTCATACGACGACGCAGCCACTTGTGGGCCCCATAACAGAATAACTGTCGGATGAAGAAAATGACAAGTTTGAGTTTTTATAAACAACGGCGTAATCGTTACCGTTAACACTGTTGAAATACCCGGTGGTTAAAATACAGTAATAAGCGTGGTTGCACATGATATTTATATAGTATTTTTGAATTATTGATCCTTACGTAAGAAGGCACTACTCAATAATTGTTACAGTAATTACTGTTTAATATTTTATTTTATTGATTCAATAATTGCTGCGTTGATATTTTATATTATTGTTGTTTCAATAATTATCACTGCACTTCATTTCCCATTATCAGATCAATAATTCATATTATTTGAATAATATTATTAGTTAACATTATTGACAATGTCTAGAAAGTTCTGTCAAGGAGAGGTTTGGTCACCTAATTGCGCGCCAGTAAGGAGAAATCCTTATCGGAAAGCCCCCTCTTTCCTGTGAACTGTCTGGTTGTCATAATTGTGATTCTGTAATATTATTTGTGAATAATTAATTATTGATTTATATGATAAGAAAATATTTATTTGATGCGGATATAAATGATGGATTTATTTATGTGGTTATAAATGAAGGATTTAATGTTGAGGTGTTTTATCGATATTTTATCGGATTGGAGGTATTAAAAGATCAAATCGGTGTTCTTAAAGCTCTATTGTGTGAGTTATAATTTTGATCTGATCGTTGGATCTTTATGATTTTTGGATATGTTATACATATATAAGTTAAGTATATATCCACAAATTTTGAACCATTGAAAATTAACGTAGGATTTGTTATGAATTTTACATGGTGTTGAAACGGTGTTAAAAATCATCCGTTTGTAGATTTCGGATATTTTCTGTCTGGAATTTGGAAAAACTCAAAGCTACAAAGTTGTAGAGAAATCAATTTCGTCTGTAATGGACATAAATTTTGTATTTTTTTGATAAACGATATTTTTATGAATAACTTTCCAAAGAGGCTGATTAGTTATAGGTCAAGAGAAGACTCACCATTGGAAAAAACATGATAGTAATCTTCTCGTTTTTCTTTGGGGTCTATTGGATCAACCAAGGATAATTCTCTGGACATATGATATCTATCATAACTTAGATTCATGGCCTTCTATGTACGAAGGTTTCCTTGAGAACTTCCCAAAAATTTTAATTTATAAAACAATTATTGACTGTTCCTTTATGTAAGGTGCCATTGTGACGTGCTATCCAAGGTTGGGACATGAGTCACAGTTGGTATTAAAACTCACAGTATATGTGTTGTTGTATTTTGCACGACAATTGTAGTAATTAAGTTGTAGTTATTTTCTGTACCATGTATTTGGCGACTCAGAATAGGTTGGATGAATTGAACTTATTTTGGGGGTGTCACAATATATATATATATATATATATATATATATATATATATATAGCAACATATAGTAAAAGGATAAATCTCAGCTATATTGAACTCTTTAAATAATAGCAACCAGACTTCTATGTAAAGAAGACTTCCATGATATTCTCTAGTTGAAAAGCTCACTTGGCAATATATATATTTAGAAACAAATCCAACATGTTAATAGATTAACAACCCTTTTTATGGATCAGCCCAATTAGTGCATAAACACACATATATCTGTCATATCAACCCATCACATAAACCATGCAATCCATACCATATTTAACATGCTTAACCATATTTGAATCATCATGACCCAACCAAGTTATAAAGCAATACAATGTCAATTTAGCCCAAGTTTGCATTCTCATCATTAAAACCACAAAGTATATATACTAACAATATATGAGAAGAGTCTTGTAAAAATATCAATTCCCAATAAGTAATTAGTACTTCCTCCGTTTAAATTATATAAGATCAATATTTGATTTTTCAAAAGTTAGCTTTAAACTTAAAATTAACATGAATTCATTTAGTTTATTTAAATACAATTATAAATATCATAAATTACCAAAAAGAACTACAAGTTATAAAATTTATTATTTTCAAAATTTAAATTAAACATATCAATTTTAAATTTAAAAATATTTTAAATTAACTTTTAAAAAGATAATACTGATCTTATAAATCAGAACAGAACAGTTTGAGTATTTTTTTGTGTGAATAATTTAATTGTGAAAGGTCAAGTTTGTTGTAAAAGAAGATAGTTAAGGTCAAGTCAATCTTTGGAGTTGTTTAATTTTTTTAACAACAATGCTGTTATCACATAAAAAAAATCACATAATGCACATACACAAATATGCATACTGTGGGCCCCCACTTGACATGCGAGGCCCGTAATATACATGTGTGTATGTGTGAGCATTATATGACTTTTTTTATGTGATAGTAACATTATTTTTTGGATTAATTACATATTTTAGTACATTTTTAGAAATAATTACAATAATGGTGCATAGATAAAATAATTACAAAAGTAATATATTTTTTCATATTTATTTACAAAATTAATACATTTGGGTATCCTTTAATCGTGACCCATGATTATCTCCCTTATCTCTTTCCGTTAATTATTATTTTTTTATTCAAACACATTCAAACACAGTAGACCCATTTTTGATCTCTGTTCTTGTTTCTCTCTCTTTTTTCTTCATCCTCTTTTTTGAATCTATGCAATCCGGCAGTGAGAGAAATACATCTCATGTTACACACCCACAAATTTCAGTCATTTTTCGTTTCATGTTGGCCCAAGTTTGATCAAATAATGACTTTGTCTGCTATTGTTGCTTTGTTTTTGATATTCCTTTGGAACTTCAGTTTGCTTTCCATGGTTTACTTTGCTGCTCTCTTTTCGTTTGCTCTATGTGTGAACACTGGGCCTGGATATATGTTCTGGACTATAATGTTAATTTACAGTGAGATCTGTATTTTACTTCAATATCTATATCAAATCATCATCCAGCACTGTGGGTTCAACATTCGTGTGAGCTTCCTTAAGGAACTTGGGTTTCCTGAGCACAAAATCACATCATCATTTGTTATCAGCACCTTGCCACTTTTTCTAGTATATATTTTTACTTTCCTTCAGACTTCCATAAGTGAAAGAGATGGTGAATGGGTGATGATTTTAATTACCATGAAAGAGATGGTTCTCTGATGGATATAACATATACTAATAATTAATATTATTTTGGTCTTACCAAGGTAACCAATCCACCTCCACACCTTCAGTTTTTTTATAGTGCAGTAGGTAACCAAACATTCACACCAAGGTAACCAAACTTTCATATCAAGGTAACAAAACCTTCATACCAAGATAACCAATTCATATCCACAGCTGTAATTTTTTCTTAGTGTAATTGGTAGCCAAACATTAATACCAAGATAACCAATTCAGTGTTATTAGGTTACCAATTTATTTTGAATGTGATCGATGCAGTTGTTAGCCAAACCTTCATGCAGTGGGTAGTCAAACCTTCATACCAATGTAATCAATTCAGTTTTATTAAGTTACCAATTTATTTTGAATGTGATGCAGTTGGTAGCCAAACTTTCATGCATTTGATTGCCAAACTTTCAGACCAAGGTAACCAATTCATACTGCAGGTATGGAGGTAGATTGGTTACCTTGGTATAAAAATTTGGTTACCTTGGTACGAATGTTTGGTTATCAACATTACATTACACATCACTCTCTTATCTCTCTTTTTCCTATGTAGTGTTCTTATTTTCCTTTAGACATGAAATTAGAATTAGAATTTTCGGACATGAAAAAATTGTGAAAAATCAAATATCCACCTCCTTTCTCCATCCCATCGACCATTTTGTGGTTGACTCTCGCTTTGTCTCACCGGTGAAGGGGGAGGAGGAAGATGACGTTGCCCAACCTTCAGACCAAGATAACCAATTCAGTTTTATTAAATCACCAATTTAGTTTGAATGTGATACAGTTGGTAGTCAACCATTCATACAAAAGTAACCATTTTAATTTTTGTGGGTAACCAAATAGTCATAAAAAAATTTCAGAACAGTAAGAGTTATATCTATTTATTTTTAAACTTTTTGTAAGGCGAATCTTCTTCTTTTTCTCATTGGCGTTTTGAACAACGGAGATTTGCGGCGGAGTAGCGGTGGAGCAGCGGAGGAGAGGACAACCTGTGAAGAAGGAGATTTGCGGCGGAGTAGCGGAGGAGAGGGCTACTGTGAGGGAAATGAAGATTTGAATTTGAATTATTATTTTGATTTTAAATTTATTTTTGTTGTTAGATTCCAGATATTTGAATTTGAATTATTAATTATGACAATTATTTCACTTTAATTTTAAATTTTCTTATTAATATGAATTACGTTATTTTTATAATTATTTTGTAGATGTACTAATACTGTAATTACTTTCTAATTATTATATATTAATGTTAAAAGACCCTTGTGTTTTTTTTAGTATAGAGTTTCGTCAAAGTGACTAAAAAAGTAGAAGTGATGAAGACATGGTGGCCTACACCTACACGTTTTCCATTGTCTAATTTAATAATCCTAAAGAAGCATAGGACTGCAATAGGACTATAGGAGGCCGCTAGGTCAGGGCGGGCTTTTAGTTGGGGTCAGATATATATTTGGTAAAATTTGGTCCACTCACGCAAGTAATTCCTACTTAATAAAGATGCTACGTTTTGCAATTTTGACTAATTTTTTGAGTTCGGGACCGAAAGAGAAAATTAAATAAATTCTTCTTTTAAAAAAATTAGAAATATATATTTTTTGATTTAAAATTAGTGATATATTTTTATTTTAATATTATAAATTGACATGATTTTTCTAATTTATAATAATAATTATTATTATTTTACTATTATTTTTAATATCAAACCATCACAGCTGAATTTCTAGCTAATAGTAAGGATATACTTGTGAACACAAAATTATCCTTAAAATTTTTCAATTTACAAATGTATTTTTGATTTTGAAATGGAGAAAATATGTTTTTAATAAAAGAAAATTGAAGTTTTCATTTAAAATATTACTAATTTATTTTTATATTAGTTTTGTAATGTTTGTAATGTATAATGTATGACAGAAATTATAACGGATATGATTATGTCATTTAGTTTTATGTCCAAATTTGTCCATTTTAAGACGAAAAATGTGACTAAAAAAAGTGATCAAATTTTTGTCTATTTTTTCCCATTTATTAGAAAACTTAATAACAAAAAAATTAAATTTGTATTTTTTTTGAATAAATAATTAAATATAGATGTGTTTTGGACAATCGAGTTTTGACTTGTTAATGTTCTTCATATGGAAACTTCTCCCCTTGGAACCATCTTTAGGAACACAACAGGGTATGTACGTAGTCAAATTGTATTAATATTGCATTGAATTTATTAAATTGTCTTAACATTTCAAGATGTGACACAACACAACATAAGAAAACATCACATCAATTTAATTAATTATGCTATAATCATTACTCATATTATTAATTTTAATGTAATCCAAAGTCTAAACCAAGGATGTGCCATACAGTAACTATCTCTTGGAAAAAATTTATAGTACAATAATTCAAAGGACGGAGTCCATAACTAATCAATCAATCAAGATCAATAAATATATATATATATATACACACACACGTATATGTAGAGGATGTTTCACGAATTAGTCCATTGACGGACCGGCTACGACGACGAATTTTTGAAATATGATGACGATTTGAATCGTCGTCATAATTGGTCCATGCTATGCCGAAGATTCATACCGTCGTCATAGTTAAAAAATCTTCGCTATAGTAGATTCGTCAACGAACGAGTCTGTTAGAGAACCGGCCTCATATATATATATATATATATATATATATATATATATATATATATATATATATTCTCAAAAGTCAGCTCAAAATCTCAAAGTTATGTGTTTAATTTTCACAAATTTTAGTACACATTTATTATTAAAGATACCATTTATCAATATTTGTCACTAATAATTGAGTAAAGATAAGAAAATAAAATAAAGAAAAAGAAAAAACTTTTGAACTATCAAGTCACTAAATTTAGATTGTTGAGTTGACTTGAGATCAATTAAAATGTCGTTTAAAAATATTATATATAAAATTTATTTGATTAGTCGTTTTTAAACTTATGCTTGCACATGTTTTGTTATATTTTTTTCACAAATTTTAGTACACATTTATTATTAAAGATACAATGTACCATTTGACACTAAAAATTAAATAAAGATAAAAAAAACTTTTAAACTATCGAGACATCAAATTTAGATTGTTGAGTTTACTTGAAATCAATTAAAATGTCGTTTAAAAATATTATATATAAATTTTGTTTAATTAGTCATTTTTAAGCTTACATGTGTTTTGCACGAGTTATTAAACATGTATATATATCTAAATATAACACGATAAATAATGAGTTGTTTTCATTGGTCACGAGTCAACTAAGTAATGTAAAAGTCTTTTTGATAACTCAACAGAAGTTTTTTGGTGACTCAATAACTCGATTTTTTTTCTTTCTATTTTTATGTGTCATAAATTCATTTACAACTTCTGTGACGCACCCAATATAGGTATACATCACCTATCTTGAGTCGCCAAATACGTGGTACAAAATTCAAATACAACTTAATTATACAACAGTCGTGTAAAATACAACAAAACATATGCTATGAGTTTTAATACAAATATTGTCATCTAGACAATATTCACACTCAATTGAGTCCTCATTATATTTATTATTACACTATTTAACAGAATAGTGAGGACTACTAATGCTATTATCTGGACCGTCACTTCGTTCCTCGATTAGTCCCTACTACGCTCCCATTTCCTAAAGAGAACAATGAAAGTAAAAGGGTGAGCTCAATTAGCCCAATAAGAAATATTATAACTGAGATAATACAGAATAAATTATATTTAGCCTTCAACAGTGTTAAACTGATACAATATAACAAACATCAAGTTTAACTGCAATGGAACAAGTAATCCATTAAAAGAGTCAAGTAGAGAATAAAATCTACTATCTTTTATGATTTAAAAGGTTTTTCATCACTTTTACCGCTGGGACTCAGCTTAATAAATAATCCACATCATCCCTGCACTACGGCCAAGGATATTCATTAGTATCACAATCACAAATTATCCATGTACTACGGGCCAAGGATATTCGTGTATTCATCAATGGTCATGATCATTCCAACAACTGTTCATCAATGCACTACGGGCCAATGAGGACTTTTACCACATCATTTATAATATTACGGTCATGATTATACCGATTAATCCCTGGTCATAATCATACCAAGTCCATCTATGCACTACAGGCCACATATGACTTTCAACATAATATAAACATGAGGATGATGACAATGATATAAGAATTCAATAAAACAAGTTCAAGAATTAATTTATCCAGTAACTAATAACGTCCAAATTGTCAACATGATACTTCTTTGTAGAGTAAAATTCAAGAATGCTCAAAAGAATATTTCCATAAAAAGATACTGGATGAAGCGCAAATATCAAGGATATTCCACTAATTTCATGGAGTATAGAAGTCAAAACTTTAACCAATTGAGTATAATAAAGAATGGAATAACAAAAGAAATCACCAAGCATGCGATAGACCGCACAGATAGGTTATTCCAACATAATAAAAAATAACGGAACCAGGTCATGCGTAAACGCACAAACATGATATTCCAACAGAATAATAAATAACGGAACTAGGTCAGGCGAAATTCGCACTGACAGGATGTTCCAACAGAATAATAAATAATGGAACCAGGTCATGCGTAAACGCACAGACAGGATATTTTAACAGAATAATAAAGAATAGAATAACAGAAGAATTTCACCATGTATGCGGTACTTCACATAGACAGGTTATTCCAACATAATGATAAAGAATGAAATAACAGAAGAATTTCACCAAGTATAGGGTAGCCCGCGTATACCGGTTATTCTAATAGAATAATAAAAAATGGAATAAAAGAAGTTCTCTTCATAAATACGAAATAAATAATACCCCTTACCTTAGAACAAACTGGATATAGGAGTAGTGAAGTAGTAGAATACTTTTCTTCTTTCTCTTTATAGTTTCTCTCTCTAGACTTTCAGTGAATTCGTAAGAAATAATGAAGGAATGAGCTTCTATTTATAGGATAATGGACTGAATAATAACTAATTCCTGAACGGTCCAGATTGATTTACTTTTAAACGAACGGTCTAGATTGGTTTACTATAAAATATTCTAATAAAACAAAATCTTTTAAATAAAATATAATATATTCTATTTATAATCTAATAAAACAAATAACTTTATAAAAGTATTCTGTTTTATATAAAAATATTTTACTATGCAAACACTATGCAGGCACTATGCAAATACTATGCATAATAAAATATAATATATTCTATTTATAGTCTAATAAAATGAATAACTTTATAAAAGTATTCTATTTTATATAAAAAGATTTTACTATTAAAAACACTATAAATAATAGAATATAATATATTCTATTTATAATCTAATAAAACGAATAACTTTATAAAAGTATTATGTTTTATATAAAAAGCTTTTCTGTTTTATTACATTAATAATACTAATAAAACAAAACTTCATCATCATTATTATAATTCACACTATTAATCGACCAGGTCGTTCCCAAGAAAGAGGGGGCTTTCTAATAAGAATTTTTCATTATTGGCGCGCAATTAGGTGACCAAACCTCTCCTTGGCAGAACTTCTAGACATCGTTAATGTAAGACCCCAGTTTTTATAAATAAAGATGACTTTTTATAATTATTATTTTTGAATATTATGGAAGAAATTTGATATAATGTTATAGTTGTGGGTAATATTTATAAATTTTGCAAAGTACGCAAGTTGTTATAAAATATTCGTTTGGTCGGGGAATATTCTTTTTGTCGGGGAATATTCGTACGACGGCAAAATTATTGGTGGACCCCACAACAGAATTATTGTCGGATTAAGAAAACGACAAAAATATTTTATTAAAAATAACGGCGGAAGTTTTACCGTTGATACTGTTGAACTACTGGGTAGTAAAAGTACAGTAATACGCGTTGTTGCATAGTAGCACACGGTATTGATTATTGATATTTATGTGAGAAGTCGCTCAGTTTGATTCAATTATTGTCGATTAATAATATGAATTATTATAGCGATAATGACGTTTTGTTTTATTCGTATTATTAACGTAATAAAACGGAAACATCTTTTTATATAAAACAGAATACTTTATTAAAGTTATTTTATAAATAGAATATATTATATTTTATTATGCATAGTGTTGCATAGTGTTTTGCATAGTGTTGTATAGTGTTTGCATAGTAAAAATCTTTTTATATAAATAGAATATATTATATTTTATTTAAAAGATTTTTCTTTAAATATGGACCGTCAGATTAAAGTAAATCAATCTGGACCGTTCATGGATTAGTTACTATGCATTCCATTTTCCTATAAATAGAAGCTCATTCCTTCATTATTTTCTTACGAATTCACTGAACTCTAGAGAGAGAAACTATAGAGAGATAGAAGAAAAGCTTTCTGCTACTTAACTTTTCTTTTCCCATATCCAGTTTCTGTTACGGTAAGGGGTGTTATTCTTTCTTATTCATGAAGAGAACTATTGTTATTCCATTTCTTATTATTCTGTTGGAATAACCTGTATACGCGGTCTACCCTATACTTGGTGACATTCTTCTATCACTCTGTTGGAACATCCTGTCTGTGTGTTTTACACCGGACCTGGTTCCGTCTTTATTATTATTCCGTTGGAACATCCTGTCTGTGTGTTTTACACCGGACCTGGTTCCGTATTTATTATTATTCCGTTGGAACATCCTGTCTGTGTGTTTTACACCGGACCTGGTTCCGTCTTTATTATTATTCCGTTGGAACATCCTGTCTGTGTGTTTTACACCGGACCTGGTTCCGTCTTTATTATTCTGTTGGAACATCCTGTCGGTGCAAATTTTGCCTGACCTGGTTCCGTTATTATTATTCTGCTGGAATAACCTGTTTGTGCGGTCTCTATCGCATGCATGGTGATTTCTTTTGTTATTCCATTCTTTATTATACTCAGTTGGATAAAACTTTGACTTCTATACTCCATGAAATTAGTGGAATATTCTTGATATTTGCGCTTCATCCAGTATCTTTTCATGGAAATATTCTTCTGAGCATTCTTGAATTTTATACCACAAAACAGTATCGTGTTGACAATTTGGACGTTAATGATTCTTGGACAAATTAATTCTTGAACTTGTTTTATTGAATTCTTATATCATTGTCATCATCCTCATGTTTATATTTTTTTGAAAGTCATCTGTGGCCTGTAGTGCATGGATGGACTTGGTATGATTATGACCAGGGATTATTCGGTGTAATCATGACCGTAATGTTACAAATGATGTGTTAAAAGTCTCATTTGCCGTAGTGCATTGATGGACAGTTGTTGGCATGATCATGACCATTGATGAATACACAAATATCCTTGGCCCGTAGTGCATGGAATTTGTGGTCGTGACCCTAATGAGTATCCTTGGCCGTAGTGCATGGTTGATGTGGATTATTTATTAAGCTGAGTCTCAGCGATAAAAGTGATTAAAAACTTTTTAAATCATAAAAGATAGTAGATTCTATTCTCTACTTGACTCTTTTAATGGATTGCTTGATCCACTGCTATTAAACTTGATGTTGTTATATTTTATCAGTTTAATACTGTTGAAGGCTAACGATAATTTATTCTGCATTATCTTAGTCATAATATTTCTTACTGGGCTAGTTGAGCTCACCCTTTCTTTCACTGTTCTCTTCAGGAAATGAGAACATAGCAGGGACGAGTCGGGGAACGGAGTAATGGTCCAGAGGATTGCATTAGTAGTCCTCACTATTCTGTGAAATAGTGTGACAATAATTGTATTGAGGACTCCTTTTGAGTTTGTATGATCTCTAGTAGACAATTATTGTATTCAAACTCACAGTTGTATTTTGTCGTATTATACACGACAGTGGTATTAGTAAGTTGTATTTGAATTCTGTACCATGTATCTGGCGACTCAAGATGGGTGATGTATACCTAATTTTGGGGGCGTCACAGTTGGTATTAGAGCTTAGGGATATGATCCCTGGCTAAGATGTGAGACTAGAACTAGGAGGGGAGAGACGGGGAATTCCTTCGCTAGTATGACCTACTTAAATTTATTTTGTATTTAAATTAGTTGGTCAAAGTTTAGAGATATTATGTTACATGTCAATTAATCTTTATTTTGTGGCAGTATCTGAAAATGACTTCCGAAAATGTTGAGAATAACAATGGAGCACAAGAGACCGTTGAGTCTCCACATATCAATAATCAAGAGAATGTGCATCAGGAAGGCGACAATCCTCATGACCAAATGATGAATGATGGATTGTTCAGAGGCTTTATGCAATTCATGCAACAGCAAGCGAGAGCGGCTCCTGTTCAAAATGTAGGTGGAAACACTGGAAATTCTCGGGCGGTCACCGCTAAACAGTTCAAGGAGCTGGGACCACCGGAGTTTAAGGGAGAACCAAAACCACTTATTGCGGAAGCATGGATAAAGCAGATCACCAAAATATTTGATGTCTTGGGATGCTCCGAGGAGCAAAAGGTTCCCTTTGCCGCATTTATGTTCCGCGGAGAGGCAGATTACTGGTGGGAATCGGTAAAACGTACTCAACCTGCCGTACTGAAGATGTCTTGGGAGAAGTTCCAAGAGCTGTTCAATGACAAATACTTTCCCGAAAGTATTCGTCACATGAAGGAGGTGGAGTTTATCAAATTGGAGCAAAATAATATGACCGTGTCGCAATACGAGGCAAAATTTGCGGAGTTATCCCGGTTTGCGTCCCACTTGGTGGATAATGAAGAGAGAATGGCACGATTATTTTTAAGAGGTTTGAAGCCGGAGATACGTCAACATCTTATTTCTCATAAACTGTGTTTGTATTCAGATGTTGTAAATAGGGCTCAGTTGGTAGAGCGCGATAACGAGTCTACGCAATCAAAAGAGAGCAGCCGGCAAAATGATAATACCAGTGAGAGCAGTCATCGAAGCGGTGACAACAAGCGTGGAGGAAATCAACAGGCCAGAAATGGTAACCACTTCGGTGGTAATCAGGGCCAAAACAATAAGAATGGACATTTCAAGAAGAGGAGATTCAACAATGATGGAAAGACGTCCGCACCAGCAACCGTTGTTAAGGAAGGAGAAAGACCACCTATCATATGCTTCAAATGCGGAGGGGAGGGACACATCAGTCCAAATTGCGCGATGCCGTCCAAAGCATGTTATAATTGTGGAAGAGAAGGCCATTTAGCCCGATTTTGTCGTTCACCGAAGACAAATTCAACTAGGATAGAGGCACCAAATGCTGTCCCAGAAAAGTCAAAGCCGGTAGTGCAAGGGAGAGCGTTTGTTGTGACCTCCCAGAAAGCAAGGAACCCGCATGAGGTCATCACGGGTAAGCTTATCATAAACTCTAGCGAAGTCTACACTTTATTTGATACCGGTTCTACCCATTCTTTTATTTCTCCTACTTGCGCTCAACGATTAAATTTGACTCCGGAGAAATTAGACTTTGACTTATCTGTGGAAACTCCGTTGGGAGAAACCTTCATTACATCCACGGTTTATAAGTCTTGTTTAGTTCAAGTTGGTACCCACGCATTACCTGTCGATCTTATTGCATTAAAAATACTTGCATTTGATGTAATTCTTGGGATTGATTGGTTAACTACTCATCATGCAAAAATTGATTGTTTTCGTAAGGTTGTTAGCTTTCATATTCCTAATCGACCTACTATGCGAATTCAAGCAACTAAACCATTAAAATCAATCACTATCATCTCAAGCCATAAAGCTATTCGTTTATTGAAAAACGGATGTCAAGCTTTCTTAGCTCATGTCACAGATCTAAACAAAAATACGTCAGTTTTGAATAATATTTCTATTGTTAATGAATTTCCTGACATATTCCCTGAAGAACTTCCTGGCCTACCCCCAGAGCGTGAAATTGAATTTTGTATCGACCTTGAACCCGGTACAAAACCCATTTCCAAAGCCCCATATCGAATGGCTCCTATTGAACTTCAGGAGTTAAAGACTCAACTGCAGGAATTATTAGACATTGGCTTTATTCGTCCTAGTACTTCTCCTTGGGGTGCTCCTGTTCTATTCGTGAAGAAGAAAGATGGGAGTATGTGACTTTGTATTGATTATCGAGAGTTAAATCATGTCACCATCAAAAATAGGTATCCATTGCCACGTATTGATGACCTGTTTGACCAGTTGCAAGGAGCCAAATTCTTTTCAAAGATTGATCTTCGTTCCGGATATCACCAATTGAAGATTAGAACCGATGACATTCCAAAGACGGCTTTTAGAACTCGGTACGGGCATTATGAATTCCTAGTCATGTCCTTTGGATTGACTAATGCTCCTGCTGCCTTCATGGATATGATGAACCGAGTATTCAAGGAATATTTGGATCACTTTGTGGTCGTCTTTATTGATGACATCCTTATTTATTCCAAAAGCCGTGAAGATCATGAGGAACACTTGAGGCTGATACTCCAAAAGCTTCGTGAATACAAGCTTTATGCCAAGTTGAAGAAATACGAGTTCTGGCTTGAGGAAGTAGCATTCCTTGGGCACGTGGTATCAAGTCATGGAATATCTGTTGACCCAGCAAAGATTGAAGCTATTCAAAGCTGGGAGCAACCTAAATCAGTGACCGAAGTACGTAGCTTTCTCGGTTTAGCTGGTTATTGTCGGAGATTCGTAGAAGGGTTTTCTCGAATCGCTACTCCACTAACTCAGCTGACTCGGAAAGATACAAAGTTCGGTTGGAGTGAGGAATGTGAGAAGAGTTTTCAAGAACTCAAGAGGAGACTCATTTCAGCACCTGTTCTGACAATACCATCTGGTTCGGAGGGATTTGTCATCTACAGTGATGCTTCGGGCAAAGGGTTAGGATGTGTTCTCATGCAACATGGGAAAGTCATAGCCTATGCCTCACGACAACTCAAAGAATATGAGAGAAATTATCCTACTCATGACCTAGAGTTAGCAGCTGTTGTCTTCGCACTTAAAATTTGGAGGCACTACTTGTATGGGGAGAAAGTGGAGATCTTTACGGATCATAAAAGCCTCAAATATTTCTTCACTCAAAAGGAACTCAACATGCGACAACGACGTTGGCTTGAACTGTTGAAAGATTATGATCATACCATCCAATACCATCCTGGAAAAGCGAACGTGGTAGCTGACGCATTGAGTAGAAGGTCATATGCGGGTGCGAGTGCAATATTGTCAACGCAAAGGCCCATTTTAGATGACTTGCAAAGGATGGAGATAGAGATAAAGACTCCAAGGACCCACATTATGATGGCGAATATACGAGTAGAACCGACTTTAATTGATAAAATTAAAGCTGCTCAAGTTACAGATCCGGAGCTGATGCGTATGAGGAAGAAAGTACAAGAAGGTGCGATACCGGAAGCAAGAATCAATGAAGAAGGAATACTTCGAGTCAACTCCAGACTTTGTGTTCCTAACGACCCTGATTTAAAGTATAAAATCATGATGGAGGCGCACAACACACCGTTTGCAATCCATCCTGGGAGTACCAAAATGTATCATGATCTTCGACATACATTTTGGTGGGGCAATATGAAGAGAGAGATAGCGCTTTTTATCTCAAGGTGTCTAACGTGTCAACGAGTCAAGGCGGAGCATCAAATACCAAAAGGACCATTGCAACCACTTGAAATTCCAGAATGGAAGTGGGAGCACATTACCATGGATTTCGTTACTGGTCTTCCCAAAGTTTCTCAAGGCATAGATGCGATTTGGGTCATTGTTGATAGATTGACCAAGTCTGCTCATTTCTTACCGATACGAGAAACTTATACACTTGAACGTCTTGCTCGTATGTACATAAACGAGGTTGTAAGATTGCATGGTATGCCAGTATCCATAGTTTCTGATCGAGACCCAAGATTCACTTCGCGATTTTGGGTTAGTTTGCAAAAAGCTATGGGCACAGATTTATGATTTAGCTCGGCATATCATCCTCAGACGGACGGACAGTCGGAGAGGACTATTCAAACTCTCGAAGATTTATTAAGACTCTGTGTCCTTGATTTCAAGGGAAGTTGGGACAAGTTCTTACCATTGGTGGAGTTTTCCTACAACAACAGTTATCAAGCAAGTATTGGCATGGCTCCGTTCGAGGCGTTGTATGGAAGAAAGTGTCGTTCTCCAGTATGTTGGGATGAGGTGGGTGAAGCAACGTTGTTGGGACCGGATTTGGTACGTATGACTACGGAAAAGATTCAAACGATCCGGAAACGTATAAAAACCTCACAAGATCGACAAAAGAGTTATGCTGATCTTCATCGAAAGGACGTGGAATTCGATATAGGAGATCATGTGTTGTTACGTGTTGCTCCATGGAAAGGAGTTACGAGATTTGGAAAGAGAGGAAAGCTCAATCCTCGATTCATCGGCCCATTTTTAATCCTCGATCGAGTAGGAACTGTGGCCTATAGACTCGCTTTACCGCCAAGTATGTCTCGTGTTCATAACATTTTTCACATATCCATGCTACGTAAATATGTGAAAGACCCGAACCATATTATTGAATTAGAACCGGACGAAATAGCGGAAGATTTGACGTATGAAGAGGTTCCTGTTCAAATCTTGGATAAGAAGGAACATATTTTACGCACCAAGGTTATACCTCAAGTCAAAGTTTTGTGGAGAAACCACGATGTTGAGGAAATGACTTGGGAGTTAGAATCTGAAATGAAATCAAGGTATCCTTACCTCTTCGACATACCAGGTACGTACCCTAATTTCGAGGGCGAAATTTCATAAGAAGGGGAGGTTGTAAGACCCCAGTTTTTATAAATAAAGATGACTTTTTATAATTATTATTTTTGAATATTATGGAAGAAATTTGATATAATGTTATAGTTGTGGGTAATATTTATAAATTTTGCAAAGTACGCAAGTTGTTATAAAATATTCGTTTGGTCGGGGAATATTCTTTTTGTCGGGGAATATTCGTACGACGGCAAAATTATTGGTGGACCCCACAACAGAATTATTGTCGGATTAAGAAAACGACAAAAATATTTTATTAAAAATAACGGCGGAAGTTTTACCGTTGATACTGTTGAACTACTGGGTAGTAAAAGTACAGTAATACGCGTTGTTGCATAGTAGCACACGGTATTGATTATTGATATTTATGTGAGAAGTCGCTCAGTTTGATTCAATTATTGTCGATTAATAATATGAATTATTATAGCGATAATGACGTTTTGTTTTATTCGTATTATTAACGTAATAAAACGGAAACATCTTTTTATATAAAACAGAATACTTTATTAAAGTTATTTTATAAATAGAATATATTATATTTTATTATGCATAGTGTTGCATAGTGTTTTGCATAGTGTTGCATAGTGTTTGCATAGTAAAAATCTTTTTATATAAATAGAATATATTATATTTTATTTAAAAGATTTTTCTTTAAATATGGACCGTCAGATTAAAGTAAATCAATCTGGACCGTTCATGGATTAGTTACTATGCATTCCATTTTCCTATAAATAGAAGCTCATTCCTTCATTATTTTCTTACGAATTCACTGAACTCTAGAGAGAGAAACTATAGAGAGATAGAAGAAAAGCTTTCTGCTACTTAACTTTTCTTTTCCCATATCCAGTTTCTGTTACGGTAAGGGGTGTTATTCTTTCTTATTCATGAAGAGAACTATTGTTATTCCATTTCTTATTATTCTGTTGGAATAACCTGTATACGCGGTCTACCCTATACTTGGTGACATTCTTCTATCACTCTGTTGGAACATCCTGTCTGTGTGTTTTACACCGGACCTGGTTCCGTCTTTATTATTATTCCGTTGGAACATCCTGTCTGTGTGTTTTACACCGGACCTGGTTCCGTCTTTATTATTATTCCGTTGGAACATCCTGTCTGTGTGTTTTACACCGGACCTGGTTCCGTCTTTATTATTCTGTTGGAACATCTTGTCGGTGCAAATTTTGCCTGACCTGGTTCCGTTATTATTATTCTGCTGGAATAACCTGTTTGTGCGGTCTCTATCGCATGCATGGTGATTTCTTTTGTTATTCCATTCTTTATTATACTCAGTTGGATAAAACTTTGATTTCTATACTCCATGAAATTAGTGGAATATTCTTGATATTTGCGCTTCATCCAGTATCTTTTCATGGAAATATTCTTCTGAGCATTCTTGAATTTTACACCACAAAACAGTATCGTGTTGACAATTTGGACGTTAATGATTCTTGGACAAATTAATTCTTGAACTTGTTTTATTGAATTCTTATATCATTGTCATCATCCTCATGTTTATATTTTTTTGAAAGTCATCTGTGGCCTGTAGTGCATGGATGGACTTGGTATGATTATGACCAGGGATTATTCAGTGTAATCATGACCGTAATGTTACAAATGATGTGGTAAAAGTCTCATTTGCCGTAGTGCATTGATGGACAGTTGTTGGCATGATCATGACCATTGATGAATACACAAATATCCTTGGCCCGTAGTGCATGGAATTTGTGGTCGTGACCCTAATGAGTATCCTTGGCCGTAGTGCAGGGATGATGTGGATTATTTATTAAGCTGAGTCTCAGCGATAAAAGTGATTAAAAACTTTTTAAATCATAAAAGATAGTAGATTCTATTATCTACTTGACTCTTTTAATGGATTGCTTGATCCACTGCTATTAAACTTGATGTTGTTATATTTTATCAGTTTAATAATGTTGAAGGCTAACGATAATTTATTCTGCATTATCTTAGTCATAATATTTCTTACTGGGCTAGTTGAGCTCACCCTTTCTTTCACTGTTCTCTTCAGGAAATGAGAACATAGCAGGGACGAGTCGGGGAACGGAGTAATGGTCCAGAGGATAGCATTAGTAGTCCTCACTATTCTGTGAAATAGTGTGACAATAATTGTATTGAGGACTCCTTTTGAGTTTGTATGATCTCTAGTAGACAATTATTGTATTCAAACTCACAGTTGTATTTTGTCGTATTATACACGACAGTGGTATTAGTAAGTTGTATTTGAATTCTGTACCATGTATCTGGCGACTCAAGATGGGTGATGTATACCTAATTTTGGGGGCGTCACAGTTAATATTGTAAATAATAATATTAATAACTTTGTCGTCTCAATTATTGATTTAATAATATATAAAATATCGACAATAATTGAATCAATTAACGTGAGATACTATGCAACAATTACTGAAGCAATAATTGAACAAAACTGATTGACTTCTCACGTAAGCATCAATAATCAATATCGTGTGCTACTATGCAACCACGCGTATTCCTGTTCTTTTAACACCAGGTGTTTCAACAGTTAACGATAAAACTTCCGCCGTTATTTTCATAAAATATTTTTGTCATTTTCTCAATTCGACAATAATTTCGTTATGGGGTCCACCAATGATTGTGCCGTCGTACGAATATTCTCTGTTAAAACGAATATTCCCCGACCAATCAAATATTATATAACAACTTGCGTACTTTACAAAATTTATAACTATTATCCACAACTATAACATTATATCAAATTCATTCCATAATATTCAAAAATGATAATTATAGAAAATTCATATTTATTCATAAAAGTTGGGGTCTTACAATCTCCCCTTCTTATGAAATTTTGCCCTCAAAATTAGGGTACTTACCTGGTATGTCGAAGAAGTAAGGATACCTTGATTTTATTTCAGATTCTAACTCTCAGGTCATTTCCTCAACATCGTGGTTCCTCCATAAAATTTTGACTTGAGGGATAACCTTGGAGCGTAGAATATGTTTCTTCTTATCCAAGATTTGAACAGGAACCTCTTCATATGTTAAATCTTCTGCTATTTCGTCCAGTTCTAACTCAATAATGTGGTTCGGGTCTTTCACATATTTACGTAACATAGATATATGAAAAACGTTATGAACACGAGACATACTTGGCGGTAAAACGAGTCTATAGGCTAGAGTCCCTACTCGATCGAGGATTGAAAATGGGCCAATGAATCGAGGATTGAGCTTTCCTCTCTTTCCAAATCTCGTAACTCCTTTCCATGGAGCAACACATAACAACACATGATCACCAATATCGAATTCCACGTCCTTTCGATGATGATCAGCATAACCCTTTTGTCAGTCTTTTGAGGTTTTTATACGTTGCCGGATCGTTTGAATCTTTTCCGTAGTCATACATACCAACTCTGGTCCCAACAACGTTGCTTCACCCACCTCATCCCCGCATACTGGAGAACGACACTTTCTTCCATACAATGCCTCGAATGGATGCATGTCAATACTTGCTTGATAACTGTTGTTGTATGAAAACTCCACCAACGGTAAGATCTTGTCCCAACTTCCCTTGAAGTCAAAGACACAGAGTCTTAATAAATCTTCAAGAGTTTGAATAGTCCTCTCTGATTGTCCGTCCGTCTGAGGATGATATGCCGAACTAAATTGTAAGTCTGTGCCCATAGATTTTTGCAAACTAACCCAAAATCGTGAAGTGAATCTTGGGTCTCGATCAGAAACTATGGATACCGGCATACCATGCAGTCTTACAATCTCGTTTATGTTCATACGAGCAAGACGTTCAAGTGTATAAGTTTCTCGTATTAGTAAGAAATGAGCAGACTCGGTCAATCTATCAACAATGACCCAAATTGCATCAATGCCTTGAGAAACCTTGGGAAGACCAGTAACGAAATCCATGGTAATTTGCTCCCACTTCCATTTTGGAATTTTAAGTGGTTGCAATGGACCTTTTGGTACTTGATGCTCTGCCTTGACTCGTTGACAAGTTAAACACCTTGGGATAAACAATGTTATCTCTCTCTCAATATTGCCCCACCAAAATGTATGTCGAAGATCATGATACATTTTGGTACTCCCAGGATGGATTGAAAACGGTGTGTTGTGCGCCTCCATCATGATTTTATACTTTAACTCAGAATCGTTAGGAACACAAAGTCTGGAGTTTACTCGAAGTATTCCTTCTTCATCGATTCTTACTTCCAGCATGGCACCTTCTTGTACTTTCTTCCTCATTTGCATCAGCTCCAGGTCTGTAGCTTGAATAGCTTTAACTTTATCTATTAAAGTCGGTTCTACTCGTATATTCGCCATCATCACGCGGGTCCCTAGAGTCTTTATTTCTATCTCCATCCTTTGCAAGTCATACAAAATGGGCCTCTGCGTTGACAATATCGCACTCGTACCCACATATTATCTTCTACTCAATGCGTCAGCTACCACGTTTGCTTTTCCAGAATGGTATTGGATGGTATGATCATAATCTTTCAACAATTCAAGCCAACGTCGCTGTCGCATGTTGAGTTCCTTCTGAGTGAAGAAATATTTGAGGCTTTTATGATCCGTAAAGATCTCCACTTTCTCCCCATACAAGTAATTCCTCCAAATTTTAAGTGCGAAGACAACAGCTGCCAACTCTAGATCATGAGTAGGATAATTCCTCTTATATTCTTTGAGTTGTCGAGAGGCATAGGCTATGACTTTCCCATGTTGCATGAGAACACATCCTACCCCTTTGCCTAAAACATCACTATAGATGACAAATCCCTCCGAGCCAGATGGTATTGTCAAAACAGGTGCTGAAATAAGTCTTCTCTTGAGTTCTTAAAAACTCTTCTCACATTTCTCGTTCCAACTGAATTTTGTATTTTTCCGAGTCAGCAAAGTAAATGGATTAGCGATTCGAGAAAACCCTTCTACGAATCTCTGATAATAACTAGCTAAGCCGAGAAAGCTACGAACTTCGATCACTAATTTAGGTTGCTCCTAGCTTTAAATAGCTTCAAACTTTGATGGGTCAACAGGTATTCCATGACTTGATACTACGTGCCCAAGGAATGCTACTTCCTCAAGCTAGAACTCGCATTTCTTCAACTTGGCATAAAGCTTATATTCACGAAGCTTTTGGAGTATCAGCCTCAAGTGTTGCTCATGTTCTTCACGTCTTTTGGAATAAATAAGGATGTCATCAATAAAGACGACCACAAATTGATCCAAATATTCCTTGAATACTCGGTTCATCATATCCATGGAAGCAGCAGGAGCATTAGTCAATCCAAAAGACATGACTAGGAATTCATAATGCCTGTACCGAGTTCTGAAAGCCGTCTTTGGAATGTCATTGGTTCTAATCTTCAATTGGTGATATCCGGAACGAAAATCACTCTTTGAAAAGAATTTGGTTCCTTGTAACTGGTCAAACAAGTCATCAATACGTGGCAATGGGTACCTATTTTTGATGGTGATATGATTCAACTCCCGATAATCAATACAAAGTCGTATATTCCCATCTTTCTTCTTCACGAATAGAACAGGAGCACCCCAAGGAGACGTACTAGGACGAATGAAACCGATGTCTAACAATTCTTGCAGTTGGGTCTTTAACTCCTGAAGTTCAAAAGGAGTCATCCGATATGGGGCTTTGGAAATGGGTTTTGTACCGGGTTCAAGTTCGATACAAAATTCAATTTCACGTTCTGGGGGTAGGCCAAGAAGTTCTTCAGGGAATACGTCAGGAAATTTATTAACAATAGAAATATCATTCAAAACTGACGTATTTTTGTTTAGATTCGTGAAATGAGCTAAGAAAGCTTGACATCCGTTTTTCAAAAAACGAATAGCTTTATGGCTTGAGATGACAGTGATTGGTTTTAATGGTTTGGTTGCTTGAATTCGCATAATAGGTTGGTTAGGAATATAAAGCTAACAACCTTACGAAAATAATTAATTTTTGCATGATGAGTAGTTAACCAATCAATCCCTAGAATTATGTCAAATGCAAGTATTTTCAATGAAATAAGATCGATAGGTAATGTGAGGGTACCAATTTGAACCAAACAAGACTTATAAATAGTGGATGTACTGAAGGTTTCTCCCAATGGAGTTTCAACAGATAAGTCAAAGTCCAATTTCTCTGAAGTCAAATTTAAACGTTGAGCGCAAGTAGGAGAAATAAAAGAATGGGTAGAACCGGTATCAAATAAGGTATATACTTCGCTAGAGTTTATGATAAGCTTACCCATGATGACCTCGTTTGGGTTCCTTGCTTTTTGGGAGGTCACGACAAACGCACTTCCTTTAACTACCGGTTTTGTCTTGTCTAGGACGGCCTTTGATGCCTCCATCCCAGCTGGACTTGTCTTCGGTGCACGACAAAATCGGGCCAGGTGACCTTCTCTTCCATAATTGTAACATGCTTTGGATGGCATCGCGCAGTTTGGACTGATGTGTCCCTCTACTCCACATTTGAAGCATATGATAGGTGATCGTTCTCTTTCTTTAACGATAGGTGTTGATGCTGACGTCTTTCCATCATTGTTGAATCTTCTCTTTTTAAAATGTCCATTCTTATTGTTTTGGCCATGATTACCACCGAAGTGGTTACCATTTCTGGCATGTTGATTCCCTCCACGCTTATTGTCACCGCTTCGATGACTACTATCACTAGTATTATCATTTTGTCGGTTGCTCTCTTTTGGTTGGGTTGAGTAATTATCGCGCTCCAATAACTAAGCCCTATTAACAACATCTGAATACAAACATAGTTTATGAGAGATAAGATATTGACGTATCTCGGGTTTTAAACCACTTAAAAACATTCGTGTCATTCTCTCCTCATTATTAACCAAATAGGACGCAAATCGGGATAACTCGACAAACTTGGCTTCATACTGCGACACGGTCATGTTGTTTTGCTCCAGCTTGATGAACTCTACCTCTTTCATGTGATGAATACTTTCGGGAAAGTACTTGTTGTTGAAAAATTCTTGGAACTTCTCCCAAGTTATCTTCAGTGCGGCAGGTTGAATACGTTTTACAGATTCCCACCAGTAATCTTCCTCTGCACGCAACATGAAGGTGGCAAATGGAACCTTTTACTCCTCGGAGCATCCTAAGACATCAAATATCTTGCAGATCTGCTTTATCCACGTCTCCGCCTTAAGTGGTTTTGGCTCTCTAAAAAACTCCGGTGGTCCCAGTTCCTTGAACTGCTTAGCAGTGACCGTCCGAGAGTTGCCAGTGTTTCCACCTGCATTTTGGATAGGAGCCGCTCTTTCCTGATGTTGCATTAATTTCATAAAGCCTCTAAACATTCCATCGTTCATCATCTGGTCCGTGTTGTTGTTTGCCTGAGGATTGTCGCCTTCCTGTTGCACATTATCCTGATTATTGATCTGTGGAGACTCAACGGTCTCCTGTGCTCCATTGATGTTCTCAACATTCTCGAATGTAATTTTCAAATACTGCCACAAAAAGGGTTAATTAACATATCACATATTATCCATATACTCTGACCAACCAATTAAGTACCAAATAAACTTAGGTAGGTCATACTAGCGAAGGAATTTCCGTCTCTCCCCTTCTAGTTCTTGTCTCACATCTTAGCCAGGGATCATATCCCTAAGCTTTGATACCAACTGTGACGTCCCCAAAATAGGTATACATCACCCATCTTGAGTCGTTAAATACATGGTACAAAATTCAAATACAACTTAATTATACAACAGTCGTGTAAAATACGACAAAAATTTAACCAATTGAGTATAATAAAGAATGGAATAACAAAAGAAATCACCAGGCATGCGATAGACCGCACAGACAGGTTATTCCAATAGAATAATAAATAACGGAACCAGGTCATGCGTAAACGCACATACATGATATTTTAACAGAATAATAAATAACGGAACCAGGTCAGGCAAAATTTGCATCAACAGGATGTTCCAATAGAATAATAAATAACGGAACCAGGTCATGCGTAAACGCACAGACAGGATATTCCAACAGAATAATAAAGAATGGAATAACAAAAGAATTTCACCATGTATGCGGTACTTCGCATAGACAGGTTATTCCAACATAATGATAAAGAATGGAATAACAGAAGAATTTCACCAAGTATAGGGTAGCCCGCGTATGTGACGCCCCCAAAATAGGTATACATCACCCATTTTGAGTTATCAATAGCATGGTACAGAAACAACTACAACTTTATTAATACAACATATAAACTGTAAGTTTAAATACAAATATTGTCATCTAGACAATATCCATACCTAACTAAGTCCTCATTACAATTATTAGTACATTATTTTACAAAAATGGTGATGACTACTAAAACAACTTCTAGAACCATCATTCCACACCCCGACTAGTACTCGCTACATTCTCGCCTCCTGAGAAGAAAAATTGAACAAAAAGGAAAAGGGTCAGCTAAACTTGCCCAATAAAGAATATTATGACTAAGATAATATAGAACAAATTATCGTTAGTCTTCAACAGGGAAAAATCTGATAGAATATAATAAACAACAAGTTTCAGATCAATATTCGCAGCGAAAATAATAATTCATGGATGAGTTACGTAGAGAATGAAATTAAACTATGAATTTAAAAGTCCATCATCAATATTTTATCCCTGTAACATCAATTAATATTCATCTTGAATCAAATATTCATCTTTGCACTACAGGCCAAAGATATTGATCAGTTGGTCATGTTCATCTCAACACCTGTACATCTTTGCACTACGGGCCAAAGATATTCATAAGAAAATCAACCATCTTTGCACTACAGGCCAAAGATATTCAGTAATATCATCTTTTAGGACTGAGGATGATGAAAAATATTGTAAAGAAAACGAATCCAGTGAAACAAAAGAACAAATATTAAGGATTCGTACTTTAAACAATCCGAGTTCAAAAATACTTCATAAATAACTATAGTGAAGTAAAATTCAAGAATGATCAAAACATAGATACAATCAAAGCTAGTATACATAATAGATATTTTTGACAAAAAACAAAAATTTTATTTTTCTATGAATAATGTCGTATTCGTGAATAGTACCGTATACGTGAATAGTAACCCCGACACTAAAAGACAAGAATTTCACAAGAAAAATACTGTCAATATTCCGGCATAATGATATTGGAAGAAATAATATCATTTTAAAAAAAATAATATCCATTTCCTTGAAAAGATTGTACTTCTAGCTGGAATACCGGATATAGTGCTGAAGGGAACTTGCACCGTATAATAACACTCAAAATATAAAAATACTCACAAGTATACACTCAATAATGTAGAGAGAGAAAGAGAGAGAAAACTTTAGTTTCTGGTGTGATTTTCAATTCTAACCTAAGCACCCTATTTATAGGAAAATGCTTATAACACCAAAGCAGAAAATTTAAAAAAATATTAATATTATTTATTTTTATTCCTACGCCAACATTTAGAGATCTGAATTCAACCATTTCAACAACCAATGGGGAACATCAAACATATCAAAAACATTTTTCTTTTAAAACAAATTTAAAACTTTTAAAAAATAATTATTTCGAAACTTCAGAACTTCAATAATTCATAATAAATAGCCCTTTTATCAGAAAAATTCAAAACTTATGTCCTTTCCATAGGAAATTCCATTCTCTACAACTTTGCAGAAGAAAATTTTTCCAAATTCTAAACAAAAATTGACCGAAATCCACAAACGGGCGATTTTACAAGCTATAATCAAATTTCAGCCAAAAAATGGGGTCCACAAACATGAAAAACATGTTTTAAACATTTATTAAAACAAAAATACTCTTCCTCCTCATTTATTCATATATCCCACATTCATTGTAAAATATCACCATTATTATATTATTAAAATATAATAATATATTTAAATGAATTATTTTATCAGAAGAGATAAAATATCAATTTTCAACAATTGTCACATTAAAAAATTTCTCCATCTATAACCACATAAAATAAATATTTCCCTTATCATATAAATCAATAATTAATTATTCACAAATAATATTACAGAATCACAATACTGACAACCAGGCAGTTCCCAGAAAAGAGGGCTTTTCCAATAAGGATTTCTCCTTACTGGCACGCAATTAGGTGACCAAACCTCTCCTTAGACAGAACTTTCTAGACATTGCCAATAATGTTATCTAATAATAATATTCAAATAATATGAATTATTGATTTGATAATGAAAATATTGTGTAGTGACAATTATTGAAACAACAATAATATCAAATATCAACGTAGTAATTATTGAATCAATAAAAAAAAATATTAAACAGTAACTACTGTAACAATTATTGAGTAGTGTCTTCTTACGTAAGAACCAATAACTGGTGCAATACCGTGTGCTACTGTATTTTAAACACCGGGTATTCCAACAGTATTAATGATAACAACTACGCCGTTATTTATAAACAACTTATACTTGTCGTTTTCTTCATCCAATCGCTTTCCGTTATGGGGCCCACACAAGGCTGCGCCGTCGTACGAATATTCCCCGACAGTAAAAATATTCCACGACCAAACGAGTATTCTCTGATAAAAATGAATATTTTATAACCACTTGTATATTTGAAATATTTGCGCTTTTTACCCATAACTAACAACATTAATCAAATCAACCCTTACTATTTCAAAATAATAAATAGAGGAAATTCAATTTCATTAATAATAAGTTGGGGTCTTACAGCGTATACAGGTTATTCCAACAGAATAATAAAGAATGGAATAACAGAAGTTCTCTTCATGAATACGAAAGAAATAATACCCCTTACCTTAAAACAAACTGGATATAGGAGTAGTGAAGTAGCAGAATACTTTTCTTCTTTCTCTCTATAGTTTCTCTCTCTAGAGTTTCAGTGAATTCGTAAGAAATAATGAAGGAATGAGCTTCTATGTATAGAAAAACTGAGAGTGGCTCTTGGTTTTAACGAATGGTCAAAATGACTCTTGGTAATATTAAAGAGGCAACTACTAATTGCAAAGTAGTTGCCGATTAATCCCTGGTCATAATCATACCAAGTTCATCTATGCACTACAGGCCACATATGACTTTCAACATAATATAAATATGAAGATGATGACAATGATATAAGAATTCAATAAAAACAAGTTCAAGAATTAATTTATCCAGGAACTAATAACGTCCAAATTGTCAACATGATACTTCTTTGTAGAGTAAAATTCAAGAATGCTCAAAAGAATATTTCCATAAAAAGATACTGGATGAAGCGCAAATATCAAGGATATTCCACTAATTTCATGGAGTATAGAAGTCAAAATTTTAACCAATTGAGTATAATAAAGAATGGAATAACAAAAGAAATCACCAAGCATGCGATAGACCGCACAGATAGGTTATTCCAACAGAATAAAAAATAACGGAACCAGGTCATACGTAAACGCACAAACATGATATTCCAACAGAATAATAAATAACGGAACTAGGTCAGGCGAAATTCGCACTGACAGGATGTTCCAATAGAATAATAAATAACGGAACCAGGTTATGCGTAAACGCACAGACAAGATGTTCCAACAGAATAATAAAGAAGGGAATAACAGAAGAATTTCACCATATATGCGGTACTTCACATAGATAGGTTATTCCAACATAATGATAAAGAATGAAATAACAGAAGAATTTCACCAAGTATAGGGTAGCCCGTGTATACTGGTTATTCCAACAGAATAATAAAGAATGGAATAAAAGAAGTTCTCTTCATAAATACGAAAGAAATAATACCCCTTACCTTAGAACAAACTGGATATAGGAGTAGTGAAGTAGTAGAATACTTTTCTTCTTTCTCTCTATAGTTTCTCTCTCTAGACTTTCAGTGAATTCGTAAGAAATAATGAAGGAATGAACTTCTATTTATAGAAGAATGGACTGAATAGTAACTAATTCCTGAACGGTCCAGATTGATTTACTTTTAAACGGACGGTCTAGATTGGTTTACTATAAAATATTCTAATAAAACAAAATCTTTTAAATAAAATATAATATATTCTATTTATAATCTAATAAAACGAATGACTTTATAAAAATATTCTGTTTTATATAAAAAGATTTTACTATACAAACACTATGCAGGCACTATGCAAACACTATGCATAATAAAATATAATATATTCTATTTATAGTCTAATAAAACAAATAACTTTATAAAAGTATTCTGTTTTATATAAAAAGCTTTTCTTTTTTATTACATTAATAATACTAATAAAACAAAACTTCATCATCATTATTATAATTCACACTATTAATCGACCAGGTCGTTCCCAGAAAAGTGGGGGCTTTTCAATAAGAATTTCTCCCTATTGGCGCACAATTAGGTGACCAAACCTCTCCTTGACAGAATTTCTAGACATCGTTAATAGTGCAAATAATAATATTAATAACTTCGTCATCTCAATTATTGATTTAATAATATATAAAATATCGACAATAATTGAATCAATTAACGTGAGATATTATGCAACAATTACTGAAGCAATAATTGAACAAAACTGAGTGACTTCTCACGTAAGCATCAATAATCAATACCGTGTGCTATTATGCAACCACGCGTATTCCTGTACTTTTAACACCGGGTGTTTCAACAGTTAACAATAAAACTTCCGCCGTTATTTTCATAAAATATTTTTGTCTTTTTTTTAATTCGACAATAATTCTGTTGTGGGGTCCACCAATGATTGTGCCGTCTTATGAATATTCTCTGTTAAAACGAATATTCCCCGACCAATCAAATATTATATAACAACTTGCGTACTTTACAAAATTTATAAATATTACCCAGAACTATAACATTATATCAAATTCATTCCATAATATTCAAAAATGATAATTATAGAAAATTCATCTTTATTCATAAAAGTTTTGGTCTTACAATCTCCTCTTCTTATGAAATTTTACCCTCGAAATTAGGGTACGTACCTGGTATGTCGAAGAGGTAAGGATACCGTGATTTCATTTCAGATTCTATCTCCCAGGTCATTTCCTCAACATCGTGGTTCCTCCATAAAACTTTGACTTGAGGTATAAACTTGGAGCATAGAATATGTTCCTTCTTATCCAAGATTTGAATAGGAACCTCTTCATACGTTAAATCTTCCGCTATTTCGTCCGGTTCTAACTCAATAATATGGTTCGGGTCTTTCACATATTTACTTAACATGGATATATAAAAAACGTTATGAACACGAGACATACTTGGCGGTAAAACGAGTCTATAGGCTACAGACCCTACTCGATCGAGGATTAAAAATGGGCCAATGAATCGAGGATTGAGCTTTCCTCTCTTTCCAAATCTCGTAACTCCTTTCCATGGAGCAACACGTAACAACACATAATCTCCAGTATCAAATTCCACGTCCTTTTGATGAAGACCAACATAACTCTTTTGTCGGTCTTGTGAGGTTTTTATACGTTGTCGGATCGTTTGAATCTTTTTCGTAATCATACGTACCAACTCCGGTCCTAACAACGTTGCTTCACCCACATCATCCCAGCATACTGTAGAACGACACTTTCTTCCATAGAAAATTCATCTTTATTCATAAAAGTTGGGGTCTTAACTTCTCAAAATGTTAAACTAATTAGTACATTGTATAGAATCATTATGTTTGGAAATCGTAAAGACTAAATGCTTAAGCTATGTTTGTTTGCAGAGATTATATTTTGATTTGGATTATTATTCTTAAGTCTCTTGTTTGTTTTTAAAAATAGATTTGGGACTATTAGTCCCGAGATAATAAAATAACTTGAAAGGAGGACTATTTAATATCATGTCCAACTAAGTATTATAGTTTCTACCACATTTGAGACAAAAAATGTGACGCCCCCAAAATAGGTATGCATCACCTATTCTGAGTCGCCAAATACATGATACAGAATACAAATATATTCTTAAATATACAACATGAAATGTGAGTTTTAATACAAATATTGTCTTCTAGACAGTATTAAAACTCAAAATAAGTCCTCAATACATTTATTAACACATTATTTCATAGAATAGTGAGGACTACTAATGCTATCGTCTGGACCGTCACTCCGTTCCCCGACTAGTCCCTGCTACGTTCTCATTTCCTGAAGAGAACAATGAAAGTAAAAGGGTGAGCTCAACTAGCCCAGTAAGAAATATTATGACTAAGATAATGCAGAATAAATTATCATTAGCCTTCAAAAATGTTAAACTGATGAAATACAATAGACATAAAGTTTAACTGCAGCGGAACAAACAATCCATTAAAAGAGTCAAGTAGAGAATAAAATCTACTATCTTTTATGATTTAAAAAGATTTTTCATCACTTTTATCGCTGAGACTCAGCTTAATAAATAAACCACATCATCCCTGCACTACGGCCAAGGATATTCATTAGTATCATAACCACAAATTATCCATGTACTACGGGCCAAAGATATTCGTGTATTCATCAATGGTCATGATCATGCCAACAACTATCCATGAATGCACTACGGGCCAATGAGAACTTTTACCACATCATTTGTAACATTACGGTCATGATTATACTGAATAATCCCTAATCATAATCATACCAAGTCCATCTATGCACTACAGGCCACAGATGACTTTCAACATAATATAAACATGAGAATGATGACAATGATATAAGAATTCAATAAAACAAGTTCAAGAATTAATTTATCCAGAAACCAATAACGTCCAAATTATTAACATGATACTGCTTTGTGGAGTAAAATTCAAGAATGCTCAGAAGAATATTTTCATGAAAAGATACTGGATGAAGTGCAAATATCAAGGATATTCCACTAATTTCATGGAGTATAAAAGCCAAAACTTTAACCAAATGAGTATAATAAAGAATGGAATAACAAAAGAAATCACCAGGCATGCGATAGACCGCACAAACAGGTTATTTCAACAGAATAATAAATAATGGAACCAGGTCATGCGTAAACGCACAGAAAGGATATTCCAACAAAATAATGAATAATGGAACCAGGTCATGCTTAAATGCACATACATGATATTCTAACAGAATAATAAACAGCGGAACCAGGTCATGCGTAAACGCACAAACAGGATGTTCCAACAGAATAATAAATAACAGAACCAGGTCATGCGTAATGCACAGACATGATGTTCCAACAGAATAATAAAGAATGAAATAACAGAAGAATTCACCATGTATGTTGTACTTCGCATAGACAAGTTATTCCAACTTAATAACAAAGAATGGAATAACAGAAGAATTTTACCAAGTATGCGGTACTTCTCATAGACAGGTTAATTCAACATAATAACAAAGAATTGAATAATAGAAGTTCTCTTCATGAAGACGAAAGAAAGAAATAATACCCCTTACCGTAAAAGAAGAGTATTCCGACTGGTAGGGCGAGGATATTCTTGAAGAAAACTTGCACTACGCTCAAAGCTTCTTAAAACTCTAAAGAAATACGCTCAAGATTATAAAAGACTTCTGTGAACTTCTGGTGTGGTTTTAATTCTAACTAAGCATCCTATTTATAGGAAAATAGAAAGGATACTATGCTACACTATGCAATAAAATATAATATATTCTATTTATAATTAAATAAAACAAAACTTTATAAAAAGTATTCTATTTTATATAAAAAGATTTTACTATGCAAATACTATGCAAGCACTATACATAATAAAATATAATATATTTTAATTATTATCTAATAAAACAAATAACTTTATAAAAGTATTCTGTTTTATATAAAAAGATTTTTCTATCCAAAATACTATGCATAATAGAATATAATATATTCTAATTATTGTCTAATAAAACAAATAACTTTATAAAAGTATTCTGTTTTATATAAAAAACTTTTTTGTTTTATTACATTAATAATACTAATAAAACAAAATTTATATATATAATATATATATATATATATATATATATATATATATATATATATATATATATATATAAACTTCCGTGACTTCATAAAAAGACACCTCAATATATCTAACAATATTTATCATTATTATTATAATTCACAATATTAATCGACCAGGTCGTTCCCAAGAAAGAGGGGGCTTTCCAATAAGAATTTCTCCCTATTGGCGTGCAATTAGGTGACCAAACCTCTCCTTGGCAGAACTTCTAGACATCGTTAATATTGCAAATAATAATATTAATAACTCTGTCATCTCAATTATTGATTTAATAATATATAAAATATCGACAATAATTAAATCAAATAACATGAGATACTATGCAACAATTAATGAAGTAATAATTGAACAAAACTGAGTGACTTCTCACGTAAGCATCAATAATCAAAATCGTGTGCTACTATGCAATCACGCGTATTACTGTATTTTTACTACCGAGTAGTTCAACAGTTTTAACTGTAAAACTTCCGTCGTTATTTTCATAAAATTATTTTTGTCGTTTTCTCAATCCGACAATAATTCCGTTCTGGGGTCCACCAATTGTTGTGCCATCGTACGAATATTCCCTGTTAAAATGAATATTTCCCGACCAATCGAATATTATATAATAACTTACGTACTTTGTAAAATTTATAAATATTACCCACAACTATAATATTATATCAAATTCATTCCATAATATTTAAAAATGATACTTATGAATAAAGATTTAAATTACCCCAAATTTTATAAATAAAGATTTAAATTTCTCGAAATATTTTTTTCAAAATTATGGTATGGATTTGAGATAATGTTATAGTTGTGGGTAATATTTATAAATTTTGCAAAGTACGCAAGTTGTATAATATTTGATTGGTCGGGGAATATTCATTTTAACAGAGAATATTCGTACGACGAAACAATCATTGGTGGACCCCACAACAGAATTATTGTCGGATTGAGAAAACGACAAAAATATTTTATGAAAATAATAGCGGAAGTTTTACCGTTAACTGTTGAAACACCCGGTGTTAAAAGTACAGTAATACATGTGGTTGCATAGTAGCACACGATTTTGATTATTGATGCTTACGTGAGAAGTCACTCATTTTTGTTTAATTATTGCTATAATAATTGTTGCATAGTATCTCACGTTATTTGATTCAATTATTGTTGATATTTTATATATTATTAAATCAATAATTGAGACGACGAAGTTATTAATATTATTATTTAAAATATTAACGATGTCTATAAGTTCTGTCAATGAGAGGTTTGGTCACCTAATTGCGCGCCAATAGGGAGAAATCCTTAATGGAAAGCCCCCTCTTTCCTGGGAACGACCTGGTCGATTAATATTGTGAATTATAATAATAATGATAAATGTTGTTAAATATATTGAGGTGTCTTTTTATGAAGTCACGGAAGTTTATATATATATATTATATATTTATAAATTTTGTTTTATTAGTATTATTAATGCAATAAAACAGAAAAGCTTTTTATATAAAACAGAATACTTTTATAAAGTTATTTGTTTTATTAGACTATAAATAGAATATATTATATTCTATTATGCATAGTATTTTGCATAGTAAAATCTTTTTATATAAAAAAGAATACTTTTAAAAAGTTATTCGTTTTATTCGATTATAAATAGAATATATTATATTTTATTTAAAAGATTTTGTTTTATTAGAATATTTTATTTATACTGCATAGTAAATCAATATGGACCGTCCGTTTAAAAGTAAATCAATCTAGACCGTTCATGAATTAGTTATTATTCAGTCCATTCTCCTATAAATAGAAGCTCATTCCTTTATTATTTCTTACGAATTCACTGAAACTCTAGAGAGAGAAACTATAGAGAGAAAGAAGAAAAGTATTCTGCCGATTTCCAAAACGTGTTACAATTGTGGAAGAAAAGGTCACCTAGCTCGATTTTGTCGTGCACCAAAGTCAAGTTCAGCCGAGACGGTGGCACCAAAGGCGAATACGGAAAAAATAAAGTTGGTGGTTTCAGGAAGAGCGTTTTTTGCGACTTCTCAAAAAGCGAGTAACCCGAACGAATTTAGCACAGGTTAGTTAATTATAAATTATTGCAAAGTCTATACCTTATTAGATACCGATTTTAATCATTTCTTTTATCTCTCTTGCTTGCGTTCAACGTTTAAATTTGACTCCGGAGAGATTGGACTTTGACTTATCGATTGAAACTTCTTTAGTAGAAACCTTCGTAACCTCCACTGTTTATAAATCTAGTTTGATTCAAATCGACACTTTCACGTTACCTGTCGATCTTATCTCGTTGAAAATACTTGCCTTTGATGTGATTTTAGGAATCGATTGGTTAACTACTCATCATGCTTTTCGTAAGGTTGTTAGCTTTCATATTCCTAACCAACCTGTTATGTGAATTCAAGCAACCAAACCACTAAATTTAATCACTGTTATATCAAGCCATAAGTAAAGAGCCCCGATTCTTTCGTTGTTGACTTCTTTGTGTGGAATGCACCGAAGCCAGACTTTCTGTAGGCGACGTCGTGAATGACGATGACAAGTTGATAGGTATCAATGTGACGTGCTATCCAAGTCTTGGATGAGAGTCACATTTTTGAATGATATTTCTATTGTTAATAAATTTTCTGACGTATTCTTGAAGACTTCTTAGCCTACCCCTAGAGCGTAAAATCGAATTTTGTATTGACCACAGTACAAAACCTATTTCTTATACCCTTAAATATTTTTTCAACCAAAATGAACGTATAATGCGCCAAGGACGTTGGCTCAAGCTGTTGAAAATTACAACTATACCATTCAATACCATCCTGAAAACGAACGTGGTAGCTAACGCATTGAGTAGAAGATCATATGCGGGTACGAGTGCGATATTGTCAATGCAAAGGCCTATTTTGTATAACTTACAAATGATGAAGATAGAGTTAAAGACTCTAGAGACCCACGTGAAGATAGAGAATATACGAGTAGAATCGACTTTAATCGATAAAGTTAAAGCCGCTCAAGCTACACACCCGGAGCTGATGAATGTGAAGAAAAAGGTTCAAGAAGGCGTTATCTCAACCCTCAATTTTATTGGTCTATTTGAAATCCTCTATGGAGTAGGAACTGTGGCCTATAAACTCATTTTACTGCCAAGTATGTCTCATGTTCATAACATTTTTCACGTATCAATGTTACGTAAATATGTGGACGACCCGAACCACATTATTGAATTAAAACTAGACGAGATAGCAGAAGATTTAATGTATGAGGAGATACGTGTTAAAATCTTGCATAAGAAGGATCGTATTCAACCCTCAAAGGTTATACCTCAAGAGTTAGAATTTGAAATGAAGTCAAGGTATCCTCATCTCTTCGGCATACCAGGTACGTACGTAAATTTTGAGGGTGAAATTTCATAAGGAGGGGAGATTGTGAGACCCCAAATTTTATGAATAAAGATTTAAATTTCTCAAAATATTTTTTTTCAAAATTATGGTGTGGATTTGAGATAATGTTATAGTTGTGGGTAATATTTATAAATTTTGCAAAGTCCGCAAGTTGTTGTATAATATTCGATTGGTCGGGGAGTATTCATTTTAACAGGGAATATTCGTACAACAACACAATCATTGGTGGACCCTAGAACAGAATTATTGTCGGATTGAGAAAACGACAAAAATATTTTATGAAAATAACGGCGGAAGTTTTACCGTTAACTGTTGAAACACCCGGTGTTAAAAGTACAGTAATACGCGTGGTTGCATAGTAGCACACGGTTTTGATTATTGATGCTTACGTGAGAAGTCACTCAGTTTTGTTTAATTATTGCTATAGTAATTGTTGCATAGTATCTCACGTTATTTGATTAAATTATTTTCGATATTTTATATATTATTAAATCAATAATTGAGATGACGAAGTTATTAATATTATTATTTGCAATATTAACTATGTCTAAAAGTTCTGCCAAGGAGAGGTTTGGTCACCTAATTGCGCGCCAATATTTAATATATATATATATATTAAATATTTATTATTCATGAGATGAATGTTATTTATTGATGCATATGGTGATGTGTATGATAATAAATGGGATTGATTATGGACTATTGACCAATGTGATTGGATTTTATTTTAGTTGGATGATGAATGTATGAGTTTTATTAAATGGGGTCTGTGTACCTCGTCTTCTCTAATTTTTCTTAATGTAAATTCTATCTCCCTCCTATGTACTTCCCCTTAACTGCTGATCAAGGTTTCTATTTATTTTAAATAGTTTTGTAATAGGAATAGTTAGAATTATTTTGAAGAATTAGAGATCAAGGAGCAAGGAGCGCGTGAAGACCCGTTTGTAATGGAGCCCGGGTTTAAATGTAATAGTTATATTTAAATATTAATTCTTGCACCCCTAGGGTTTGACCTTTTAGTTCAGTTGGTGGCTCTAGTGAACCAAACTAGAATAAAAGTCCATAATCAATCCGGGTAGAATATAGTATTCTATATGTGCATGCTTATAATATATATATTATATATTATGCAAACATGTTTCGCATGTTTATTAATATGACGCGTATTTTATATATATATATATGCATTCGCGCTAAACAAGATGAGACAAATTAATAACAAACCCCTCAATTTTTTTATATTAAGTTGTAACGTTCAAAGATATTTGGAATATCGAACGTCGCCTTCTAGCATGATATAAATAATAGAGTATTGAATATTTAATATGAGTTTGTTGTGTACACACAAGGCGAGTATTAAATATTTAAGATGTTTTTTTTATTACATATGATGTTTATAAGGAATTGAACATTACTGCTTTGTTGTGCACACACAAGGGCTGTAGTTTTCTCTTCACTTATATGGAAATGCTGGGTCTGACTTAACTTAAATCATTTTAGTTTGGATGTGCACACACTTGACCATTATGATTTAAGAGGCAAAATACAAGGAGTTACATAGTTGATGTAATTGACAAGAGTTGTCTACCCATTTATTTATATATATAGTTTGTTGTGCACACACAAGGCTATATACATTTGAAATGGGATCCTTATTCTCACTAGCAAATCTTTAATTAGATTTTGCCGAACTATATAAGTGAGGGTAATATAGTTTGCAGAAAATAGTGGGAGATACCAATTTAAAACAAGACCTAAATTATTTTGGTAATTAATAAAAGAATGTATGTTAAAATGTTGTTAATTACAAATTCATTTACAGAATTTTACAATGTCTAAATTACTATCACTGCGTAGCATATTAGATGCTAAATTAACCGGACCGAATTAAACGGATTGGTTAAGATAATTGAGAATAGTTCTCACGGCTGAAAAGCTTTCTTATGTCCTTAATACGCCTATCCCTGCAATGGTTGCAGACAATGCCTCTGAGGAAGAGATTGCTACTTTTAGAAAGTGGCAAAATGATGCATAGTTGGCTCAATGCATCATGCTCGTATCCATGAGTAACAAGCTTCAGCGTCAGCCTGAAACTATGGATACTCCTATTATATTCCTACACATCAAGTAGTTGATGGTGAGGAAAGTAGGACTAATAGATATCAGATATCTAAGGAGCTCTTCCAATCTAGAATGACAAATGGCACTATAGTACAGACAAAAGTCCTTAACATAATCAATTTGATTGATCAATTAGGATAACTGGTTTTGTCATGGATGGAGAGTTGAGCCAAGATTTGATCTTACACTCACTCCCGGACTCCTTTCACAATTGTTGTGAATTTTTTATATGAACAAGCTAGATATCAGCTTCGCTGATTTGCTTAACATGTTGAAAAATGTTGAGAGTCACTTTCCAACCAAAAAAAGACCATGTCTTACTGGTAGGGGCCAAAGGATCTTCTGAAAAGAAGAAAGATTCAAAGAAGATATATTGAAAGGCATAAACAAAGGATAATAAGAACAAAACTGATACGGATAGCAAAGGTGTTTGCTTCCACTACAATAAGCCAGGACACTGAAAAGAAACTGCGAGAAGTATCTTGCAGAGGCTAACCAAAGAAGAAACTTAGTGAAGTTTCGGTTACAAATACAATTTTGTTCATGATTTAAAATAAATTTTTCTTAAGTCAAGATTCTACTTGGGTATTGGATACCGACTTTGGTTATCATAAATATAGATTTATGGAGGGACCAAGCAGAAGTAGAAAGCTAAACAAAGATAAGTAATCCTATGTGTGGGAAATGAAGCAAAGGTTGCCACATTAACCATAGGAACTTATAGTTTAGCACAGCCTACGGGCAAGTCTATTAAGTCAATAAGTTGTTATTGTATTTCAGTTCTCGTTGGAAACATTATTACCATTTTATTGTTGGACAATAAAATCTTTGGTATAATATTTAAGAACAATTGTTGTTCTATTTATTATAATAATGTTTTGTATAGAACCGAAATATTATTTAATTGATTTTATATACTTGACTTACGTGAAAAATAATTTTACATATTGAATAAACTAGTATAAGAAAAGGAGATGATCATTCAAAGAGTTGAATGTATGTATTTGTTGAAATACAAGTGTAAATTATTTGAAAGGTTCAAAGAATTCAGAAGTGAAATAAATTGACAAAGTATTAAGATTCTTTGATTAGATCAAGGAATAAATACTTGTGCAATAAGTTTCTAGATCATCTCAAATGGTTTTCTCATTATGGACACATCCTGATACGCAATAATTGATTGATGTATCTGAATGGAAAAATCGTACCGTGTTGGACATGGTGCGGTCCATAATGATTTTACCGATATTCCAGTATCCTTCTGGGGTAATGTCCTAGAACTGGCTGCATATCTACGAAAAGGTAACCTCAAAATCCGGCCCCAAGACTCCATAAAAGTTATGGACAGGGAGGATTCCTAATCTTAAGTATGTTAAGATAAGGGGTTGTCCAACTTATGTGAAACGGTTTCAGAGGATAAGCTTAGGACAAAATTTGACAAGTACAGATTTGTGGGACATCCTAAAGTAAGTTAGGGCATATGTTCTATAATCCTACTTAGCAAAAGGTGTTTGTTGCAAAATATGCTGCCTTCTAAGATAAATGTATTTATCATTAAAAGGGCTAGTGGGAGGATAATACATCTTGAAAAGTTCAAGAACCACAAAACACTACAAGTCAAATAAGAGGAACCTATAGATAGACCTATTGTACCACAACCGAATCGTAAATCTGGAATAGTACCGAAGATACCTAGGAGGTATGGATTCATCATGGATGATGATGATGAGGTACGTATCATAGAAGATGATGATCCAGTTACATACGATGAGGTAAGAGTTGTAGACACTCAGAGAAATGGATTGAAGCAATCTTCTCAAAAATGGAACATTCATTTTGATATGATAATCAAAAGAGTTTGATTTTATCAAAAACAAGAATGAACCTAGTGTGTACAAAAGGGTCAGTGGGAGTGTCGTGACATTTCTATTATTATATGTTGATATAATACGGATAAGGAATGACATGCCAATGCTAAAATTAATAAAGATAAAGTTGTCTAAACATTCCTCCATGAATGATTTGGGAAGAGTATCTTAATTGGGGATGCAAATCTATATAGATAGATTTAAAAGGATGCTCGACTTAACCCAAGGAACGTATATTCATTTGATGCTAAAGTTATTTAGCATGGCAAACTCCAAGAGATATCTCATGTTGATGAGCCATGGAGTGTATCTCTCTTAATAGTCCCCATAGACTCCTAAAAGAGAGATCGCATGAGTAACTATCATGTATGCGATGAAATGTACGAGACTTGATGTTGATCATGTTCTAGAGAAGTTCACTGTGAGTCAGTGAAAAACATCTTAAAGGTCTTAACCGACACTAAGGATGTGATTAAAATTTATGGTGGGTCTAAATTAAAACTAGAGGGCTTAACATACTCAAGTTTTTCAGACAGACCAAGACGACAGAAAATCCACTTTAAGGTAAAGGGTTACCTTGAACAGTGGTGCAGTGAATTGGAAAGGTTCCAAACAGCAAAGAGTTGTTGGTTTAGTGATAAAGACATAGTATATAGCTATAAATGAAGCTACAAGTTGATTGTTTGGATGAAAAGTTCATTACAGAACTAGGAATAGTTCCTAAGTCTCATCTTGGATCTAAACATGTGTTGTGGCACTTTCATTTGATTATAAGAATCATTGAAAGATGGGAAATCACTATAGAGATAGTGAACTCTCAAGAAAAATATTACATATCCATTAACTAAAGCTTATCCAACAGCAGGATAATCGTCACTTAGAGAAGAAGGGTATGAGATACCATGGCGATTGGCTTTAGTGCAAGTGGGAGATTGAAAGTAGTATGCACACAAGCCAATCATGTTTGATGATAAAGCATATACTTTGTAAACAAGCTTATTCATTTATTAATAAAAAGTATTAATTTATTAAAGGCTTTTAAATTATTTACATGATGCTGTTTTATAATATGTGATAAACCCATATTTTTAAGCAATGCTTTTAGAATAATGATGATGATCATTCTAATGAGATCTAAATTCTTAGAAAGCTTAAAACTAAAATAGTTCCCAATCGTTGGATTACTAAATTGGGGATTAGTGAATCCGGATAGATTGGTACATACGTTGCTTGCTCATTGGATGAGGATGATTGATCTCATGATCATTTGTGTGGAGACACTAAAGCAAGTATATAGGTGCTTATTAGAGAATAAGTTCACTGAACGTGACTCGCTAAGGAATACCTAATGGAGTTTTACTTGCATGTCAATAGGAATTCCTGTAGTGATAGTAGTACAAGTGATCCTTGGACTTGAGATCATCATAGTATCTTGTGTATGATGAGTTATACTTTGACTTATTCCTTAAGACCTTTAGGGTATATCAAAGGGTATGCTTGGGTATAATAAGTTGTACATGGAGATAATGTATGATCAATAAAGAATCTACCACTTCTAGTAAAAGAAGAGAAATGTCCTATGTGATTCGATAAATGACAACCCAGTAGTCCTTGGCCAAGGCAGAATGAAATTAGAAAGGAGTTTCTAATTTGCATTATTTGGTGTTGTGCATCTAAGAGTCGAAATACATATAATTAAATAAAATAAGACTTGACAGTAATTCCATGTCTTATATTTAATTGGGACATTGTGTGGTGGAAGAATTGAATTGTACGGTAACTATTTACTCAAAGGTTCTTTTATGATTAATGTTGAAATCTATATTATTTGGAAAGTCGTTGATCGCTAGGGAGGCTTATCCCTATTGTACAATAAATATTATTTATTTAAATAAATTATTAGTTTAATTTATTTATTTAAATAAGATTAGAATTGTTCTAATTGATTTATTCACAACCAGTTTAATATGGAGAACCTAAAGGGTCACACCATAAAAGGAAGAATAATTATTTAAGAAGTTAATGGCATAATCGTAATAATAAGTTAAGTATATTTAATTTAATCTATGGTGATAGAATAAATTAAATAGCTTAATATTTATTATTTAATATTTTAGAAATATTAAATATAAATTAATAAGAGAAGTCTTATTATTATTATTATTATTATTATTATTATTACTATTATTATTATTTAATTCCTAAAGGAGTTTGGGAATTAATTAATAAAAGTACTCTCAAATATCCTAATAGGATTAGGAGGTAAATTAATTAAAAGAGTTTAATTAATTATCCCTAATAAGATTAGGGAGCTTAATTAAAAGAATTTAATTAATTAAATAAAACCCAATTCCTTAATTGTTAAGGAGGGTTGCCTACATCTATAAATAAGAGGAGTCTTATTATAGGTAAAAAAAGTGGTTGTTGACTTTAACAACATACGTAATTCTAAAAGTTGGAGAGTACGCCTTTTCTATAGAGATAGAAAACTAGGGTTTTGCCAAATACCCATCTTCTTGAATTCTTCTTCTTTCTTGGTGGATCACCTCTAGAGGCCAAACACTTGAGTGGCTAACTTTGATCAAAGGAAGGAACCAAACCCGGTGGATTCAAGTTGAACGTGAAAGGATTTGGAGGTGAACTTGTACCTGAGGAAGCTCGATCTTCAAGGGTATGATTTTATTCTTTATCTTTTCGTTTAATTAATAATTGTGCATAAAGGGTGATCCGGGTTTATGGTTTGTAAAATTTTAAAACTCTGATTTTACACGCTTCCGCTAATTTTGTGCAATTTGATTGCGTTCTTGAATAATACAAACCTAACACATACATGGTGAAATTCTTCTGTTATTCCATTCTTTATTATTTTATTGGAACATCCTGCATGTGCGTTTACACATGACCTAGTTTCGTTATTTATTATACTGTTGGAATATCTTGTCGGTGCGTATTACGCCTGGCCTGGTTCCATTAATTATTATTCTGTTGGAATAACCTGTCTGTGTGGTCTATCACATGCATGGTGATTTCTGTTGTTATTCCATTCTTTATTATTTTGTTGGAATATCCTGTCGGTGCGAATTTTGCCTGACCTGGTTCCGTTATTTATTATTCTGTTGGAATAACCTGTCTGTGCGGTCTATCGCATGCCTGGTGATTTCTTTTGTTATTATATTCTTTATTATACTCAGTTGGTTAAAGTTTTGACTTCTATACTCCATGAAATTAGTGGAATTTCCTTGATATTTGCGCTTCATCCAGTATCTTTTCATGGAAATATTTTTCTGAGCATTATTGAATTTTACTTTACAAAGAAGTATCATGTTGACAATTTGGACGTTATTGAATTATAGATAAATTAATTCTTGAACTTGTTTTATTGGATTCTTATATCATTGTCATCATCCTCATGCTTATATTATGTTGAAAGTCATCTGTGGCCTGTTGTGCATAGATGGACTTGGTATGATTATGACCAAGGATTAATCGGTATAATCATGACCATAATGTTACAAATGATGTGGTAAAAGTCCTCATTGGCCCGTATGCATTGATGGACAGTTGTTGGCATGATCATGACCATTGATGAATACACGAATATCCTTGGCCCGTTGTGCATGGATAATTTGTGGTTGTGATAGTAATGAATATCCTTGGCCATAGTGCAGGGATGATGTGGATTATTTATTAAGCTGAGTCTCAGAGATAAAAGTGATGAAAAACCTTTTAAATCATAAAAGATAATAGATTTTATTCTCTACCTGACTCTTTTAATGGATTGCTTGTTCCGCTGTAGTTAAACTTGATGTTTGTTATATTGTATCAGTTTAACATTGTTGAAGGCTAATGATAATTTATTCTGCATTATCTTAGTCATAATATTTCTTACTGGGCTAGTTGAGCTCACCCTTTCTTTCACTGTTCTCTTTAAGAAATGAGAACGTAGCCGGGACTAGTCGGGGAATGGAGTAACGGTCCAGATGATAACATTAGTAGTCCTCACTATTCTGTTAAATAGTGTGATAATAAATGTAATGAAGACTCCATTGAGTGTGGATATTGTCTAGATGAAAATATTCTTATTAAAACTCTTCATTTATGTTTTATCGTATTTTACACGACTGTTGTATAATTAGTTTGTATTTGTATTCAGTACCTTGTATCTGGCGACCCAAGATGGGTGGTATATACCTATTTTGGGGGCGTCACAATATATATATATATATATATATATATATATATATATATATATATATTATTTTTTATAGAGTAATGCTAATTAAATCACCAAAATTTATAGAATATGTCTAATGATGATTTATTATAAATACAATAATTTATGTTTAAATGCATGAATGTAACAAAATATAAATTTTATTCAAGCATATATATATATATATATATATATATATATATATATATATATATATATATATATATATATATATATATATATATATATAAATAATTCCCAGAACCAATAACTCCTACATCCTCAAGAACCATTCTAGAACCAATAACTCCTTCATGAATGGGCCTTTAACCAGATCCATGAGGGATGACAAGAGGTCCTTTGACCTTACCCCTATCCCTAGGATGGACTTTGCCACATTCATGTGATGGTCCATATATATATTCCTAGTCAAGTAATATTACCCAGATTTAACGTTTTCCCAAGGCAAGCTTCTTGCCCTGGATTCCGTCACCCATGGGCCATACATATTCAACCCATAGATCCGTGTCTTGGGTTCACGCACAACCATTCCAACATCGACGGGGTAATTAATATTCAACACATGGATTCGTGTCTTGGGTTCATACCCAACCATTCCATCATCTATGGGGCCATATTCAACTCATGAATTCGTATCTTGGGGATGGAGCCCCAGCCTCAAGTTTTATAGGCCTTACCATGATGTCATGATGATATCCATCAACTGCTCCTTTGGCTCAACTTACTTGTTTAGCCTTTTCTCGTAGAGGTTGTTCACATCTTGGGATGCATGTGTTTGACGTATCATTCGGGGTTGGGAGACAGCCAAAAATTTGTTGAAGTAGCAGTGTTGGATGGTGACTTATTTATGTAAAAAAAAGAGTTTGAAGTAGCAGCTTCGTTTCTGTCATGAAATAACAATGTAACATACTGATATACAGAGTAAGGATCAAGTGCATACCCCTTATCTTATTCACCCGTGCTCACCCCCCTTTAGCGACGGACCCGACGACGATTTCAGTCATACAACCATCGTCTATACTTTTAGCGAAGGACAACATATAGCGTCGCTAAAAGTATAGACGACAGTTGTATGACCGAACCGTCGCCGGGTCCGTCGCTAAAAGGGGGTGAGCACGGGTGAGTAAGATAAGGGGTATGCACTTGATCCGGACCGCTGATATACAAATCAATCTGAGTACTATGTAATTGCCCATTCTCCAAATCTTTTGGATTGTGGGTTTTCAGTTTATAATATAATAAATTTTGCCTTTGCCCCCCATAAAATTATTTAACAAAAAATTTAAATTATTATGTTAAGACTTTATCACACTTATTAACTCATTGATATTTTTAAATTCTTCTAATATGAGACTGGTATAAAAAATTCCATTGACACTCTTAGATTCTTCTGATATGGGACAAATTTAAAAATCCTAACATAAGGCTATACGTTTTAACAATGTTAGTTTTTGAGATATTTTCTAAATATATAAGTACTTTCTTGATCTGTTTCAAAATTAGAGGTAAATTTGTAAATTTATGACTTTTATAGAAAATTTTATTTTTCAAATTTATAGCTAGCATTAGCTAGAACTTGAGTGATGACATGATAATTGTAACACCCTAGTCCCACATCGAAAGATAGGGAAAAATTTGTCTACATATAAGGAAATAAGTTACTACCAATAGTACATTCAAATCATGACCTTTTGGGTGAGTCTGTAGTGGGCTAAGTTGACCCAAGAAAATACTATTAGGCCAATAGTTTGAGGCTTTATTTTAAGGGTCACTAAATAATTACAAAAAGAGTGTAATTAAGACTCATATTTCAAAAATAGTACAATTCACATTAATAAAAAAACCTAAAATCAAGGATAACTAATAATTCAAATTCAAATTCAAATCTTGTCTCTAACAACAATTTCAAATCCATATTTCAAAATTCAAATCAAAATGAGAAAATTAAAAATAAAAAATTATGAAGGAGCTAATGTTCATCATCCTCCTCTCTCGCCGCCACCGCTGCCGCCGCCACATCGCCGCCGCCGCCGCCGCCGCAAAATTTGACTAGTAACTGCATCACATTTAAAATAAAATTGGTAATCAAATACAACTGAATTGGTTACCTTGGTCTAAAAGTTTGACAACCAATTTCATGTTGGTAAATAAAAAATAGAACACTGCATATTTATACCAAAGGTAACCAAACTTTTATACCAAGGTAATCAAACTTTTATACCAAGATAATCAAACTTTTATACCAAGATAATCAATCTACCTTCACACCTGCAGTATGAATTAGTTACCTTGATCTGAAAGTTTGGCAACCAACTGCACGAAGGTTTGGCTACCAACTGTATTACATGCAAAATAAATTGGAAACTTAATAAAATAGAATTAGTTACCTTGATATAAAGGTTTGGCTACCAACTGCATTATAAAAAAACTGCAGAAACAGAGCGACGATGGCAGAGGGAGGGGGTGGGGCGTGGGCAGTGGGAGGAGGATGAGGGGGTGGCGGAGGGAGGGGGGAGGAGGCGGAGGGAGGGGGAGGAGGGAGGGGGAAGAGGAGGGGGTGGCGGAGGGAGGGGGGTGGCGGGAGGGGGTGGCGGGAGGGGATGGAGGGGGAGGAGGAGGAGAGGGGCGGAGGGAGGGGGAGGAGGGGGGTGGCGGAGTGAGGGGGGGAAGAGGAGAGGGGGCGGAGGGAGAGGGAGGGGGAAGAGGGGGTGGCGAAGTGAGGGGGTGGGGCGTGGGCGGTGGGTGGAGAAAGGAAGCGGAGGAAGAGGAAGGAGAGGGTGTGGGGCTGGGGCTGGGGCTGGGGCTGGGCGGGAGGAGTAGTGGCGGGGGCAGAGGCGGGAGGAGGGGAGGAGGGGAGGCGGGAGGCGGGAGGAAGAGGAAGGGGAGGCGGAGGGTGAGGAGGGGTTGAACAGGAGGCGGAGGGAGGAAGGAGAAGAAGAAGAAGAAGAAGGGAAACATAAATGGAGTGGGAGAAAATCGTGGGAGAGATGAGGAGAAAATTGTGGGAGAGATGGTTGAGAATTAAAACACATCCCATAATTAAAGGAATCATAAATATGTACTAATAATGAAAATAAAATTTTAAAGATATTAATTATGTAAATATTTAATGAGGGCACTTTTCTTGTAATTATATTTTTAAATGTACTATAAAATGTAATTGTTCCTTATTTTAATGGATTTGATTCGATTCGGACTTGGGATTTGACCCCGGATTTATTCTGGACTCAGATTTGACCCGAGTTGTTACAATAATATTCAGTCAATCTAAGAATAACAATAAAGATGTGTTAGAAATTTTAAGAAAACGGATATTTTCACATGTTGAAATGATATTTCCACATGAGTCTCTCTCACATGAAGGGTCTCTCTCACATGAAGGTGAGACCCACTCACTATTCATGTGAGAGAGATCATGTGAAAATATCAATTCACAAATTTTAAGTCACTTTATAATCTAGTAATAAGAATATATATTTAGCTTTGGCATATAGATAAAAAAAATGCATCTCTAATTTTGAAACGGAGAAATTATATAGTACTCCTTCCGTCTCACAAAAAGTTACTTAATTTGATTTCTCTGGTCAAATTGACCAATTTTAAAATTAAGAATTAAGCATATTATTTATATTTTAAAACTCATAAAAATTGGAGATGGTAGTAAATTCAATATAGTTTCTTCTAGCTATAGTTTCTCCACCTATATTTACAAAAAAAAAAAGTTAAACTAAGTCGACTTTTGAGGGACGAAATAGTATAGAAAGTTTAAAAAAAGGAAAGCTAGGAAGCCTAGCACCATAATTGGAGTCATCATGATAAGTAGGAGTGTGACCAAAGAAACTCAAACTTCTGTTAGAAGTGAAAACCAAACAAAATTACTCACATAAACGTTTAGAAATGTCAAATTTAGAGGTTGGATGCTTCCAAAAATCGGGTTCCTTACCTAATTTTAAATTTCATCCGAAAAGGGTTTACCTCTTCTCACCTTCTCTTGAGCAAAACTTTACGTTTCTTCTCAAGGTCTAATAAATTCTAGAAAATGAATTAGTTTGTATATTGTAATAAAACTTTACGTTTCTTAGGTCTAATACATGAAGATCGAATTAGTTTGTATATTGTAATAAGGTCATTCATTTTGTTGATAGTAATTAGGATTTTGTAAATATGGTAAATTCTATACTTGTTTATATTTGTTAAAATCGGGATTCTATGTAGGATAGTTTTGGACGGAGGGGCGGAGGGGCGGAGGAGGGGGGTCCACGGCCCCCTGTTGCGAGAAATTTTTTTATGTACTATAAAGAGAAAGGAATATCTAGAAGTAATATTCAAAGATCAAATGCATTTTATTTGAGGTTTAGAGCTTTAAAAATTAGGAGTTCAAATTTTTTTTGATTTAGTTAAACCATTTGTGCAAGTCAAAGAGAACCAAAATACATGCTTTTAGTTCATTTTGATAGGATCGTATGATGACCGATTCTACCATATTACAATTCCAAGTTATCCTATGTGATTCTATGCTATGTGTTCCTATGCATATTGGCGATTCGGATCGTTTTCCTTTTGTGGGTTCCCGATTCTACGATCCAGATCGGGATTTTAACAACCATGATTAGTTTAGAAAGTTAGGCATTAAGCCGACGAGGTCTTAGCCTAGTGTTTAAGACTGAGGAGTTTTGTTCTTGTGAGTTTATTTATCTTTTATGAAAAGTGTGTTTCCTCCTTTATGTGATCAAACTTGTTTGTGAGTTTGTTTTTTCCTCCTTGAAAGGTTCTTAGATATTGTAATAGTAAATGATGGATGTACTTAATTATGAGATTATATTGTACTCCCCACATATTCAATAGTAAATGATGTAATTAATTATGAGATTATATTGTACTGGTCAAAATGTGGAGCTTCAAAAAAAACATGTTGGATCGAGCAAAAACTCCCCTAAAAAAAAGAAAAAATAAAAAAAAAGTTACGCATTAGAGTTTGTACGTAAAGTGTATAGATAGTTATATTACAGTTTTTATATACAAAACAAATACAATTGATTTTTCATAAGATCTGTGTCTATTGTCTCGTAGATATATTCATACATTTTCTACACTTTTAATTCAACATGAAGGTGAAATGTTCGCTATATATATTTACAATATTAATAAAGAAAGCTAGTTGGTTGAGAGATTATGCTACACCCTTCTTAGAAGTTGAAGTCTCAGCTCCGACCTTGTGATTTAAAATGAGAGTCTCAATATTGTTACTATTTAGATTGATGATAAGTGATAAATCCACAACAGAAAATAATATTTTCATAACAAAATCGTCGTTATAGATCTTATAAATAGCGACAGTTTTCACCGTTATTATATATCTATAGCGACACTTTTATTGTAAAATATCAACGTCAGGGGCGGATCCAGACTTATTGTTCAGTGGGGCCAAACTCGGAAAAAAAATTTCTTACAAATAAAAATTTCATAAAATAACTTACAAAACTAAACAATCCTCAAATATTATTTATAATAACATTTTTCGAGGTTTCATTGCTTAAAATTGTTGCATGATATAGCCTCATTTTTAATAATTACAAAAATATCACGCTCAATATATGTTACTAAACAGTCATTCATTCATTCATCTCCCATTTGGTTACGGAGTTCATTCTTCACGATATTTATGGCTAAAAATGTCCTTTCAACAGTTGCAGTAGCAACGGGCAAAAGTAGAGCCAATTTCAACAACAAATAGACTTGGGGATATACATCATCCTTTCTTTTCTGAACCAACATTTGAGCCAATTCCCCAATTCCTTCTATACTTGAAAAATTGGAATCGGTTCTCTATATCCACAATATAGAAGAATAGAAAAATTGGCTTAATGACTTAGTGGGATTTGGGAATTAGGGATTGTTGCCTAGTGTCTGCTCACTTAGTATATATATAACATAATACAGTGGGGTCATGTTTCTTAGTATACATGTTCACTTTAGACCCTCTTAATATTTTTTTTCCTAATATGACCCTCTTAATATTTTTTCCTCCTAATATGACCCCTGACCCCCTGAAAATTCAGTGGGGTCAGGTGTCCCCCCTGCCCTAAGGCAGGTCCGCCCCTGATCAACGTACTATATGCATAATTATGCATTATATAATGCATGAATCTTTGCCAATGAAAATGATCTCTCATCTTTTACAAGGTGGGACAAAGCATCACAAAATGTTTTGATAAAACATCATTATTCAAAAACAAAATGATGAAACACCATTTCCAACTTGCCTCTTCTTGAACATGATAACAATGGTAGTTTTCATGTGGGGGTCATTGGGATGATGCCAATCATGTATATACAATTGATTAGCTTATGTACTTGGAAATGTGTAGATTCTACAAGATGATGTTCATTGGACCCCATAGGCCAATGGATTTTAGCATTGGCAAGCTAAAATCATGTCTCTCAATTGCCCATTAAATACAATTTGGCTCATGTGATAAGAAAGAGAAAATAACATATAATGTTATATATAATTAGGGTCCACCTTTCTCAACCTTTATACACTTATTCTCTTTTTGTGAGTATGCACTTAAAGTCCAGCTAGCTACTTGAGGATATGGATTCTTCAACTATGAAGTAGCATTGTCACCTTTTTATCAATTCTTTTGTGGTCGGATCAATGTTATCAATTGTGAGATGGCAGTGTGAATGTGAGCCAGTGGAGATCACTTGGATTATAGAATCAAATTTTGTTTTATTTTTAAAATTAATTTGAGGTACTTTTTAATTTAAAATTAGTGTGATTCATTAAAAAAATTTAGTAATAAATTTGCAATTAGTAATATTACAATTAAGATATTTTATAATTTTTATAATTGTGTTGTCTAAAAGTAAAACTTTTGCAGTTTGGGCATTATTGTTCACTGTTTTGGGGATAATGCAGAGGGGGAGGGGGGGGGGGATAGGGTACACCAGATCCTTTTTAGTTGTGATTTTATTTAATGATTAGTTTAATAATTGTTAATTATTGGAAGATATCAGGAAATATACATGATTGTGTTGTTTTAGCTTTCTAAAGGAATCTGAAATCAGATTCCTAATTTGTTTGGGTTAATTCCCAAATCCAAAGGAGGACCATACAAAATAATGTTCTCTTTGACAACCAAAAGGCTAAACTAAATACTCTACTTCTATCACATAGAAGGCTAATTCCACCAAGTTTTTATTTATTATAAGTGTAGCATATATATATATAGGGTCCGGATCAGGTGCGGGCTCCCGCACCTGGTTAAAATACGGACCTTTATATTTTTTTTTTTTTTTGCTTTTTTTTTTAAAAACAACTAAAAATAAATAAATAAAAAATTATGGAATTGAAATTTTTTCATAATACAGTGTTTTGGATGTGATTTGGGTACGTATAACAAACATATGTATGTACAGTCTGGGCAGACTGTACCACCACTTTTTGGTATAGGTATTTAAAACACGCCCAAAACATTATATTATGGAAAAATTTTAGTTCCATAAAATATTAAATATTTTTTTTTAGTTGTTTTAAAAAAAAAACCAAAAAAAATCAAAAAAAAAAAAAGTCCGCATTTTAACAAAATGCGGACTCCCTTACCTGATCCTGTCTGTATATATATATAGAGCCCGGATCAGAGGCATTCCGCTTAAACGACATTATCCCTTAAACAACATTACCTATTTAAGCCTCCGTGTTTTTCCAGTTTAACATTCTCTCTCCTCTGCCCAAAACAAAATTTGAGCTGCGATGCTCTATTTCTCTCCTTCACAAAACCTTCCTAGCAAAATTCGAATCAAGCAAGAAGACGGAGACCAAGAATCGAAGTTTATGCCCAGATCTCGACTTCGATTCCGTATACCCTTTCTTTTTTTGTGTAATTTCGGTAAGAATTGACCCATCATTTTATTCGTATTGATCTTCCTTGTTGATCTTCCTTTCTTTATTTGTTGTTGTTTTTTTACACAGATTAGAGATATTTATACATGTAATGGGTTTATGCTCCCGAGAAGGTAATCCTCAAAGCCGATAAACTGTCCGTCTCTCTTTCTCTCTCGATATTTACACATTTATTTTATTGTATAATGAGAATACAACTGTTCTTCGATTTATACCCATTTTTATGCTGAGTTTTACACTAATTTTATAGTTTTGTTCTGTATCAATATGCTGATGATACGATCTAGAAATAAGAAAATGTTTACCTGAAGTTAATTTAGAATCTATATATGCGTTGCTTACTGAAATTTGACAAAGGACAATTGCTTTATTTTTGGGTGTTCTTCACAAGGATATTCTAGTTGGCGAACATTTCTTGTGTACAAAAATAGAAAATATAGCCAGAGTAGTAATGCTTCAAACGTGAATGAGAAAAAAATTAAGACCATTAGATTCTGTTGTATCTTAGTTATCTATTTATGTAAGATATATTCTTAACTGAATTAAGATGAGAAGTTGATTATGATGCCTGTGATGTCTTACTTTGTAAACTGTTTAATTCAGTTGACAAGGTGGAGCGCTTCTTGGAAGAGTGCCACTAGTTTATATGAGCAGGCAGGTTGGTACTTTAATTTCTTTTTTTTTTGAATGAACATGATAATTGCTGGAATTTAATGAGAAATGTTAGTTATTCGTAAGAAGAAATTATTTTGATTTGATTGTTTTATTATCTTACTTTGAGCCCAAACCTCTTAAATTCTGAGGACTTAAGGTTTGACATAACATTCTTTATGGCTTTTTAGTCTAAATACTCCATTATCTTTATTTCACTAAACATACATTTTGTCACAAAAACATTTGAACTTGAAAATATAGACTAAAAAAATTATGATTGTATGTTGCTTTACTATAAGTCTAATATCCATCGTTTTTAATGAAACTTGCAGACTTCAGCTCTACGTGTATCAAAGGAACTTCAGCTATAGAGGAAGCTATAAGATTTACTTGTACTAACAACTACCCATGTGAAAGACTATATTTGGAAGATATTGAACTCGTATCAAACTGTGGGGATATTAGGAGGTCATTTTGTTGGGAAGCCAGAGGTTCAAGTGTAGGTCTAATATATACCCCTCCTTGCTTCTCATGTAAAGAGAAAATTATTGAGCAAAAAGTAACATCTAACCCTGTGCTTCAGTCCATCTAAAAGATGGTCAAGCTCCTGTATGTATATAAGCTGGCTGTGAGCAGGCAAAATATGTATTACAGATATCGTGTTCTGTGTTGACCATGTCATTGTATTTACGACCCGTTTTGGAAGATGAGAAACATCTTCATCTACAACCCATTGAACCAGAAAAAGTCGGATTAAAGAATGAGCATAGATATGGCGTATAAGTACAGTTGTGCTTAATTTTCTAGGTAGTTTCTTCAGGTTCATGTATATTTATTAGTAATGTGTAACACTATAAAACTCTTAATAGGTCTCTTAAATAGAGGACATTTTTTATGTAGACTATTTTGTATAGAATAATTTTTTAAGTTTGCCAATTTAAGATCCAATCTTCAATTTGTGACATTTTCTGCAATCTCACTTGGTTCAAGTTAAACATTTAATTTTCTAAAGGTTGCCCAGTTTAGTTAATCCACATCAGAATTTTCTCTTAATAATTTCCAAAAATGTGGACTGACATAGACTAAGAACAAAAAAATGTGTTCAAAAAACAAAACTTACAATTACTATATATTATAAACGCAAGCCACACAACATGGTTCAGCTGCTTTACCCACAAAAATTAAAAATAAATTCAATTATGCACGAGCAAATATTGCTGATCTACATGAATAGATCATTGGCAACAAACTATAAATCTTTTAACCCAATCTGCATAAGGATATAAAGAAGTGATCCTAACTTCTAATAAGCCAATAGGTGCCAAAAGCATCTCTATAGATGATATTCTGCATAGAGCTATTTTGTATTACAGAATGATAAGAAATGTTTGGGTAAGGCCACACACGCTAGCGAACACCCAGCTTGGAGCACCCAGTAACAATAGGTAGATCAAAGTTCTCTAAGCAATCACATTCATACTGTAAAATTCAAGCCTGCCAGCCTGAGGCATCAACCTTGATGAGCTGCCTATAAAGATCAAGACCTGTAACCTCGCCTTCTAAGTGTCGCTCCACCCCTGTTCTAAATCCATCAACACTGGAAAAAAAATCAGAGGAAAACATCACTAACCTTTGATAATTCACATATTTTCAACAACTTCATCAAGATGTAACCAAGCTAAAATGAAAATATAAAACAGTCAATTAACACAACACCATTCCAAAGCTAATACATATAGCTCTCTTTAGCAAGTAGCAAGACCTGAGAATTAGAGAAATCAAACATTTTTATGTTTCCAGGGCACAAATAAATTATAATAGAGGATTCGGTGTTAATTTGTTGGCCTAATCGAGGATTATGTGTTATAAGTAAGCAAAATACATCACAATAACAAATCAAACTTTAATCACAATAAACCAACCATTCCCAATACATCACAAACACCCCCAAAACAAAATCAATTCTTGAAAACTGTAACAAACCCAGATTGCCCAAAATCCAAATCACTCTAAATTAATTACAAGATTCAATAACCCTATAAAATAAAAAATAAAAATTCAATCTTTTAGAATCTCAACATTCACTGTTTGAAACTTATACCACAACAAAAGAACCAGCCCTTTACATCACAAGTACCCCCAAAACAACAACAAATAAAGAAAGGAAGATCAACGAGGAAGATAGATTCCTTGTAAGGGTCAAGTTTTCTTAATTGAACAGCAACAAGGAAGATCGATACGAATAAAATGATGGGTCAATTCTTACCGAAATTACACACAAAAAAAAAGGGTATACGGAATTGAAGTCGAGATCTGGGCATAAACTTCGATTCTTGGTCTCCGTCTTCTTGCTTGATTCGAATTTTGCTAGGAAGGTTTTGTGAAGGAGAGAAATAGAGCATCGCAGCTCAAATTTTGTTTTGGGCAGAGGAGAGAGAATGTTAAACTGGAAAAACACGGAGGCTTAAATAGGTAATGTCGTTTAAGGGATAATGTCATTTACAAAAATGTCACCGCGTCCTCCAAAAACTACGTCGTTTTGATACAAGAGTGCTATTTAAGGCAGAGTGCTATTTAAGGAGAGTGCTCTTGATCCTGACCATATATATATATATATATATATATATATATATATATATATATATATATATATATGGGTTCCATCCATAGCCCATTTTTTGGCCTGTTGAAATTTCGGCTGAAGCAAAAAAAATAAATAAAAAAAATTAACAGGCCAAAAAAGGGGTTGCTCTACAGCAACCGGTTGCTGTGGATGGAATCTCATATATATATATATATATATATAAGTAAAGTTTAAAATAATTTTTCTCTACAATAGAACCTTAATTAAGAAATTTTCAAATTTGGTGTTTTAGACTTTATTCAAGATGAATAAAATAATTTTATTCGGTAGTTGAGATGGCACACATCACCTAGATTTCAATAATTGAATTGAGGGTTAACCACTCCCTTCTTTTATATGAAAGGAATTAAACAATCACCATTTCTTTATATTTTTTTGTTTTTTTTTTGCAGGTAGAGAGCAATTAACTTTTTCGAGCGTCTAACACGTAGGCCAGACAAAAGTAGTGCTTCATGATAATTCACCGTAATAAGACTATTATATCCTTCGGGGCGTTACTGACTCGTACTTGCAATATCTAGACAAGAGAACGAACCTTCAACCACTGCTAGTAATTCATGGAGAACTAAACAATCAGTTTTTTGCCATATTCTCTAAAGTCTAAACAATGCTTGCAATGCATATTTTGGATCCAAGGCATAATTCTTGTGACAATGGATGATGGATACAATATGAAAATGATGGACAAAGTTGAACCTAAGTTTTGGTAGTAGTAGTTGAGTAGCAGTTCTTCATTTCTATCTTGCCTTTCAGGTTTCAACAAACCTTGCACTTGCTGAAAACATGTAGTGCAGTGTAAGCCAAGGTTTTGACAAAGGAAACCTATAAATTCTGTTAAGAAATGATATTTCCACATGAAAACAGTCGCTATAAAGACAATTTTCATATGAAAATATAAAAAGTGTTGTGGAAATATCAATTTTCTTTGACAGAATGTAATTCATAGTCCTTATATGACACATTTAGATCATATTAATACAACCATACTTTTTAATTATTTTTTTTCTCTCTCTTTTTTGTTATTGTTGACTTTGGATGCTTAACACTCTGTTTCTGAGTTTTGAACAGAAAAGAAAAGAATAGAAAACTTAAATTAGAACAGAAAAGAAAAGAATAGAAAACTTAAAGTTTTCCTTTGTGTTGTTTTTGAGTTTTTAATAGAAAAAAAAAGATTTATACTTTCAATAATGTTTTTTATTTTATTTTAAATAAAACAAAAGAATAAGTTTTAAATAAAGCACTTCAGGGAATTCTTTATATTCTTGGAGTTTTCTTTCTTTGCCTTTATATGAAGTTCAAGTCACAAACTCTTATAGAGCTCTTCCAGGCTCCAGCATACACTACACCCCCTTCACCCTCTTATTATTGGCATATCCATTAATCATCCCTCCTCCTAAACTCAAGCTTATCTTTGCATCCTTCTTCTTTTGGCTTAAAATACCAATTAACTTGAATTATCTCTACCAATTCTTCCACTAGTACTCATCTTTTTTCCCTTCATAAAATTGTCCAACTTTGATTATGGCAATTGATATGTGCTCCGAGAACTTACCCTTAATCACAAGTCCTCGAATCTCATTCTCTCACGATCTTGGCCGCATGGATGATGTAGAAACAATGGAAGACAAGGCGAGTCGCGCAGACTCCTCACTAATGGACTCAAATTCAGATCATTTTGATTTTTCCTTTAGTGCATACATGGAAAATGAACCATCTTCAGCAGATGAACTTTTCTCAGACGGCCTAATTCGCCCTCTTGGCAATCCTCCTCTTCCAAATCCCCCCACATCATCAAAAGAGTGTGCTATTGAATCCGAGCAAAAGCAACAATCAAAGTCCTTTTGGGGAATCAAGAGGAGTAGTAGTGTTCATTGTGATAACTCTCACAAAAAGACCACGTTTTGGTCATTGCCACTCTTGTTAAGGAGCAACTCAACTGGATCATTGCCGAGTTCAAGACAAATGTTGAAGCAAAATTCTCAAAAGCAAACAAAAAATTCTTCTTCTTCTTCTTCTTATGTGTATCAGTTGTCTCAGAAGCCTCCATTGAAGAAGAATTATGGAGGGGCTTATGGAAATGGTGTTTGGATTAGCCCTGTGCTGAACATGCCTCCTCCTTACATTGCCAAAGGAACTTCTAATCTGTTTGGTTTAAATTCTATGTTTCGAGATAAAAAAGATAAGAAGAACAAGAAATGATTGTACTATAATAACTTCATTAATTTTTTCAGTTTGATTTTAATTTAGCTCCACTTGTGTGTTTTAATTACCTTGTTTTTTCATGTGATTTTAATAACTTCTTCTTGTTGTGATTAATTAGTACAAATTTAAGGAATTGGGAAAATTTGTTATGGGTTTCGAATTCTTGTTTGGGATCCGATTTTTGACCTGACCCATATTATTTTGAACAGTGACCCAAAAGAAAAGAAAGACTCGATTTAGTGGTTGTATTAATATGTTATGTTATTTGGGCCAATTATGTTTTAAGCCAGCCTATATGATTCAGTAGTTAGGGTTTCAGGTATTCTTTACTTCCTCACTTTTAGTCACTTTGAGATGGAGAATCACATCATCTTGTCTTCTTTACCCATTGATATAGTAATATCTTTTCTCTTATTGTTCTAACACAAGAATTATCATTTAAAGGGGTTATGAATGAGGTGAGATGGATTGGATGATAGTGGAGTGTTAATGCATATCAACATGTCAAAAGCTCTAAGAGAAGAAAAAAACAAAACAGGTACCTTTTTATTCCTTTTGATTTCCTCCTAATTATGGTTTTTTTTTTTATATTAAGAATGTCATTTTGTTCTTGTTTAAATATAAAATGTAGCATACATATAATGCTTTCTCTATAAGAGTAGGTTGGTTTTGAGGATTAAGACAAAATACTTTGCTTTCCTGCTTTTGTTTGTATTAGATTTAAATTATCCAACTAATCTTGTTTTGAACCACCTGGTTTTTCCTTCTTTTTGGTAGTGACCCACATAAATATTTTGATGTTTATTTTAGCAACAAAAGAAGTACCATACCATGTCAATCTTCATAAAATGGACCAAATAATGTGATTCAAATTTTAATAACCTTCATAAGAGAAAGCCAAGAATTCCACTATATGATTAGGTATGGCAAGGGGACAAGTTAACACTAGCCCTTCATAAAAAAGTAGCCAAGCATCACTAGCTGAGGTTGTTCCTATAAAATGATTAAATATATAAACATTTTAATGGTTGATTCTGAACATAGAACAAGGTTATTTCAGAGATTAATATATATGCCTTAAATCTATATATTATATTGCATTCTTAGCCAGAATACTTATAATGGCTATGTTCAGTTATCAGCGTTTATAGTTTATATTAATTGCGTTTCGTGCGTTTGAGTTTTAAATGTTGTGTTTTGAGTTGAATAACTATTTATAAACAAATAAGATTTTTAAGTGAATTTAATCTTCAAACTCACTAAAGACTCCAAAAACTATGCTAAGAAATAGTACTTAGGGAATCGTTTCATATTTCATCGTGTTAGAGATTCATAAACTTAATCTTTGATTGAATTTTGGCTTGGTGATTTCAGCTTTTATACCTTTAAACTGTGAATAAAATTTGTGTATAGATCTGAAATCGAGGAAATGTATACCCTTAGGCTATGTTTGTTTGTAATGATTACACTTGAGATATGACTATTAATTACAAGTGTCTTATTTGTTTTTCAATTTGTACTTGAGACTATTAGTCCAAGGATTATAAAATGACTTAAGATGGGGGATTATAATTATAATCTCTTAACCTATACTTAAAGAAAAATAGAATAAAATTTTAATTATATATTTGATCAATTTAACTTCAAAATTCAAACTAAACCGGGTCTTTATGGGATATAATGAGTATAAGAGAAAGGTTGATTGCCCCAATAAATTCAAACTAAACCGGTTCTATGTGTGTCAGCATTCTATTGAACAATTTATTAAAAAATAAACTTCATACTAACCGAATCCCTTTCTGTAACTTAGCTTAGGAGTCCTTTTTACCTTAGAAGAGGAGTAAAATGAAAGCAATTTGTTATGGATTATAAATTCATAATGATGTGGTCCTTTCGGAAAAGGGTGGTAGCCAATTTTTCGAAAAGAAGGAAAACTAATTAAATTTTGGAAAATATTATATATTGCGAGTATTTATGGTCGATTTTTTAATTGGCAGTTATGTGAATAAATATTATTGGTAATTTTTTTGAAGAGATGCGTAATATGTGGCGACCTCTTATAGTTCTATCAAATCTTATTTATTGATACGTTTTGTCACCGGCGGATCTACATGGAGGGCACTCAACTTTTTTTATAGGTATAGCGAGAGGAGCAAAAATAAAATTTAATAAATTTAAAGGGGCAAATTTATGAAAAAGTTAAATTTAGAGGGCCAAAAAAAAACTTAACCTATTACTATTCTAAAAACATTAAACACACTGTGTATAATGTATTCAAATTTTTGCTCTCTAACTCACTAAACTTCAACCCAAAAAAATATGCCCCTGCTGACAATAGATCTTGAACCCGCCCCTGCTTTTCGTAATTATAACTCGACACAAATTTATTGCAATATGTAATTAATGTTCCGTCCGATGAATAAAATTATAAAATTATAATTAATGTTCTGTCCGATGAATAAAAAATGGGAATAAAATTTTAATTTTATCCTTTTAAAATTTATTGCAAAAGATGAAAAAAGAAACATATTTAATATAGGGATAATAAGGAAATTAAGTCATTAATATATTTTTTGAAATTTATATACACGATAGATAAAAAGCAACATATTTTAGTGTTTAAAAAGACAGATAAAGGAGTGAGTATTTTTAAAGAATTATAATTATAAAGGAGGAGTGAGTTGATATCTAGACTTGAAATGTAGGCTGTTTGATGCAATAATGATAAATCTAAATACAATAATTTGGTTATAATAAATATGAATATTACAGTGTGATAAATATTCTACGTCATATGGGTAATGGGACCTTTTTTATATATATTAAAAAACAATAATTAGAATAAAGACTAATTTTTATTGATAAATGAATCCAATTACAAAAATTTTAGAAACAAGGTCTATACAAAAGAAGCTGTTACAAAAAAAAGTCATTCTACTTGTTTTTCAAAAAGAGGTTCAAAAGTTTTAAACTTTAGTGATAAAATTTTATTCCACATTCATTCCAAAATTATTATGTTTGAATTTTTTTTCATCACTTATAATATTTCATGAATTGTAACATTTATATATATATATATGGGCTATATGTATATACACAGTTGTGTATTACACAGTCGGGCTATGACGACGAGTTTTTTGGGCTATGGCGACGGATGAAACTGTCGCTATAGCCCAAAAAACCGGCGTCATAGCCGACTGTGTAATACACAACTGTGTACATATATTTTTTTCCTATATATATATGTAAGTAATTCTATTCATATATTTTTTTTTGTAAGATTATTTATGGAATAACTTAAAATAAACTCATTATATTTGTTTTTTCTAAGATTAATTGCAAGATTGAATAAAAAAATATTATTTAGACTATTATACCATTACTAATAATAATATATTTTAAACTATAAATTAAATTTATTTATACATATAAAAATGATAGTAATAAATACAGTAATAAATCTAACAAGCATCATTTACCAATAAATGCACTAATAAACAAATCCACAATCTCTTTCCTTCTACCCAGTTCAAAATTGTGGTAAAATAGTTTGTCTCCAACAGTCTAATTAAGAGGAAAATTCCAACTGTGAGATTATAATACTTTGGGGATGTTTGATAAAAATTGAATGAATCTGAATTTGAATCTGAATCTGAATTTGAATCTGAATGAGCTGAATCTGAATAAAAAAAATTGTTTGATAACTGACATATCTTAAAGATCTGAATGACATATTTTTAATATTTTACCCCTCTGAAAAAATTCAAAGTTGTTGTAAATTTATTTAATATTACATAATATAATAGTTAATATTTTTTATTATTATTATTATTATTATTATTATTTTTATTTATTTCATTCAGCCAACCATTCAGTCATTCAGACCAAAAATTCGGACTTAACCATTCAGCCAACGCATCTGACCGATTCAGCCATTCAGACGATTTTTTTTCAAAACAAACGCACTTAATGATTCAGCTGCAACTTACCGATTCAGCCATTCAGACCTATTAAGTTCTAAACAAACAACCCCTTGGTTATACATGATATTAAATAATCCCTCATTTCAAGTCATTTTGTTATCCAAAATTAATAATCCCAAATTTAATTTTAAAAACAAACCAGGGTTTAGAGATTAATGGTAACCGTTTTAGTGTATCAATAAGCCTTCACCAGGGAAAGAGTACTTCTCTTTTGGATAGTTTTAACTTTTATGTAATGTATGCAACTTTGAGAACAAAAATTTATTGGAGTTCTTTTAACCATCAAACACAATAATATTCTCCTTGTACCAGAAAAATAAACATTGTTTTTGATATTAAAATTATTATTAGTATAATTAATTAGATTTATTTTCATTAAAATAATTTTATTTTCTTTAGAAAAAAGTGAAATACTTCCTATATAGTAGTTGGTGAATGCTTAAATTATGCTCAAAACATAGTGTATGTAGGAGGTGGAGGGGAAGGCATGCCACATTGCAAAGTGTTGGGTCAATTGACCCTACTGAATTTTTTTTTAATTTTATAATATATAATAAATTTAGAAGAAATTTAAGTGTAATGAATAAATTGATTCTACTGAAATTTTATAAATTTTTTAATATACAGGATCAAATTAAATTTTTTATAACTTTCTCAATTTCATATTATTTCTACTCCTTGATATATGCATCTTCCTCTAATATTTTTAAAATAAATAATAATCTAATTTATATTATTTTTATAACATAAGAAATTTAAATATTTATTAATAAATTTATGATTAAAAAAGTGTATTAGGGGTCAATAAAGGGGGTATATATATATATATATATATATATATATATATATATATATAGGGAAAAATATGTGTACACAGCTGTGTATTACACAGTAGGCTATGGCGACGGTTTTTTGGACTATAGCGACGGTTTCACCCGTCGTCATAGCTATTCTGGGCTATAACGACAGTTTACCGTCGCTATAGCCAAAAAAATCTGTCGTCATAGCTCTACTGTGTAATACACAGCTGTGTATATACATATAGCCCATATATATATATAATATTATTATTACTTGTTATTTTAACAATATTGTAATCAAATATATGTTTTACATATGCAATCGCCCAAAAAGCACAAAATTATCTAAAAAAATTGGCTCGGGAGCAGCCAAATTATTTATAGTATCACAATATTTTGACTCCACTGAATAAATTTTCCTGCTTCGCCACTGCACATAGGCGACGCATCCTTTTAATTTCCATACTTAATTATCAATATAATAAAAATATATAATTAAAATCAATAATTTATAAATATATATATATATATATAGTAAGGATCAAAAGCATAATTCTTAAATAGCATAACGCCTTAAATAGCATAATTTTATCAAAACGACGTAGTTTTGGAGGGACGCGATGACATTTTTGTAAATACGCGACGGATCAGGTCCGGACTCCCGCATTTTAACAAAATTCGGATCTTTTTTTTTTTGCTTTTTTTTTAAAACAACTAAAAAATAAAAAATAAAAATATGGAACTTGAATTTTTACATAATACAGTGTTTTGGGTGTGATTTGGATACGTATAACAAAATATGTCTATAGAGTCTGTGCAAACTGTAAATACATTTTTTGGTGTAGATATCTAAATCACGCCCAAAACATTATATTATGGAAAATTTTCAGTTCCATAAAATATTTAAAAAAAATTTAGTTGTTTTAAAAAAAAGTAAAAAAAAAGGTCTGTCTTTTTGTAAAATTCGGGATCCCTGATAGGATCCTAGTTATATATATATATATATATATATATAGAAAATTGATCAGGTCCGGACTCCCGGAACTGATCAAAATTCGGACCCCAATTTATTTATTTTTTGTAGAACAACTAAAAAAAATTATGGAACTAAAATTTTTCCATAATACAGTGTTTTGGGTGTGTTTTTAATACCTACACCAACCAATGTATGTACAGTCTGCCTAGACTGTACAAAAATATTTTGGTATAGACATCTAAATCACGCAAAAAACACTGTATTATGTAAAAATTTTAGTTCCATAATTTATTTATTTTTAGTTGTTTCAAAAAAAACAAAAAAAATCCGAATTTTAATAGAGTCTGGGATCCCGGGCTAGATCCGGACTCTCTCTCTCTCTCTCTCTCTCTATATATATATATATATATATATATATATATATATATATATATATATACAACACGGATCAGGTCCGGGAGTCCGGACCTGATCCAAAATCCGGACCCTATTTTTTTTTTTTTTTGGTAGAACAACTAAAAAAAAAATTATGGAACTAATTTTTTTCCATAATACAGTGTTTTGGGTGTGTTTTTAATACCTACACCAACCAATGTATGCACAGTCTGCCCAGACTGTACAGATATATTTTGTTATACGTATCCAAATCACACCCAAAATACTGCATTATGTAAAAATTCAAGTTTCATAATTTTTTTTTTAGTTGTTTAAAAAAAAGCAAAAAAAAAAAAGGTCCGAATTTTATTAAAATCCGGGAGTCCGGACCTGATCCGGACTGCATATATATATATATATATATATATATATATATATATATATATATATATATATATATATATATCTAATAAAATACAAATGATTTTGAATTTCCCGCTCACTTAATAAATCATCTGGGCCGTCCACAGTTTGGGATAAATCCCACCGTTCATACATCTATCTAATAAAATACATCTATCTATCTAATAATCTAATAATAATTTAATAAAATACAAATTATTTTAAATTTTCCGCTCACTCAATAAATTATTTTGATAGTTCAAAGTTTGAGATAAATCATATTGTTCATACAGTGCCGGAGGCACGGGACCCAGCTAGTATATATATATATAAAACAGGTGTGTGGCGAGTACTACGTTACTTGTACCCGATCCTTAATTTTCTTTAGGTTAAGGTAATACCCATCTCGACAAGTTCGGGTTCAAGTAATATCCGTGGGTCTTGCATTCTTTATAAACCATTGCACCAATAAACTGTTTCAACCACTAAATTCTTCTAGGAAACTAATATTTTTACAATACTTTTTAAAATTTTCATAATAAAAGTGTCGCTATAGAAGTATAACGACGGTAAAAACCGTCGTTATAGGATATATTACGACGACTTTATTGTGAAAATATCATTTTATGTTGTAAAAATATCAATTTACTTTTATCAAAAATGTTGATCCGGTATGCAAAATCTTCACTATTATCATAAACTGGAGTATAAATTACTCCGGTATTCGCAACAATTCGACCTAAAACCTCAATGCCCGTCTATTATTATTTATTATTATTATTATTATTATTATTATTATTATTATAGGTAATTTTAGCTCCAAATGTGGGGGATTGGATCCAGGAGTCCAGGACCACACCCAACTTGACTTTGTAGTGTCCAAATCCCTCACAATTAGCACCTTTCTAATTTAATGGGTAAATCAGAAACATATGTTATAAACTATAGTCTACCTTCAATCTCTAGTTTTATAAACAAGAGAAGCTATATTATAAGACTATATTCCACCTTTAATCAGGTCATGTGTATGCAATACATGCCTAGTTTATGGCTTGAAGTCCAAGCAGAGAAGCGCAGCAGCAGTAACCATGCAAATCTGATATTCTGACCTCCAAGAACAATCTTATAATTTCTTTTATTTAAAATGATTTGGGAAAATGCTAAATCCTTGATGACCATCGCCCATGTTAATACAAAATCATTGCCTAAACAAAAATGGTCCGCAATATCCTACAGAATGAAGAGTACTTACTGCTTGTCGCGAAACTCAGCACTCACATCTGAGAGGATATTACCAGGAGAACCCCAGTAGTTGGCGCAAATGATGACCCGGGACGAGCCGTAGACTTGAACGTTCTGAGATCGAATACCACCCGCAACAATTTGCCAAGGCCAGAAATGGTTCATGGGGCCACGAGGACACGAGCGTAAGCCCGTATGAAAAGCTGACCCGGGTTCGTCAACTGCGATTGGGAAACTCCCGGTTATCAAAAAAAAAAAGAAGAAAAGAAGAAGATATTACCTGGAGATGGTTGTAACGGAATAAGCCTCCACATCTCGCAGGTAATAAACCCCACCCAAGAAGAATCATTCTTCCCTGATATGAATTGTTATTCTTCCTTATGGCAGAGGAAGCTGCGTTTCCAGAAAGGCCCGAAACTTAAAAAAGTATGAACAATGAGAAGCAGTGAACATATCATAACAAGAGTATGTCACCGAGGTTGCTGCATTTTCAGAAAGAGTATGAATACTGAGCGGCAAAACTCAGGGATGACAAAACATTACACTGAGGGAGCTTTAGAGAAGTAGCTCAATGACATGGCTAGACAAACTGCAGACATAATCATAAACCTTTAGTAAAATGGCATACCACTAGTTTGAGTTGACACTCCTTAAGCAATTGGAGTGTCTTGGCTCTTTAACAAGTATGTGGCTCTCAACTTTCTCAATTTAAACATTATTCACATGTGTGATAGATGAAGTAAACAGAATAGCAATTGAACAGAGGAAAGGACAGATCAAGAAATTCTTATAGTGAAACCTTGGCAAAAAAAGGGAAACCAAATTATGAAGTTAACTCGCAACAGATAGTTCATAAAGCCTATGCTTTAATTATCTGTCAGTTAATAAAATTGTTCTTTAGAATAGCTATCATAAAAAAAAACTGAAGTTAGGTTAGGCAAATGATGCAAAAAAATGGATTTATCCACAACTTACATCTTGCCACTGTTGACTATCGTGTGTACTGAAAATGGATTCAGGTTCATACACGAGAGACAGTGACTCTTACAATTCGTACCAAATACATAACATCAACTATAAAAGAATAGTGAACGCCAGTTCCAGAATTTGTTCCAACTGCATTTTGTCACCAAACTCGACCATGACTATGTTAAAAACTTCGGTTATTTACAAGTCACCACAACAATTGTCCCAAAGCTGTAGCCAGCAAAAATTTTAGTATTACTGAAACCAAATTCATTAGCCAGATAAATCATTCTAACACAAAACCAACCAATATAAGAGAACTCTCTAATTTGGGTAAAAACAAAATCCATTGATGTGATCAACTTACATTGTGTTTCAGTCATTGAGACTACTACTACATTAGAACCACAAATAATAACAAAAGTCTAGGATACTTCTACCTAACCTTTTGTCAATATGTGAAACCGGGGAAAAAAAATGTAACTAACCAATGTGGTTATCCTCTAAACCGAATCAAAACTAGAACAACAAAACATCGGGAATTTCAATTACTCAATATCATTGAAATCCCAATTCACAAAGCTTGTGTGTATTAATCCCCATTAAATTAGCCCACTCCGTACCAACAGCCGTCAATCAGCTACTACTTCCCCCTCTGACCCTGCATCAAACAATTCCCATACGTTTCAAATTTAACAATTAGCCAAAAACAACTAGATGAAACAATTACTAGCTTTAAGAAGAACCATGAACATTACCTTCCTCGGTTCAGGGACATCAGTAACTTTATACGTCTCTGGCGTTACATCCGACAACCACAAACCCGGAACAAGTGCCTGCAAAATTTGCTTTCAAAACCATGTTACAAGTACATACATATACACATACACGAAAAAGAATAAAAAAACAGACCTACATTATAGCAAGAGTTCAACATTAACTTTATATATGGAGTAAATAACCAAAAACCAGCAAAAAAGAAAAAAAAAGTAAAAATTAATTTATTAGAGTATATATGCTTTGACATTGAACACATAAACACAAATATACACATTTACAAATATAAATATAGCAAGACTTTTGGAATTGCAGAGTAAGAAATCACTTGCATTGAGTATTTATGTTTATACAACCAAACACGTAAATTAAACATGTTCTTAAACAAACATATAGAAATTGAATCATATATGCATGTGTAAAGTTTTGAAACTGAGAACACATAAACATATATAAATTGAAAAAAAAATTGTTTATCCAACTACCATATTTAAATGGAAAAAGGCTGCACACACACACATAAATAAATGAATTGAAATAGGAGTATGATCTTACATCCAATTTCTTCTGAACAGCTTTAGGCCTCTTCTTGGTCCTCCTAGGAGGCTTAGCCCCAGTCATTGCCAGAAAATCACTCTCAATCTCTTCTTTCGTCAGCGAAATGGAAAACTTAGGTCTCTCCACACTCTGCTCCGCCAGTAAATCCAATCCTCCCCTCAACCGACTGTCCTGCCGGCGCACCGGCGACGACAAATTAAAATTAACCCATTTCTCACCGCCGCCACCATCTCCGCCGGCCACGGCGGCGGAACCATACACTGGTGGCTCCTTACAGGCAGCTCTCCGAGTCCGCAAATTCCAGGGTCTTAAAGAACCGGAGAAGACCTCCAATTCCTTCTCTTTCTCTTTGGGTTTCTCTTCCAGCATTGAGATTCTCAATCTCTCGGCGGCCTCTCGGAGATCTAGCATGATCCTCTCCCGCACCGCGTCGATTTCATTGGGCGGCAGGTTCCGGCCAGTTGAATTAACCCGCGTCGCCGAAGGTGGCTGGCGACTTGTGGGTAGTTCGAATCTCGCCGCTCGGCGCCGCCCTGCGCCTCGAGCTGCTGGGAATCGGTGATCGGTGCCGGGTTTGGGTTTCATACACCGGAGGAATCTCTGGTTAACCCAATTCAACCCATTATCCGGCAATGTGAAATTGTGGAGCGGCGTTCTTGATGATGATGCATTTCTTTCTGGAGGCAGAGCCATTAACGATGACAGAATCCCACTTCTCTCTCTACTGTTCTTCTTATCTTACTCTCTATATCTATATAGAGAGAAAAGCTTCAATGGCAGAACTCAAGAAATCAGCTATTTTTTCTGAAATTCAGAGGATTTGGCCCTTTTGGGTTGATTATGGATGAAATTCAAAGGTTTTGGCACTATTTATGAGAGAGAAAAGGGAAATCAGAGAGATGAAAAATTTCTTTCTGGGTTTTCAAATTCATAGAGAACGAAAGAGGGGGAAATATATTGGTTTCTTTTCTGTGGTTTCAGTGAATGAATATCACCGGGAAGTTTGTATTTATACAGGAGTTAGTATAAGCGGAGAGTTAACGTTCGGGTAGGCTAGGGAAATTCTATTTCCAAGCTAGTTCTTTCTATTGGCAGAGTTTTCAAAGTTTTTCCAAAAAAAAAAAGTTTTTATTAAAAGTAGACATAAATTATTTATTTTAGATTTTAGATTTTAGATTTTAGATTTTAGATTTTAGATTTTAGAGAAATATAAATAGGTCTACACATAATATTGGGGTATTATTGAGCTTTGTGTAGTTGTACCTTTTGCTAGTATTGCAATTTAAAAGATTTGTTTTTTTAATTATTTCTTTTGAATGGGTTGGATATTGGTAATTTTTATTTATCTTTTATAGAAAATTTCAACGGTCGAATAATTAATTGTAAAATAATTTATTTCTAATTATAGAGTTTATTCTTTTCAAATTATATTAAATTTGGATAATTCTGACAAACTCATAAATGATTTTATCTGCACGTGTTAACTTTAAACTTTCAGTGCTCCAAATTATTTTTAAAATTTGATTTGGCGGAAAAGAAATTTTAATAACACAAATTTAGGTATTTAAATTAAAATTTTCGATCTTAAATAATAAAAGCATTTTCACCTATTGACTTTCTATTTTAGAGGCAATTCTGATTTTTGTGAACAAAATTTAGACACTTTCTAATAAAAATTCATTTTAATTATTAATGAAATCTCTCATTATGTCCTATTAGAGAATAATAACGCAGTGAAAACAATAACTAGTAAAGAAAAAATCGAAAGAAAAATAATCACACAAGACACAAATTTTACGTATTCCACTCAAAACATTTAGACTGTCTAGGGTGACAGGGTCAGCGGCAGACAGTTTCACTATCTTTTAGAAAGTTCGTACATTATACAATTGCAGGATCCCCTACTTATATAACACAATATAAACAACTCTAATTCACCTAAAAGTACAAAGTTATTCTATAGAACGGACCCATTTACCTTTTTGGGTAGTTTTACAATCACCTCTAAATTAAAGTTCGAAACAACCTTCACTAATAACATGTCCAAGTTGAAGAGAAATTTCAATACGACGATGGTGAGGCCAATGGTGTTATACAAATTGAATGTTGGACGATCAAAAACAATATGTGCTTCACTACAAGAAAAAGTCTTAATTCCGATAGAATTACCTTCGACGCACAAATTTTCGTCGAAATCACCCTAAGTCCAATGAAATTTTTCGTCGAAGATAATTCCCTCGTAAATGTATTAATAAGCACAGAATTTCGTCAGAAGTAACATGTGATGTGACGCCTCAAAAATAGGTCTACACAACCTATTCTGAGTCACCAAATACATGGTACAAAATCCAAATACAAACTTCTTATATACAACTATCACGTGTCGTGTAAAATATGACAAAACAAAAGTTATGAGTTTTAATATAAAAATTGTCTCGTAGACAATATCCAAACTCAAATAAAGTCCTCATTACAATTATTGTCACACTATTTTACAAAATAGTGAGGACTACTATAATAACCATCTTGGACCATTACTCTACTCCTCGACTAGTTTCAGCTACATTCTCGCCTCCTTAGAAGAACAATGGAACCAAGAGGAAAATTGTATGCTCAACTAGCCCAGTAAAGAATATTATGACTAAGATAATGTAGAATAAATTATCTTTAGTCCTCAACAGGAAAAAATCTGATAGAATACAATAGACAATAAGTTTTAGATCAACAACTACAGCGAAAATAGCAATCCATTAGAAGAGTCAAGTAGTGCATGATGTCTACTATCTTCTATGATTTAAAAGTCCATCATCAATATTTTATCCTTGTAACACTAATCAATAATTATTTTCAATCATCGAATTATCTATGCATTACGGGCCAAAGATAATCGTTTGTATTACCAGTGGTCATGAGCATGCCAAACATCTGTCCATTTATGCACTACGGGGCAAAGAGGACTTTCACCACAAACCTTTATCTGTAATATTAAAGGTCATGATTATACCAATACACAATTCTTAGTCATAATCATACCAATCAACAGTCCATCTTTGCACTACGGGTCAAAGATGACTTTCAGCACAATATAAACATGAGGATGATGACAATGATATAAAGACTCAATCAAGTGAGATCAAGGATAAATATTAGAGATTTATAATTAAATTTATCCAGAGTTCAAGAATGTCCAAATTGTTGATATGATAACTAATTATGGAGTAAAATTCAACAATGATATTTATGTATAATGTATCACAAATAATTTAGATAGAAAAGAAACCAATTTTGTCGTGAATAGTACTCCGAATAAAAATATTAAAATTTAATAAGAAAGTTCAGACCAATATTCTAATGAAATGATATTAGATGAAGCGCAAATTATTAAGAATATTCTACTAATTTCAGGGATTTTCACCATTTAACAATAAATTTATGGAAACAAACAATAAATTTGTACCATAAATAAAGAAAAATATGAAAAAAAAACGATATCCCTTGACGAGTACAAAAGAAATGATATCTCATATGAGTATGAAATAATATAAAAAAATGCAAATGAATTTTCACCTGTCATGCGGTAATCTGCGTAGACAGATCATTTTCACAACTTAATAAAGAATGAATACGAAGGGTTATTCACCAAGCATGCGGTAATCCACGTAAACAGGTTATTTCCACTGATTAATAAGTAATGGAATGATAACTCTTATGAGTATGAAGAAAATAACATCCTTTACCTTAATAAAAGATTAGATACTGCACTAGAGTAGTAGTAGAACCTTATGTTGGTGGTGTGTGCTTGCTTCTCGAATACTTTTCTTCTTTCTCTCTTTCTATAGTTTCTCTCTCTATAGCTTTAGTGAATTGGTGAGAATGAAGGAAGAAATAAGCTTCTATTTATAAAAGAATTCCAGCTTGGCCCTTGCAATGTGAAGAGACAAGTGGCTTGACGCCTGGTAATGTGAAAAGGCAAATGGTTTGACGTTTATAATGTGAAAAGGCAAGTGGTTTGACACCTGTTGTAAGACCCCAACTTATTATAAATGAAATTTAATTTCTTCTATTTATTATTTTGAAATAGTAAGGGTTGATTTGATTAATGTCGTTAGTTATGGGTACAAATGTGCAAATATCTTAAATAAGCAAGTGGTTATAAAATATTCATTATTGTTGGGGAATATTTGTTTGGTCGTGGAATATTCTTACTGTCAGGGAATATTCTTACGACGGGACAGCCTTGTGTGGGCCCCATAACGGAAAGCGATTGGATGGAAAAAATGACAAGAATAAGTTGTTTATAAATAACAGCGTAGTTGTTACCGTTAATACTGTTGAAATACCTGGTGGTTAAAACACAGTAGCACACGGTATTGCACCAATTATTGATTCGTAAGAAGACACTACTCAATAATTGTTACAGTAATTACTGTTCAATATTTTATTTTATTGATTCAATAATTGCTACGTTAATATTTTATTGTTATTTCAATAATTGTCACTATACAGTATTTTCCTTTATCGAATCAATAATTCATATTATTTGAATAATATTATTAGATAGCATTATTAGCAATGTCTAGAAAGTTCTGTCTAAGGAAAGGTTTGGTCACCTAATTGCGCGTCAGTAAGGAGATATTCCTTATTGGAAAGCCCCCTCTTTCCTGGGAACGGCCTGATTGTTAGTACTGTGATTCTGTAATATTATTTATGAATAATTAATTATTGATTACTATGATAAAGAAAATATTCATTTTATGTGGATATAGATGGAGAAAATTTTTAATATGACAATTTTTGAAAATTGATATTTATCTTTTTCGATAAAATAATTTATTTAAATATATTATTATATTAATAATACAATAATGGTGATATTTTACAATGAATGTGTGATATATGAATAAATGAGGAGGAAGAGTATTTTTGTTACAAAAAATATTTAAAATATGTTAAACATGTTTGTGGGCTCCACTTTGTGACTGAAATTGGATTATAACCCGTAAAATCATCCGTTTATGGATTTCGGTCAACTTCTGCTTAGAATTTGGAAAAACTTAAACTTACAAAGTTGTAGAGAATGAAATTTCCTATAGAAAGGACATGTGGTTCGAATTTTTCTGATAAAAGGGCTATTTATTATGAATTATTGAAGTTCCGTAGTTCCGAAATAATTGATTTTTGAAAGTTTTAATTATTTTTAATAACAAAAACGTTTTTTTTTGTTTTTGTCATTATTTGGTGGCTGAATTCAGATGGTAAAGGTGGGCTAAGGAAAATTTTATAAATATATTAATATTTTATTAATTTTTCTGCTTTGGTGTTTTAAGCATTTTCCTATAAATATGGTGCTTAGGTTAGAATTGAAAATCACACCAGAAACTGAATTTCTCTCTCTATATTACCGAGCGTATTCTTGTGAGTATTTTAATACTTTGAGTGTTGCTATACGGTGCAAGTTCCCTTCAGCACTATATCCAGTAATTCAGTCAGAAGTACTGTCTTTCCGAGGTAAGGGATATTATTTTTTTAAAAAAATGATATTATTTCTTCTAATATCATTATGACAAAATATTGGTAAGATTTTTCCTGTGAAATTCTTGTCTTTTAGTGTCGGGGTTCCTATTCACGTATATGACACTATTCACGAAAACGACAATATTCACAGAAAAATTAAATTTTTCGTTTTTTGTCCAGAATATCTATTATGAATATTAGCTTTGATTGTATCCATGTTTTGATCATTCTTGAATTTTACTTCAATATGATTATTTATGAAGTATTTTTGAACTCGGATTGTTTAAAGTACGAATCCTTAATAATTGTTCTTTTGTTTCACTGGATTCGTTTCTTTTAAAATATTTTTCATCATCCTCAGTCCTAAATGATGGTATTACTGAATATCTTTGGCCTGTAGTGCAAAGATGGTTGATTTTCTTATGAATATCTTTGGCCCATAGTGCAAAGATGTACATGTGTTGAGATGAACATGACCGACTGATGAATATCTTTGGCCTGTAGTGCAAATATTAATATTTGATTCAAGATGAATATTGATTGATGTTACAGGGATAAAATAATGATGATGGACTTTTAAATTCATAGATTACAGTAGATTTTATTCTCTACGTAACTCTTCTATGAATTATTATTTTCGCTACAAATATTGATCTGAAACTTGTTGTCTATTATATTCTATCAGATTTTTCCCTGTTCAAGACTAACGATAATTTGTTCTATATTATCTTAGTCATAATATTCTTTACTGGGCTAGTTGAGCTCATCCTTTTCCTTTTTGTTCCATTTTTCTTCTTCAGGAGGCGAGAATGTAGCGAGTTCTAGTCGGGGGATGGAATGATGGTTCTAGAAGTTGTTTTAGTAGTTTCACTATTTTTGTAAAATAATGTACCAATAAATGTAATGAGAACTTATTTGAGTGTGAATATTGTCTAGATGACAATATTTGTATTTAAACTCATAGTTTTTATGTTGTATTAATAAAGTTGTAGTTGTTTCTGTACCATGTTATTGATGACTCAAAATGAGTGATTTATACCTATTTTAGAGGCGTCACAGTAGGTATTAGAACTTAGGGATATGATCTCTGACGGAGATCGAGGAATAGAACTAGGAGGGGAGAGACGAGTAAATCCTTCGCTAGTGTGTCCTACCTAAGCTTATTTGTTAGTTGGTCAGTATATAGGGATATTATGTGATATGTTGATTTCCTTAATTAACCCTTGTTTTATGACAGTATTTGAGAATGGCAACTGAGAATGTTAACAGTGGAGTAAACGAGACCGTGGAGACACCTTTACTCATCAACGAGGAGAACGTGCAACAGGCTGGCAATATTTCTCCTGTGAACAACACCACTGAGCAGATGATGAATGACGAGATGTTTAGAAGCTTTTTGCAGTTCATGCAAAATTAGACGAGGGAGACTCGTGTACAAAATACAGGTGGAAATGATAACAACGCACGGTTTATCATAGCCAAGCAGTTCAAAGAGTTGGGACCACCAAAATTCTGGAGAAAGTCGGATCCAATTAAGGCGGAAACGTGGGTCAAGAAAATTACCAAGATATTCGATGTCTTGGGATGCACGGAGGAACAGAAGGTTCCATTCGCCCCCTTTATGTTCCGTAATGAGGCAGATTACTGGTGGGAATCTGTGAAGCGTACCCATCCAGCCGCACTCAGCATTTCTTGGGAGACGTTTCAAAAACTGTTCAATAACAAGTACTTTCCTGAAAGTCTTCGTCATATGAAGGAAGTGGAGTTCATTTGACTGGAATAAAACAACATGACGGTGTCCTAGTACGAGGAAAAGTTTGCAGAGTTATCCAGATTTGCACCTCATTTGGTGGAGAATGAGGAATGTATGATGCGGATGTTTCTAAGAGGTTTGAAACCCGACATACGTTAATATCTCATTTCTCATTAATTTTCTCTCTATTCAGATGTTGTCAATAGGGCTCAATTATTAGAGCGAGATAACGAGTACGTTCAATAGAGGGACCACAACCAGGATCATACCGGTGACAGCAGTCGTCAGAACAACAATAACTAGTGGAGAAAAAAAATACGGACAAAAGTAGTAACCACTCTGGTGGTAATCATAGCCATGAGAATAGAAGAAGCGAGTCGAGAGGAGATTTTAAAAAGAGAAGATTTAACAATGACCATGTGAAGACGTCAACACCAGCAGCAACTGGTTCTATGGGAGGAGAACGACCACCGATCGTATGCTATAAATGCGGGAAAGAGGGACATATCAGTCCAAACTATCCACAACAGTTCAAGGTATATTATAATTATAGAAAGGAAGGACATATTGCTCGAGATTGTACAGTAGCGAAACCAAGTCCAGTGGGGATGGTGACTCAAAAGACTGTCCCAGAAAAGTCCAAGTCAATGGTTCTTGGAAGAGTGTTTGTCGTAACGGGTCAAAATGCGAGGAACCCAAACGAGGTGATCACGGGTAATCTAATCATAAATTTTTGCGAAGTTTATACCTTATTAGATACGGGTGCTACCCATTCATTTATCTCTCATGCTTGTGTTCAACGTTTAAACTTGACTCCGGAGAAATTAGACTTTGATTTATCTGTGAAAACTCCATTAGGAGAAACTTTCATCACATCCACTGTTTATAAATCTTGTTTGATCCAAGTTGGCACCATCACATTACCTGTTAAAGATATTTGCTTTTGATGTGATTTTAGGGATTGATTGGTTAACTACTCATCATGCCAAAATTGATTGTTTTCGTAAGGTTGTTAGCTTTCATATTCCTAACCAACCTGTTGTACGAATTCAAGCAACTAAACCATTAAAATCAATCAGAGTCATATCAAGTCATAAAGCTATTCGTTTATTGAAAAACGGATGTCAAGATTTCTTAGCCCATATTATGGATTTGAATAAAGACATGTCGGATTTGAATAATATTCCTGTTGTTAGTAAATTTCTTGACGTATTTCCTGAGAACTTCCCGGTCTACCCCCAGAACGTGAAGTTGAATTCTTTATTGACCTTGAACCTGGTACAAAGCCCATTTCTAAAACCCCATATCGAATGGCTCCTATTGAACTTCATGAGTTAAAGGTCCAACTACAGGAATTGTTGGACATCGGTTTTATTCGTCCTAGTACATCTCCTTGGGGTGCTCCTGTTTTATTTGTTAAGAAGAAAGACGGGAGTATGCGACTTTGTATTGACTATCGGGAATTGAACCATGTCACTATCAAGAATAGGTATCCCCTGCCTCGTATTCATGACCTATTTGACCATTTGCAAGGAGCACGATTCTTTTCAAAGATCGATCTTCGTTCTGGATATCATCAGCTGAATATTAAAACTGAGGATATTCCAAAGACTGCCTTCAGAACTCGGTACGGGCATTATGAATTCTTAGTCATGTCTTTTGGATTGACTAATGCTCCTGCTGCTTTCATGGATATGGTGAACCGTGTATTCAAGGAATATTTGGGTCACTCTGTGGTTGTCTTTATTGAAGACATCCTCATTTACTCCAAAAGTCGTGAAGATCATGAGAAACACTTGAGGCTGATACTCCAAAAGCTTTGTGAAAATAACTTATATGCCAAGTTGAAGAAATACGAGTTCTAGCTTGAGGAAGTAGCATTCCTTGGGCATGTGGTGTCAAAACATGGAGTATCTGTCGACCCAGCGAAGATTGAATCAATACAAAGTTGGGAGCAACCGAAGTCGGTAACTGAAGTACGTAGCTTTCTGGACTTAGCTGGTTATTATCGTAGATTTGTGGAATGATTTTCTTGAATCGTTACTCCTTTAACTCAGCTGACTCGGAAAGATACAAAATTCGTATGGAGCGAGGAATGAGAAAAGAGTTTCCAAGAGCTTAAGAGGAGACTCATTTCGGCACCTGTTCTGACAATACCATCTGATTCGAATGGATTTGTTATCTACAGCAATGCTTCAGGCAAAGGGTTAGGATGTGTTTTCATGCAACGTGGAAAAGTCATAGCCTATGCCTCGCGACAACTTAAAGAGTATGAGAGGAATTATCCTACTCATGATCTAGAGTTGGCAGTAGTCGTTTTCGCGCTAAAGATTTGGAGGCACTATCTATATGGGGAGAAAGTGGAGATATATTCAGACCATAAAAGCCTCAAATATTTCTTCACCCAAAAGGAACTCAATATGCGGCAACGATGTTGGCTCGAGCTGTTAAAATATTATGACTATACCATTCAATACCATCCTGGAAAAGCGAACGTGGTAGCTGACGCGTTGAGTAGAAGATCATACGCGGGAACGAGTGCGATGTTGTTAACACAAAGGCCCATTTTGTGTGATTTACAAAAGATGAAGATAGAATTCAAGACTTCGGGGACCCATGTGATGATGTCAAGTATACGCATAGAGCCAACTTTAATAGAAAAAGTTAAAGTTGCTCAAGCCACCGACCCGGAGCTGATGCTTATGAAGAAGAAAGTACAAGAAGGTGCTATTCTAGAAGTAAGAATCGATGAAGAAGGAATACTTCGAGTCCACTCCAGTCTTTATGTTCCTAACGATTCTGATTTGAAGAACAAGCTCATGATGGAGGCAGACAATAAACCATTTGCAATCCATCCTAGAAGTACCAAAATGTATCGTGATCTTCGACATACATTTTGGTGGAATAATATGAAGAGATAGATTGCAAAGTTTATCTAGAGGTGTTTAACTTGTCAACGTGTAAAGGCGGAGCATCAAGTACCTAAGGGTCCATTGCAACCACTTGAGATTCCAAAATAGAAGTGGGAACACATTACCATGGATTTCGTTACGGGTCTTCCCACGGTTTCTCAAGGCATAAATGCTATTTGGGTTATTGTTGATAGATTAACCAAGTCTGCTCATTTCTTGCCGATACGGGAGACTTATTCCCTTGAACGTCTTGCTCGTATGTATGTAAATGAGATTGTGAGATTGCATGGCATGCCAGTATCCATAGTTTCGGATCGTGACCCAAGATTCACTTCATGATTTTGGGTTAGCTTGCAAAAAGCTATGGGCACGGATTTACGATTCAGTTCGGCATACCATCCTCAAACGGACGGACAATCGGAGAGGACTATTCAAACTCTTGAAGATCTATTAAGACTCTGTGTCCTAGACTTCAAAGAGAGTTGGGATAAGTATTTACCATTAGTGGAATTCTCCTACAACAACAGTTATCAAGAAAGTATAGGGGTAGCTCCATTCGAAGCATTGTATGGAAGAAATTGTCTCTCTCCAGTATGTTGGGATGAGGTGGGTGAAACAACATTGTTGGGACCAGAGTTGGTACGTATTACTACAGAAAAGATCCAAATGATTCGAAAACGTATACAAACGGCACAAGATCGACAAAAGATTTATGCGGATCTTCATCGAAAGGAAGTGGAATTTAGTATTGGGGATCATGTATTGTTGCGTGTTGCCCCATGGAAGGGGGTTACAAGATTCGGGAAAAGAGGAAAGCTCAATCCACGATTTATTGGTCCATTTCAGATTCTTGACCGAATAGGAAATGCAGCCTATAGACACGCGTTACCTCCAAGTATGTCTCGTGTTCATAATATCATATATCTGTGCTTCGTAAATATGTGAAAGACCCGAACCACGTTATTGAGTTAGAACTAGACGAGATAGTCGAAGACTTAAAATACGAGGAGGTACCTGTCAAGATCATGGATAGGAAGGAGCATGTCCTACGCACAAAGGTCATACAATAAGTTAAAATTTTGTGGAGGAACCATGCTATTGAGGAAATGACATGGGAGTTGGAAACGGAAATGAAAACGAGATATCCTCACCTTTTCGAAATACCAGGTACGCACGTCAATTTCGAGGACGAAATTTCATAAGGAGGGGAGGTTGTAAGACCCCAACTTATTATAAATGAAATTAAATTTCTTCTATTTATTATTTTGAAATAGTAAGGGTTGATTTGATTAATATGGTTAGTTATGGGTACAAATGCGCAAATATCTTAAATAAGCAAGTGGTTATAAAATATTCATTGTTGTCGGGGAATATTTGTTTGGTCGTGGAATATTCTTATTGTTGGGAAATATTCGAACGACGACGCAACCTTGTGTGGGACCCATAACGGAAAGCGATTGGATGAAGAAAACGACAAGAATAAGTTGTTTATAAATAACTGCGTAGTTGTTACCGTTAATACTGTTGGAATACCCGATGGTTAAAACACAGTAGCACACGGTATTGCACCAATTATTGATTCTTACGTAAGAAGACACTGCTCAATAATTGTTACAGTAATTATTGTTCAATATTTTATTTTATTGATTCAATAATTGCTACGTTAATATTTTATTGTTATTTTAATAATTGTCACTGCATAGTATTTTTCTTTATCGAATCAATAATTCATATTATTTGAATAATATTATTAGATAACATTATTGGCAATGTCTAGAAAGTTCTGTCTAAGGAGAGATTTGGTCACCTAATTGTGCGCCAGTAAGGAGAAATCCTTATTGGAAAGCCCCCTATTTCCTGGGAACGGCCTGTTTGTTAGTTTTGTGATTCTGTAATATTATTTATGAATAATTAATTATTAATTATTATTATAAAGAAAATATTCAATTTATATTGATATAGATGGAGAAATTTTTTAATGTGACAATTGTTGAAAATTGATATTTTATCTTTTTCAATAAAATAATTCATTTAAATATATTATTATATTAATAATATAATAATGGTGATATTTTACAATAAATGTGTGATATATGAATAAATGAGGAGGAAATAATATTTAAAATATGTTAAACATGTTTGTGGGCCCCACTTTGTAACTGAAATTGGATTATAACCCGTAAAATCGTCCGTTTGTGGATTTCGGTCAACTTCTGCTTGGAATTTGGAAAAACTTAAACTTACAACGTTATAGAGAATGAAATTTCCTATGGAAAAGACACGTGGTTTGATTTTTTTCTGATAAAAGGGCTATTTATTATGAATTATTGAAGTTCTGTAGTTCTGAAATAATTGATTTTTGAAAGTTTCAATTATTTTTAATAACAAAATTGTTTTTTTTGTCATTATTTGGTGGCTGAATTCAGATGGTCAAGGTGGGCTAAGGAAAATTTTATAAATATATTAATATTTTATTAAATTTTCTGCTTTGGTGTTCTAAGCATTTTCCTATAAATAGGGTGTTTAGGTTAGAATTGAAAATCACACCAGAAACTGAAGTTTTCTCTCTCTTTCTCTCTCTATATTACCGAGCGTATTCTTGTAAGTATTTTGATACTTTGAGTGTTGCTATACGGTGCAAGTTCCCTTCAGCACTATATCCAGTAATCCAGTCAGAAGTACTGTCTTTCTGAGGTAAGAGATATTATTTTTTTAAAAAAATGATATTATTTCTTCTAATATCATTATGCCGAAATATTGGTAAAATTTTTCTTATAAAATTCTTGTCTTTTAGTGTCGGGGTTCCTATTCACGCATACGGCACTATTCACGTATACGGCACTATTCACGTATACAGCACTATTCACGAATACGGCACTATTCAAGGAAAAATTAAATTTTTCGTTTTTTGTCCAGAATATCTATTATGGATACTAGCTTTGATTGTATCCATATTTTGATCATTCTTGAATTTTACTTCACTATGATTATTTATGAAGTATTTTTGAAATCAGATTGTTTAAAGTACGAATCCTTAATAATTGTTCTTTTGTTTCACTGGATTCGTTTTTTTTAAAATATTTTTCATCATCCTCAGTCCTAAATGATGATATTACTGAATATCTTTGGCCTGTAGTGCAAATATGGTTGATTTTCTTATGAATATCTTTGGCCCGTAGTGCAAAGATGTACAGGTGTTGAGATGAACATGACCGACTGATGAATATCTTTGGCCTGTAGTGCAAAGATGAATATTTGATTCAAAATGAATATTGATTAATGTTACAGGGATAAAATAATGATGATGGACTTTTAAATTCATAGATTATAGTAGATTTTATTCTCTACGTAACTCTTCTATGAATTATTATTTCCGCTGCGAATATTGATTTGAAACTTGTTGTCTATTATATATTTTATCAGATTTTTCTCTGTTGAAGACTAATGATAATTTGTTCTATATTATCTTAGTCATAATATTCTTTACTGGGCTAGTTGAGCTCACCCTTTTCCTTTTTGTTCCATTTTTCTTCTCAGGAAGCGAGAATGTAGCGAGTTCTAGTCGAGGGATGGAATGATGGTTCTAGAAGTTGTTTTAGTAGTCTTCACCATTTTTGTAAAATAATATACAAATAAATGTAATGGAGACTTATTTGGGTGTGAATATTGTTTAGATGACAATATTTGTATTTAAACTCACAGTTTTTATGTTGTATTAATAAAGTTGTAGTTATTTTTGTACCATGTTATTGACGACTCAAAATAGGTGATGTATACCTATTTTGGGGGCGTCACACCTGTAATGTGAAAATGCAAGTGGTTTGACGCTGTAATGTGAAAAGTCAAGTGATTTGATGTTTGATAAAGGCGTGTACTATTGACGAAAGTGACTCTTAGATGATGACCTATGGGTCCTATAGAATAAACCAAACTTACAACAAACCTCTCTATTTATATCAAAAATTGAATAAATATTTATCTCAAATCACTTTATCTTCAATCAACACATTTTTAATCTTTCAAAAATTCTTCATCAATAATATTATAACTCACAATATGGACAACCAGATCATTCTCAGGAAATAGGGGGCTTTTTGATAAGGTTTTCTCCTTATTGGCGTGCAATTAAATAACCTAACCCCTTTCCTCGACAAAACTTTTTAGACATTGTCAATAATGCAAATAATAATAAGAATAATTGTGTCGTCTCAATTATTGATTTAGTAATATAAAATATTGTGCAGATGATAATGTGACATTAATTGAATCAATAATATGAGATACTATGCAGCAACTACTGTGACAATTATTGAATGAAACTGAGTGACTTCTTACATAAGCATCAATAATCAAAGATATTGTGCAATAACGTGTGCTATTGTGCAATACTGCGTACCACTGTAGAACAACGCGTATTACTGTATTTTTATCACCGAATATTTTAATAGTTTAACGGTAAAAGTCTTACCGTTATTTTATGAAAAGGTTATTTTTGTCTCTTTCTATATCTGACAGTTATTCCGCTGTGGGGTCCACTAATGATTGCGTCGTCGTACGAATATTCCTCGACAAAAATAATATTTCCCGACTAAATGAATATTTTATGACAACTTGCTTACTTTGAAAAATGTTCACATATCATCCATAACTATAACATTATATCAAATCAACACCTTATTATTCAAAATAATATTTATAGAAAATTAAATCTTTATTCATAAAAAGTTGGGTCTTACATGTGACCCTTGGCGCCAATATTTCCGCCAGCATCAATATTAGTTTCGACGGAAATGGTGGTTGTTCCGACGGAATATTCGTAAAAAATAAGTTAATTCTGAGGGACTTAGTTCCGCCAGAATAAGAAATAAAACCTAATATCATTTTCTATAGCCACTTACCATTTTTATTTTCATCTCTCAACTCTCTCTTACTGTCATTCATCTTTCTTTCTGTTATTTCTCACTCTATCTCCTCCTCACGTGCCGCTCTGCTGCTGCCGCCTCACCTTACCTCACCTCCTTTGCTTGTCCAGTTCTCCGCTGCTTCACTCCTCTGCCACTCCATCACCTCATTCTCTCCCTTTCTCTCATTCTGTCATTCTTCAAGGTTAGTTGTTAATTTGTAAAAAATATTTGACTTGCCATTCAATTTGTCATGTACTAATATTTGGCTTATTTATTTATGCATATTGGAATATGCATATTGAGTTGAATGTGAATGTGAAATTTGTTATTCATTTTTATTAATTCAGAATGCATATTGGTATTCATTTTTCATGTCATTGCAGCTTATGTGTATGTTGTTGTACTGGTACTTGTTATATGTATGTAGAATTATTTTAGACGAAATTTTCGACAGAAATTTATGTGGACATTATAGAAGGTAATAAATAAATTAATACTTGACTATAAAGGGCAGTTGAGACTTAGTTTGCCTCTTAAATAAATTAAACTAGATAAGTATTTACTTAGTTTGGTACTCCTAAAACGAAATAAAATAAAATGACTCAGAATGTATACATGAAACATTAGTCTAATTTAATATATAATATAATACATTAAATAAAATAACTAACTAAAATAAATAAAATAATATAATATAATATAACATAAAATAAATTAAAAGAAAAGAAAAAAAGAAATTAATTAAAGTAAATTAAATTATATTAACTTAAATTAAATCATATAATATAATATAAAAAATAATAAAAATAAAAATAAATAAAATAAAAATTAACTTAGCTTAAATTAAATAATATAACACGATACAAAAAGATTACAAAAATAAATTAAAATAAAATGAAATAAATTAATTAAAATAAATAATATAATATAATATAAAGTATATAAATAAAATAATTAATTAAAATGAATTAATGTAATTAAATAAATTGATTTATATTAAATAAAATTATATTAATGAATTAAAATAAATTAGATTAAAATTAATTAAAATATAATAAAGTATTATAATATAATATACTATAATATATTCAAATAATAGTTTTCATAAACTACGTATGTAGCATTTACGTAGTTTCATATTGATAAAATAATATATATAATATTTGTTTAGTTTTCTACAATAAAAATAAACTGAATATATGCTTGTGCATTTTAGTATACTTTGGAACTTAGAAATCCATTCCACATTCACTCATTAGGAGTGAATGTGGAATAGTCCAAATTAAGTCTGGGATTATTACTGGATGTTATGTCTCTCACTTATGTCGGTGTGTCAATGATTTAAGTACATTTATTTTGTTTTGAGAATTTTCGGCAGTTATCTCAACATGTTATTCGAGTACATATTTAGATTAAGTTATATTAGTCTATTTTATGTACTTGGAGACCATGAGGAGTTGCTGCCGAAATTTTCTTGAAACAGAAGAAGCGTGGTGCAGATGGTGGTTACCCTACTCTCGGAGGCTTTTAGGCTAATGTTGTGACGCCCCCAAAATAGGTATACAACACTCATTCTGAGTCGCCAAATACATGGTACATAAAGCAAACTACAACTTCAATAATACAAATGTCGTGTGAAATACGACAATACATACTGTGAGTTTAAATACAAATATTGTCTTCTAGACAATATCCACACGCAAATAAGTCCTCATTACAATTATTTAAACACTATTTTATAAAAATAGTGAGGACTGCTAAAACATCTTCCTAGAACCATCACTCCATACCCCCGACTCGATCCTGCTATGTTCTCACCTCCTGAGAAGAAAAATGGAACAAAAAGGAAAGGGTGAGCTCAACTAGCTCAATAAAGAATATTATGACTAAGATAATATACAACAAATTATCGTTAGTCTTCAACAGAAAAAAAATCTGATAAAATATAATAGACAACAAGTTTTAGATCAACAAATGCAGCGGAAACAACAATCCATCAGAAGAATCACGTAGAGAATGAATTCTACTGTCTTCTAAGATTTAAAAGTCCATCATCAATATTTCATCCCTGTAACAACAATCAATATACATCTTTAATCATCTTTGCACTACAGGCCAAAGATATTCATTTGTATCACCAGTTGATCATGTTCATCTCAACACCTGTTCATCTTTGCACTACGGGCCAAAGAGATTCATCAGTTTAATCATTCATCTTTGCACTACAGGCCAAAGATATTCATCAAGTATCACCATTAAGGACTGAGGATGATGAAAAATATTTTTTTAGAACGAATCTAGTGAGATAGAAGGAAAATTATTAGGAATTCGTTTAATAGTTTATCCAAGATCGATAATACTTCATAATAAACGATTTTAAAGCAGAACTCAAAAATAACGATCAAAACATGGATACAATCAAAGATAGTAGCCAAAATAGATATTTTGGACAAAAAGAAGAAATTTTTTTTTTCGTTGAATAATGTCGTATTCGTGAATAATGCCGTATACGTGAATAGTGTCGTATACGTGAATAGTAACTCCGACACCAAAAGATAAAAATTTCACAAAAACATCATCACGCTTCGTGAATAGTACTCGTAAATAGTATCTCGTGAATAGTAACTCATAAATAGTAACTCGTGAATAGTAACTCATGAATAGTAACTCCGACATGAAAAAGTTTTAAATTGATAAAAAGTTCAGAACAATATTTCGGCATAATGATATTGAAGAATATAATATCATTTAAGAAGAAACAACATCCCTTATCTCAAAATAACCGTACTTCTGACTGAATTTCGGTATTGCTGATAGAACTCGCACCGTATAGCAACACTCAAAGTATACTCACAAGAATACGCTCGATAATATAGAGAGAGAAAGAGAGAAAACTTTGTTTCTGGTGTGATTTTCAATTCTAACTTAGCCCTCTATTTATAGAAAAATGCTAGAACGCCAAAGGAGACTAAATTAATAAAATATTAATATTTACCAAATATTCAAGCCCACCACTAAGGAATCTAATTTCAGCCACCAAACACATGTTAAAGATGCTCACAAACCTTTGAAAAATGTTTTTCTTGAAAATAATAATTAAAACTTCCAGAAATCAATTATTTTGGAACTCCGAAACTTCAATAATTCACAATAAATAGCTCTTTTATCATAAAATTCAAATCTCGCGAGTTTTTATAGGAATTTCAATTCTCTACAACTTTGCAGAAGAAAATTTTTCCAAATTCCAAACAGAAATTATCCGAAATCTACAAACGGGTGATTTTATAGTCTATAATTAATTTTCGGTCAAGAATTGTGTCCACCGACACACAAAACATGTGTTAAACATTTAATGCCACAAAATACTCTTCCTCCTCATATAATCATGTATTCCACATTCATTGTAAAAATATCACAATTATTATATTATTAAAATATAATAATAAATTATTTTATCAGAAAAGATAAAATATCATTTTTTTAACAATTGTCACTTTAAAAATTTTCTCCATCTATATCCACATAAAATTAATATTTTCCTCATCATATAAATCAATAATTAATTATTCACAAATAATATTACAGAATCACAGTACTGGCAACCAGGCCGTCCTCAGGAAATAAGGGGCTTTCCAATAAAGATTTCTCCTTACTGGCGCGCAATTAGGTGACCAAACCTCTCCTTAGACAGAACTTTCTAGATATTGCCAATAATGTTTTCTAATAATATTATTCAGATAATATGAATTATTGCTCCGATAATGAAAAATACTGTATAGTGACAATTATTGAAATAACAGTAATATAAAAAATTAACGCAGCAATTATTGAATCAATAAAATAAAATACTGAACAGTAATTACTGTAACAATTATTGAGTAGTGCCTTCTTACGTACGAATCAATAATTCAACAATACTGTGCAATACCGTGCTACTTTGCAACCACGCATATTACTGTATTTTAACCACCAGGTAACCCAACAGTGTTTACGGTAATAATTTACGCCGTTATTTACAAAACTCAATCTTTGTCGTTTTCTTTCATCCAACCATTTTTCGATATGGGGCCCACAAATGACTGCGCCGTCGTACGGAGATTCCCGACAAAAAGAATATTCCACGACCAAACGAATATTACCCGACAATAATAAATATTTTATAACCACTTGCTTATTTTGTAAACTTTGCATATTTCACCCATAACCAAAGTATTATATCAAATTAACCCTTATTAATTTAGAATAATGAATAGAGGAAAATTTAATTTATTTATAATAAGTTGGGGTCTTACAAATGTTGAGTCAGCCAATAACTACTCATGTATTCTATTCATTTTATGTTGTATATTGTGCATGCTATTTAATTTTCATTTAGTTATCTCATAAATTCTCAATTACGGATTAATAAGTTATATTTTTAATTGTATTAACATGGTGGTGATGTCGAGCAGGCTGACGATGCAGATCGTGAGCGGGAGGATGATGACAGTGATTTTTAGACACCAGAGCAGCAACGTTGGCAATCCTCATCCCATGATTCTCCTCATAATGGTGGTACTACTAGCTTAGGTTGATTTTTTGTATAACATTTACTTAGATTTTTTTTTTGTAAATTATTGTAGTCTAGCTTGATTAATTGTAAATCATTGGAGTTTAACTTGATTCTTTGTAAATCGTTGTACTTTAGCTTGAGTCTTTGTAAATCAATGTGTATATATATGTTGTAATTAAAGTAGTTAATATATAGATTATTGTATGTATTGTTGGGATAAAATAGGATACATGTACAAAAATAAGGTTTAAAAACCTGGAAATTACTCCAAAAACAATTATTTTTTTGAAAAAGTAATCATTATTTTTGACAAAATAGCTTATGCTCGGTAGAATTTTTGTCAAGAATAATGATTTATAATTAATTATAAAATATTTATTTCTGACAGAGCATCTTTTATTTCTGACGGATGTTCCGTCGGAATTATGAATCTGTGTACAACCACATGCTTGACACGTGTACACACCATTACCGAGTGACACTCAAATTCATTAATAATATAATACAAATCTGAACATAAAAAATAGTTCATATAAAATCAAGTGTAGAATCTCAAAAAGATTATTCTCAACTCATTTAGTTAGCATTCAAATTAATCAAAATCTCGATCATGATTTGATAGATACATATTCAAATTGATACTCAATACATTCTCTTATGATATACACATAGTTAAATAAAATTAGTATAATATTAGTTACTAAATTTCATTTTGTTTTTAATTATAATGGTAATTTTATATTTGTAAAGTGTAATGGTAATTATATCATTTCTCATTTATAAGTAAAAGAATAAATTTGATTTGTAGTTATATGTATTATAAATGTTGAGTTACTCCTCAAATACTATTCAGAAAAGAATTGTTATTATGGAAAAAAAAGGTGTCCTATTTTTAATAGGATTTTTATTATATGTCGGAGTCCTATTATGAGAAGGAATTATCTATTTGTAGTAGGAGTTTTACTTTGAAAGTGTCATATTTTGAATAAGAAGAGGAGTATTATGGGTATTCTATAAATAGAGTATTATGTTGAGTCGTTGTAGTGTAGCACAATCAAAAGTCATGTAGCATCCTAATAGTTGAAAGAGGGTTCAATGAGTTTTGTGTTTGTGTGAGTGGGAAAGTTTTTGCAGCTTTTATATTTTGTGGAAAAAGTTGTATTGTGGGTGGGAGGGTTTTTCAGTTTTTAGTTCGTGCACAAAGTTGTGTCGCGATATTGTAAAACGTCAAGTTTTGCGGCGTTAAACTTGGGAGATTTATTGTAAGTCCATTATTTTGATATAGTGAAGATTCAGAGTTTAGCATGTGGTTTTTCCCTTTAAGGGTTTTCCAGATTAAATCTTGTGTTGTTTTATCTCTCTTTATTTTATTGTGTGGTTTGCGTTGACTTAATTTCTAACAATAAGAGATATTATGGGGAGACTCGAATTTGAGCTTGAATTTGATATTCTTAATTAGTTTGAATATTATTTAATCTAAGTTGGATCTAATTTGAGTAATGAATATTCTAACCGAGTAGAATTTGAATAAAGTTTTTTTTTAAAAATACGATTCGAATCCAAGTTGAATTCAAATAAGAATTTAACCTTTCAAACAGTTCTCTGTTTGGTTAAATTTGGCATGTTTATACCAATACGAGGAAGCCAAATGAAGAAGTGATAAACCTAAAAAAACTTGGTTGAAAGTTTTACAAAAAAGTTTGAAGTAGAAACACATAAACGAGTTGTGACGCCCCCAAAACAGGTATACATCAACCATCTTGAGTCGTCAAATACATGGTACATAAATCAAATACAAACTTCTTTTATACATTACGACAACAGCGTAGCTGAGAGTTTTTACACGAATATTGTCTCATAGACAGTATTCAAACTCAAATGGAGTCCTCATTACATTTATTATCACACTATTTAACAGAATAGTGAGGACTACTAATGCAACCATCTCGGACAATCACTACGTTCCTCGACTAATCCTAGCTATGTTCTCATTTTCTGAAGAGAACAATGAAAGAAAAGGGTGAGCTCAACTAGCCCAGTAAGAAATATTATGACTAAGATAATGCAGAATAAATTATCCTTAGCCTTCAACAGTATAACAACTGATAGAATACAATAGACAACAAGTTTTAGATCAACAACTGCAGCGGAATAAGCAATCCATTAGAAGAGTCAAGTAGAACATAATGTCTACTATATCCTCTAGATTAAAAGTCCATGGTTAATATTTCATTCCTGTAATACTCATCAACAGTTCTTTGTTATACCCAAGACAAAAAGAACTCTCATCACATGTCTTCACATGAACCACTAAAGATTATAGTTAAATCCACAATTCATTTTTATAATCATGTAAATCAACAGTTTCTCCTTGCCACAAAGGCTTAATAGAACGTTTTCTCAATATCCTTATCCCAAAGGCTAAAGATATACAAATGTAATAACAATGATCATACCAATCAGTTGTCTACCTTTGCACTACGGGCCAAAGATATTCAACTATAAAACCAATAGTCATGATAATACTAATCAATTGTCTGTCAGTGCACTACGGCCAAAGACATTCAACTGTTAATTAATGGTCATGATCTTTCCAATCACATCATCGAATTGTCCATGCACTACGGGCCAAGGATATTCGTTATTATCACCAGTGGTCATGATCTTGTCATACACCTGTCCATCTTTGTACGTAAGCCAAAGATGACTTTCATCACAATATAAGCATGAGGATGATGACAATGATATACATTAATCAAATAAAATAAAGGATAAATATTAAAGACTTTAAATTTATCCAGAGTTTAAAAATATCCAAATTATCAACATGATACTACTTTGTGGAGTAAAATTCAAGAATGATATTGTATCAAAAATGATTTGGACAGAAAAGAAATCAATTTTTGTCATGAATAGTTCTCCGGGTGAATAGTACCCCGTGAATATTACTTCGAGAATAGTACCCCATGAATAGTACTTTATGAATAGTACCCGTGAATAGTATTTCATGAATAGTACTCATAAAAGAAAAATACAAAAGAAAACGATATTCCATGATGAGTACAAAAGAAAGAATATCTCATACGAGTATAATAGAATATACGAAACTGCAAATGAATTTTCATCCGCAATGCGGTAATCCACGTAGACAGATCATTTCCATAATTTAATAAAGAATGAATACGAAGGGTTATTCACCATGCATGCGGTAGTCCACGTAGACAGGTTATTCCAACAGAATAATAAAGAATGGAATAACATAAGAATATCACCATGCATGCGGTAGTCCGTATAGACAGGTTATTCCAACAGAATAATAGAGAATGGAATAACAGAAGAATTTCACCATGCATGGAGTAACAACCCTTACGAGTATTAAAAGAGAATAACTCTCTTCATGAATACGAAAGAAATAATACCCTTTACGACTGTTGAACGAAAATAATATTCCTACGAATATTGAACGAAGATGATATTCCTTACGAATATTGAATGAAAATAATATTCATACGAATACGAAAAAATAATATCTCTTCAGAATATAAAATAAATAATACCCCTTACCTCAGAAGAAAACTGAATACTGGAATAGTGAAGTAGGAGACTTGTAAGACCCCAACTAATTATTTAATGAACTTAAATTTCCTTTATTTATTATGTTGAAATAGTAAGGGTTGATTTGATTAATGTGGTGAGTTATGGGTAAAATACGCAATTATTTCAAACATGCAAGTGGTTATAAAATATTCATTGTTGTTGGGGAATATTCGTTTGGTCGTGGAATATTCTTATCGTCTGGGAATATTCGTACGACGGCGCAGCCTTGTGTGGGACCCATAACGGAAAGCGATTGGAGGAAGAAAACGACAAGAATAAGTTGTTTATAAATAACGGCGTAGTTGTTACTGTTAATACTGTTAGAATACCCAGTGGTTTAAACACAGTAGCACACGGTATTGCACCAATTATTGATTCTTACGTAAGAAGGCATTACTCAATAATTGTTACAGTAATTACTGTTCAATATTATATTTTATTGATTCAATAATTGCTACGTTGATATTATTGTTGTTTTAATAATTGTCACTGCACAATATTTTCATTATCAGATCAATAATTCATATTATTTGAATAATATTATTAGATAAAATTATTGGCAATGTCTAGAAAGTTCTGTCTAAGGAGAGGTTTGGTCATCTAATTGCGCGCCAGTAAGGAGAAATTCTTATTGAAAAGCCCCCTCTTTCCTAGGAACTGCCTGGCTGTCAGTAATGCGATTCTGTAATATTATTTGTGAATAATTAATTATTAATTTATATGATGAGAAAAATATTAATTTTATGTGGATATAGATGGAGAATTTTTTTTAATGTGACAATTGTTAAAAATTAATATTTTATCTTTTTCTGATAAAATAATTCAATTAAATATATTATTTTAATAATATATTGATGGTGATATTTTTACAATGAATGTTAGATATATGAGTATATGAGGAGGAAGAGTATTTTTGTGGCATTAAATGATTAACACATGTTTTGTGTGTCAGTAGACCCCAATTCTTGACCGAAATTTGATTATAACCTGTAAAATCGTCCGTTTGTGGATATTAGTCAATTTTTATTTGGAATTTGGAAAAACTTTCTTCTGCAAAGTTGTAGATAATGAAATTTCATATGAAAAGGACATATGGTTTGAATTTTTCTGATAAAAGGGCTATTTATTATGAATTATTGAAGTTCCGAAGTTCTGAAGTTCCGAAGTTCCGAAATAATTGATTTTTGGAAGTTTTATTTATTTTTTTGATAAAAAATGTTTTTTTGTATTTTGTGGACATCATTAACATGTGCAAAGTGCTGAAATCAGATGTCTAGAGGTGGGCTAAGAAAAATTTGATAAATATATTAATATTATATTAAATTTTCGGCTTTGGTGTTTTAAGCATTTTCCTATAAATAGGGTGCTTAGGTTAGAATTGAAAATCACACCAGAAACTAAAGTTTTCTCTCTATTTCTCTCTCGATATATTGAGCGTATTCTTGTGAGTATTTTGATACCTTGAGTGTTGCTATACGGTGCAAGTTCCCTTCAGCACTATATCTAAAATTCCAATCAGGAGTATTGTCTTTTCGAGGTAAGAGATGTTATTTTTTTCATATATGATATTATTTCTTTCAATATCATTATGCCGAAATATTGATCTGAACTTTTAATCAAATTTGGAATTTTTTGTGTCGAGGTTACTATTCACGTATACGACACTATTCACGTATACGACACTATTCATCGAAAAATGAAATTTTTTTCCTTTTCGTCCAAAATATCTATTATGGTTACTAGTTTTGATTGTATCCATGTTTTGATCATTCTTGAATTTTACTTCACTATAATTATTTATGAGGTATTTTTGGACATGAAATAGCTGAAATACGAATCTTTGATATTTATTCTTTTGTTTCACTAGATTCATTTCCTTTAAAATATTTTTCATCATCCTCAGTCTTAAATGATGATATTATTGAATATCTTTGGCCTGTAGTGCAAAGATAAATAATTTTATAATGAATATCTTGGCCCGTAGTGTAAAGATGAACAGGTGTTGAGATGAACATGGCCGACTGATGAATATCTTTGGCCTGTAGTGAAAAGATGAAAATTTGATTCAAGATGAATATTGATTGATGTTACAGGTATAGAATATTGACGACAGACTTTTAAAATTCATAGATAATAGTAGATTTCATTCTCTACATAACTCATCTATGAATTATTATTTCCGCTGCTGATATGAAACTTGTTGTCTATTGTATTCTATCAGATTTTTCCCTGTTGAAGACTAACGATAATTTGTTCTATATTATCTTAGTCATAATATTCTTTACCGAGCTAGTTGAGCTCACCCTTTTCCTTTTTGTTCTATTTTTTCTTCTCAGGAGGCGAGAATGTAGCGAGTACTAGTCGGGGTATGGAATGATGATTCTAGAAGTTGTTTAGTAGTCCTCACCATTTTTGTAAAATAATGTATCAATATTGTAATGAGGACTTAGTTGGGTATGTATATTGTCTAGATGACAATATTTGTATTTAAACTCACAGTTTATGGGTTGTATTAATAAAGTTGTAATTGTTTCTGTACAATATTATTGACGACTCAGAATGGGTGATGTATACCAATTTTGGGGGCGTCACAAGACTACTCTTCTTCTTTCTCTCTATAGCTTCTCTCTCTATAATTATTCTTGTGAGTCTTAGTGAATTGGTGATAACGAAGGAAGAATGAGCTTCTATTTATAGAAAAATATAATTTCGATAATTGCACATTTTGGGGCTTGAAATATTATAGTATAATACCTTCATCTTTTCCTTTATTTTTAATTTAGTCCTGCAAGTATTATCAAACTCGCACCACCTCCCCTAATAGTACATCATGTGAATCAATAGTACAATCATATGACTTAATAGTTCTATACTTATTAAAAAAATAATTACAGTATAATACCTTCATCTGTACCTCCGTTTTTAATTTAGTCACGCAAGTATATTATCAATCTTGTACCACTTCCCCTAATAGTACATGCATGTGAATCAATAGTACACACATGTGAACAAATAGTTATAAATATATGATTTAATAACAATTAATTGCTCATTTATCCGATTAGTTACCCGATTGGTCAATATAATACATCAATTATTATCGAAATAGATGTTGATTTCCTCTAACACTAATAATCCCAACATAATGGAAATATCAATTTCATCTTTAATCAACACGAACTTATTAATCATAAATATTATAACTCACAATATTTAACAACCAAATCATTCCCAGGAAAGAGGGGGCTTTCCGATAAGGATTTCTCCCTATTGGCGCGTAATTAGGTGACCAAACCCCTTTCCTTGACAGAACTTTCTAGACATCGTCAATATTACAAATAATAATATGAATAACTTTGTCGTCTCAATTATTGATTTAATAATATAAAATATTATGCAGATGATACTATGACAATAATTGAATCAATAATATGAGAGATATTATGCAGCAATTATTGTAGCAAAAATTGAGTATAACTGAGTGACTTCTTACGTAAGCATCAATAATCAATACCGTGTACTACTATGGAACCACACGTATTACTGTACTTTTACTACCGGGTAGTTCAACAGTTTAACGGTAAAATTTTCGCTGTTATTTTTTTTAAAAATATATTTCTGTCGTTTTCTAACTACGACAATACTTCCGTTGTGGGGTCCACCAATTATTATGTAGTCATACGAATATTCTCCGACAAAAAGAATATTCCACGACCAAACGAATATTTTCCGACACAACGAATATTTTATAACAACTTGCTTACTTTGCAAAATTTTTAAATATCACCCTTAACTTTAAACTTTTATTAATTTAACCATTTACTAAATAGAATAATAATTATAAGAAAATTAAATACTTTCATTTCATAAAATTCGGGATCTCACAATCTCCTCTCCTTATGAAATTTCACCCTCAAAATTTACGTACCAGGTAGTTCGAAGAGATGAGAATACCTTGCTTTCTATTCGGATTATACCTTCCCTATTATTTCCTTTGTATCATGATTTTCCCATTGCTCATCTCCTGTATTTTAGATATCATTCTAGAATACATCTTCAAAACAAAAGTTAATTGACATGCCACATATTATCCCTATATTCTGGCCGACCAATTAAATAACACATAAGCTTAGGTAGGTCATACTAGCGAAGGATTAACCCGTCTCTCCCTTCCTAGTTCTAGTCTCACATCTCAGCCATGGATCATATCCCTAAGCTTTGATACCAACTGTGACGCCCCCAAAATAGGTATACATCACTCATCTTGAGTCGCCAAATACATGGTACATAAATCAAATACAAACTTCTTTTATACAATACAACAACAACGTAGCTGAGAGTTTTTACACGAATATTGTCTCATAGATAGTATTCAAACTCAAATGGAGTCCCCATTACATTTATTATCACACTATTTCACAGAATAGTGAGGACTACTAATGCAACCATCTCAGACCATCACTCCATTCCCGACTAGTCCCAACTATATTCTTATTTCCTGAAGAGAACAGTGAAAGAAAAGGGTGAGCTTAACTAGCCCAGTAAGAAATATTATGACTAAGATAATGCAGAATAAATTATCCTTAGCCTTCAATAGTATAACAACTGAAAGAATACGATAGAAAACAAGTTTTAGATCAACAACTGTAGCGGAATAAGCAATCCATTAGAAGAGTCAAGTAGAACATAATGTCTACTATCTCCTCTAGATTAAAAGTCCATCGTTAATATTTCATTCCTGTAATACTTATCAACAGTTCTTTGTTATACCCAAGACAAAAAGAACTCTCATCACCTGAACCACCAAAAATTATAGTTAAATCCACAATTCATATTTATAATCATGTAAATCAACAGTTTCTCCTTGCCACAAAGGCTTAATAGAACGTTTACTCAATATCCTTACCCCAAAGGCTAAAGATATTCAAATGTAATAACAATGATCATACCAATCAGTTGTCTATCTTTGCACTACGGGCCAAAGATATTAAACTATAAAACCAATGGTCATGATCATACCAATAAACATGAGGATGATGACAAAGATATAAGCATTAATCAAACAAAATCAAGGATAAATATTAAAGACTTTAAATTTATCCAGAGTTTAAAAATATCCAAATTGTCAACATGATAATGCTTTGTGGAGTAAAATTCAAGAATGATATTGTATCAAAAATGATTTGGACCGAAAAAAAAAATCAATTTTTATCATGAATAGTACTTTGGGTGAATAGTAACCCATGAATAGTATTTTAGGAATAATACCTCATGAATAGTACTTTATGAATAGTACTCATAAATAGTACTTTGTGAATAGTACTCGTGAATAGTACTTCATGAATAGTACTCATAAAAGGAAAATACAAAAGAAAACGATATTCCATGATGAGTACAAAAGAAAGAATATCTCATACGAGTATAATAGAATATACGAAACTAAAAATGGATTTTCATCCGCAATGCGGTAATCCACGTAGACAGATCATTTTCACAATTTAATAAAGAATGAATATGAAGGGTCATTTACCACGCATGCGGTAGTCTACGCAGATAGGTTATTCCAACAGAATAATAAAGAATGGAATAAAAGAAGAATTTCACCGTGCATGCGGTAGTCCGCGTAGACAAGTTATTCCAACAGAATAGTAAAGAATGAAATAACATAAGAATTTCACCATGCATGCGGTAGTCCGCGTAGACAGGTTATTCCAACAGAATAATAAAGAATGGAGTAACAACCCTTACAAGTATTGAAAGAAAATAACTCACTTCATGAATACGAAAGAAATAATACCCCTTACGATAATTGAACAAAAATAATATTCCTACGAATATTGAACGAAGATGATATTCCTTACAAATATTGAACAAAAATAATATTCATACGAATATGAAAAATAATATCTCTTCAGAATATGAAATAAATAATACCCCTTATATACGGCTGTTGAACGAAAATAATATTCCTACGAATATTGAACGAAGATGATATTCCTTTAGAATATTGAATGAAAATAATATTCATACGAAAACAAAAAATAATATCTCTTCAGAATATAAAATAAATAATACCCCTTACCTCAGAAGAAGACTGAATACTGAAATAGTGAAGAAGGAGACTACTCTTCTTCTTTCTCTCTATATCTTCTCTCTCTATAATTGCTCCTGTGAGTCTTAGTGAATTGGTGAGAATGAAGGAAGAATGAGCTTCTATTTATAGGAAAATATAGTTTCGATAATTGCACGTTTTGGGGCTCGAAATATTACAGTATAATACCTTCATCTTTTCCTTCATTTTTAATTTAGTCCTGCAATTATTATCAAACTTGCACCACCTCCCCTAATAGTACATCATGTGAATCAATAGTACAATCATGTGACTCAATAGTTCTATACATGTGAAAAAAATAATTATAGTATAGTACCTTCATCTATACCTCTATTTTTTTAATTTAGTCGTGCAAGTATTATCAATCTTGCACCACTTGTGACGCCCCCAAAATAGGTATACTTCACCCATTCTGAGTCGCCAAATATATGGTACAGAAAAATAACTACAACTTTATTAATACAATTGTCGTGCAGAATACGACAACACATGCTGTGAGTTTAATACAATTATTATCTTCTAGATAATATCAACACCCAAGTAAAGTCCTCATTACAATTTTTGATGTACTATTTTAAAAAAATAGTGAGGACTGCTAAAACAACTGTCTAGGACCATCACTCTATACCCCGACTGGTTCCTGCTATGTTCTCGCTTCCTGAGAAGAAATATGGAACAAAAAGGAAAAGGGTGAGCCCAACTAGCCCAGTAAAGAATATTATGACTAAGATATACAACAAATTATCCTTAGTCTTCAACAGGGAAAAAATCTGATAGAATATAATCGACAACAAGTTTTAGATCAACAACTGCAGCGGAAACAACAATTCATTAGAAGAGTTAAGTAGAGAATGAAATCTACTATCATCTATGAATTTAAAAGTCCATCATCAATATTTTATTCCTGTAACATCAATCAATATACATCTTTGCACTACGGGCCAAAGATATTCATTTGTATCACCAGTTGGTCATGTTCATCTCAACACCTGTTCATCTTTGCACTACAGGCCAAAGATATTCATCAGATAATCAATCATCTTTGCACTACAGGTCAAAGATATTCATCAAGTAGCACCATTAAGGACTGAGGATGATGAAAAACATTTTAGAGAACGAATCCAGCAAGACGGAAGGACAAATATTAGGGATTCCTATTTCGATTTATCCAAATTCAATAATACTCCATAATAACCAAGTGTGAAGTAGAATTCAAAAATAAAGATCAAAACATGGATACAATCAAAGATAGTAACCATAAAATACATCTGGGACGAAAAAGAGAAAATTTTATTTTTTGGTGAATAGTGTCGTATACGTGAATAGTAACCCCGGAAAAAAAGTTCCAAATTTGATTAAAAAGTTTAAACCAATATTTTGGCATAATGATATTGAAGAAAATAATATCATTTAAGAAGAAAATAACATCCCTTACCTCAAAGAAACAATACTTCAGAATGAAAGGTCAGAAGTGATGCTGAATGAAACTTGTACTGAACAGTAACTCTCAAAGTATCTAAATACTCACAAAATACGCTCGATAATATAGAGAGAGAAAGAGAGGAAGCTTATGTTTCTGGTGTGATTTTCAATTCTAACTTAGCCCTCTATTTATAGGAAAATATTAGCACGCCGAAGCAGAATTGACCTGCTACCTGATGGCTTTACCTGCTACTATTGCCACCCATCATATTTGAAATAAAATTCAGCACATTTCTCCACCAACCATAAGTGGGGCCCACTCAATTCTAGAATTTTCCACCAAAATCATTTATAACCCAATTTTCGAATCAGTCACCTCTTAAAATTCATAACAAATCATACGTTCATTTTTAACGGTTCAAAATTTGTAGACATATACTCAACTTATATATGTATAACATATCTAAAAATTATAACGATCCAACGGTCGGATTAAAAATTATAACTTACGCAATATATCGTAAAAATACTGATTTGATTTTTAATACCTTCATTCCGACAAACATACTGATAAAACACCTCAACATTAAATCCTTCAATTATAACAACATAAAATAAATAAATCCATTATTTATATCCACATCAAATAAATATTTCCTTATCATATAAATCAATAATTAATTATTCACAAATAATATTACAGAATCACAATTATGACAACCAGGCCGTTCCCAGAAAAGAGAGGGCTTTCCAATAAGGATTTCTCCTTACTGACGCGCAATTAGGTGACCAAACCTCTCCTTAGACAGAACTTTCTAGAAATTTCCAATAATGTTATCTAATAATATTATTCAAATAATATGAATTACTGATCTGATAATGGGAAATACTGTGTAGTGACAATTATTGAAACAACAATAATATAAAATATCAACGCAGTAATTATTGAATCAATAAAATAAAATATTAAAAAGTAATTACTGTAATAATTATTGAGTAGTGCCTTCTTACGTAAGAATCAACAATTCAAAAATACTGTGCAATACCGTGTGCTACTGTGCAACCACTCGTTTTACTGTATTTTAACCACCGGGTATTCCAACAGTGTTAACGGTAACAACTACGCCGTTATTTATAAAAACTCAAATTTGTCATTTTCTTCATCCGACAGTTATTCTATTATGAGGCCCACGAATGGCTGCGCCGTCGTACGAATATTCCCCGACCAAACGAATACTCCCCGACAAAAAAGAATATTTTATAACCACTTGCTTATTTTGTAAAATTTGCACATTTCACCCATAACCAAAGTATTACATCAAATTAACTCCTTATTATTTCAAGATAATAAATAGAGAAAATTTAATTTTTATTCATAATAAAATGGGGTCTTACAACCTCCCCTCCTTATGAAATTTTGTCCTCAAAATTGACATTCATACCTGGTGTTTCGAAAAGGTGAGGGTAACTCGCTTTTATTTCTGATTCCAACTCCCAAGTCATTTCCTTAATAGCATGGTTCCTCCACAAAACCTTGACTTGCGGTATAACCTTTGTTCGTAGGATATGTTCTTTTCTATCCAATATCTTGACAGGTACCTCCTCGTACGTTAAATCTTCGGCTATCTCGTCTGGTTCTAACGCAATAATGTGATTTGGGTCTTTCACATATTTACGAATCTTAGATATGTGAAAAACATTATGAACACGAGACATACTTGGAGGTAATACGAGTATATAGGCCACATTTCCTATTCGGTCAAGAATCTCAAATGGACCAACAAATCGTGGATTGATCTTTCATCTCTTCCCAAATCTTGTAACTCCCTTCCATGGAGCAATACGTAACAGTACATGATCTCCAATATTAAACTCCACGTCCTTTCGATGAAGATCAGCATAACTCTTTTGTCGATCTTGTGAGGTCTTTATACGTTACCGGATCATTTAAATCTTTTCTGTAGTCATGCGTACTAATTCTGGTCCCAACAATGTTGCTTCTCCCACCTCGTCCCAGCATACTAGAGAGTGACACTTTTGTCCATATAACGCCTCGAATGGAGCCATACCTATACTTGCTTGATAACTGTTGTTGTAGGAGACTTCCACCAGTAGCAAGTACTTATCCCAACTTCCTTTAAAATCTAGGACATAAATTCTTAATAGATCTTCAAGGGTTTGAATAGTCCTTTCTGATTGCCCGTCCGTTTGAGGATGATATGCCAAACTAAATCGTAAATTTGTGCCCATAGCTTTCTGCAAGCTAACCCAAAATTGTGAAGTGAATCTTGGGTCACGATCCGAAAATATGGATACTGGCATGCCATACAATCTCACAATCTCATTTACGTACATACTAGCAAGACGTTCAAGGGAATAAATCTCACGTATAGGCAAGAAATGAGCCGACTTGATTAATCTATCAACAATAACCCAAATCACATCTATACCTTGAGAAACCTTGGGAAGACCCGTAACGAAATCCATAGTAATGTGTTCCCACTTCCATTTTGGAATCTTAAGTGGTTGCAATGGACCCTTTAGCACTTGATGCTCCGCCTTTACACGTTGACAAGTTAACACCTCGAGATAAACTCCGCGATCTCTTTCTTCATATTGCTCCACCAAAATGTATGTCGAAGATCATGATACATTTTGGTACTCCCAGGATGGATTGCAAATTGTGTGTTGTGTGCCTCCATAATGATTCTGTGCTTCAAGTTAAAATCGTTAGGAATACAAAGTCTGGAGTTGACTCTAAGTATTCCTTCTTCATCAATTCTTGCCTCCAGAATAGCACCTTCTTGTACTTTCTTTTTCATACGCATCAGCTCCAGGTCTGTAGCTTGAGCAGCTTTAACTTTATCGATTAAAGTCTGTTCTACTCGTATATTTGCCATCATCACATGGGTACTTGGAGCCTTTAACTCTATCTCCATCCTTTGTAAGTCATACAAAATGGGCCTTTGTGTTAACAACATTGCACTTGTACCCACATACGATCTTCTACTCAATGCGTCAGCTACAATGTTTGCTTTTCTAGGATAATATTGAATGCTATGGTCGTAATCCTTCAACAGCTCGAGCCAACGTTGTTGCCGCATGTTGAGTTCCTTTTGGATGAAGAAATATTTGAGGCTTTTATGATCCATATAAATCTCCACTTTCTCCCCATACAGGTAGTGTCTCAAGATTTTCAACGCAAAAACGACTACTGTCAACTCCAGATCATGAGTATGATAATTCCTCTCATATTCTTTGAGTTGTTGTGAGGTATAGGCTATGACTTTCTCATGTTACATGAGAACACATCCTAACCCTTTGCCTGAAGCATCGTTGTAGATAATAAATCCATCCGAACCAGATGGTATTGTCAGAACAGGTGCCGAAATGAGTCTCCTCTTGAGTTCTTAGAAACTCTTCTCGTATTCCTCGCTCCATACGAATTTTGCATCTTTCCGAGTCAGCTGAGTTAACGGAGTAGCGATTTGAGAAAATTCTTCCACGAATCTCTGATAATAACAAGCTAAGCCCAGAAAGCTAGATATTTCGATTACTGACTTAGGTTGTTCTCAACTGTGACTCATATCCCAATCTTGGATAGCACGTCACAATGGCACCTATCGTTTTACCACCACACAAATATAGAGTGCCCTACAGAGAGTCTGGCTTTGGTGTATTCCATAAAGGAAGTCATCAGATAGAGGCTCGGGTACCAACTCTTGTACTTAGGTTTTTAACTCCTGAAGTTCAATAGGAGCCATTCGATATGAGATTTTAGAAATGGGTTTTGTACCGGTTCAAAGTCGATACAAAATTCAATATCACACTCTGGGGTAGGCCAGGAAATTCTTCAGGAAATACGTCAGGAGATTTACTAACAACAGAAATATCATTCAAATCTGACGTATTTTTGTTTAAATCCATGAAATGGGCTAAGAAAGCTTGACATCCGTTTTTCAATAAACGAATGGCTTAATGGCTTGATATGAAAGTGTTTGACTTCAATGGTTTGGTTTCTTAAATTCACATAACAGGTTAGTTAGGAATATGAAAACTAACAACCTTACGAAAATAATCAGGGATGATGAGTAGTTAAATAATCAATTCTTAAAATCACGTCAAATGCAAGTATCTTTAAAGAGATAAGATCAACAGGTAATGTGATTGTGCCAACTTGGATCAAGCAAGATTTATAAACTATAGATATAACAAAGGTTTCACCCAACGGAGTTTCAACAGACAAGTTAAAGTCCAATTTCTCCTGAGTCAAGTTTAAACATTGAGCACAAGCAGGAGAGATAAAAGAATGGATAGAACTGGTATCTAGTAAGGTATAAACTTCGTAAAAATTTATTATTAACTAACCCGTGATAACTTCATTTGGGATCCTCACTTGTTGGGAAGTCATGACAATCGCTCTCCCTTGAACTACCCGGCTTTGACTTGTCTGGGGCAGAATTTGGTGTCATCACTACCGTTGAAATTGACTTTTCTATAGGGCATATTCCACCCTCAAATGCTTCATCGTACTCCTGTTTTATGATATGAATCATTAATCTTCAATCTATATCGAATTGGGGTTGACCGCAATGTACAGGGTAACTCAAAACTCGATGTTGGGTTCTCTCAATTGCTGTCCAAAAAGAGAAATACATATCATCTATTTTAGCCTTCTTAGATCGGACATCTCTTTCCACAATATCAACGCGTCGTGCGGCTTTTTCCCATGCATCATTCATTCTCACTCATTCAGTTCTTTCTTCTTTTAGCTCAGATTTCAGCTTTATCATTTTATACTCTGCCAAATAGTGCTTCTGTTCAAGCATCACATATCAGGTAACACAAGCTTGAATTGTTACATCCTTTTGCTCCATGACTGCCTACCGTTCTTTAGCCTGCTCTTCTAACTCATGAATACGATTTTGCAATTCTAAATTTCGATCATAAAATTCTTCTAATAAATTCTCCTCAGGTACCTCTTCTTCCTCTTCTTCCTCACTCTCAGCTGCTACCTCTGTGACTATCTCGGGTGCAGCTATCAATTCTTCACTCACCACATGGATATCTCTAATTCCTTCTTCGCCTGACATCACATTATCCTGGTTGGTGATTAGAGGTGTCTCCACGATCTCGTTCACTCCATTGTTAACGTTCTCAGCTGCCATTCTTAAAAATTAGCCATAAAATAGGGGTTAATTAAACAAATTAACATAGTCACATAATATCCCTATATTATGACCGACCAGCAAATAAGATAGGTAGGACACACTAGCGAAGGATTTACTCATCTCTCCCCTCCTAGTTCTATTCCTCAGATCTCCGCCAAAGACCATATCCCTAAGCTCTGATACCAACTGTGACGCCCCCAAAATAGGTATACATCACCCATTTTGAGTCGCCAAATACATGGTGCTGAAAAATAACTGCAACTTTATTAATACAATTGTCGTGCAAAATACGACAACACATGCTGTGAGTTTAAATACAAATATTGTCTTCTAGACAATATCAACACCCAAATAAAGTCCTCATTACAATTTTTGATGTACTATTTTACAAAAATAGTGAGGACTGCTAAAACAACTGTCTAGGACCATCACTCTATACCCCGACTGGTTCCTGCTATGTTCTCACTTCCTGAGAAGAAAAATGGAACAAAAAGGAAAAGGGTGAGCTCAACTAGCCCAGTAAAGAATATTATGACTAAGATAATATACAACAAATTATCCTTAGTCTTCAACAAGGAAAAAATCTGATAGAATATAATCGACAACAAGTTTTATATCAACAACTACAGCGGAAACAACAATTCATTAGAAGAGTTAAATAGAGAATGAAATCTACTATCATCTATGAATTTAAAAGTTCATCATCAATATTTTATCCATGTAACATCAATCAATATACATCTTTGCACTACGGGCCAAAGATATTCATTTGTATCACCTGGTCATGTTCATATCAACACATGTTCATCTTTGCACTATGAGCCAAAGATATTCATCAAGTAATCATTCATCTCTGCACTACAGGCCAAATATATTCATCAAGTACCACCATTAAGGACTGAGGATGATGAAAAACATTTTAGAGAACGAATCCAGTAAGACAGAAGGACAAATATTAGGGATTCGTATTTCGGTTTTATCCAAATTCAATAATACTCCATAATAACCAAGTGTGAAGTAGAATTCAAAAATAAAGATCAAAATATGGATATGATCAAAGATAGTAACCATAAAAGACATCTGAGATGAAAAAGAGAAAATTTCATTTTTTGTTGAATAGTGTCGTATTCGTGAATAGTGCCGTATACGTGAATAGTAACCTCGATACAAAAGTTCCAAATTTGATTAAAAAGTTCAAACTAATATTTTGGCATAATGATATTGAAGAAAATAATATCATTTAAGAAGAAAATAACATCCCTTACCTCAAAGAAACAGTACTTCGGAATGAAAGGTCGGAAGTGATCCTAAATGAAACTTTTACTGAACAACAACTCTCAAAGTATCTAAATACTAACAAAATACGCTCGATAATATAGAGAGAGAAAGATTTTGTTTCTGGTGTGATTTTCAATTCTAACTTAGCCCTCTATTTATAGGAAAATGTTAGCACACCGAAGCAGACTTGACCTGCTACCTGATGGCTTTACCTGCTACTATTGCTACCCATCACATTTGAAATAAAATTCAGCACATTTCTTCACCAACCATAAGTGGGGCCCACTCAATTCTAGATTTTTCTACCAAAATCATTTATAAACCCAATTTTCGTATCAGTCACCTCTTAAAATTCATAAAAAATCATACGTTCATTTTTAACGGTTCAAAATTCGTGGACATATACTCAACTTATATATGTATAACATATCCAAAAAACACAACGATCCAACGGTCGGATTAAAAATTATAACTCACACAATATATCGTAAAAATACTGATTTGATTTTTAATACCTGTATTTCGACAAACATACTGATAAAACACCTCAACATTAAATCCTTCAATTATAACAACATAAAATAAATAAATCCATCATTTATATCCACATCAAATAAATATTTTCTTATCATATAAATCAATAATTATTTATTCACAAATAATATTACAGAATCACAATTATGACAACCAGGTCGTTCCCAGGAAAGAGGGGGCTTTCCAATAAGGATTTCTCCTTACTGGCGCGCAATTAGGTGACCAAACCTCTCCTTAGACAGAACTTTCTAGACATTGCCAATAATGTTATCTAATAATATTATTCAAATAATATGAATTATTGATCTGATAATGGGAAATACTGTGCAGTGACAATTATTGAAACAACAATAATATAAAATATCAACACAATAATTATTGAATCAATAAAATAAAATATTAAAAAGTAATTACTGTAACAATTATTGAGTAGTGCCTTCTTACGTAAGAATCAATAATTCAAAAATATTGTGCAATACCATGTGCTACTGTGCAACTACGCGTATTATTGTATTTTAACCACCGAGTATTCCAACTGTGTTAACGGTAACAACTACGCCGTTATTTATAAAAACTCAAACTTGTCGTTTTCTTCATCCGAGAGTTATTCTGTTATGAGGCCCACGAATGGCTGCGTCGTCGTACGAATATTCTCCGACAACAAGAATATTCCACGACCAAACGAATATTCCCCGACAAAAAATGAATATTTTATAACCACTTGCTTATTTTGTAAAATTTTCACATTTCACCCATAACCAAAGTATTATATCAAATTAACTCCTTGTTATTTCAAGATAATAAATAGAGAAAATTTAATTTTTATTCATAATAAGATGGGGTCTTACACCACTTCCCCTAATAGTACATGCATGTGAATCAATAGTACACACATGTGAACAAATAGTTATAAACATGTGAATTAATATCAATTATTTGCTCATTTATTCGATTAATTACCCGGTTAGTCAATATAACCTCCAGACATCAATTATTATCGAAATAGATGTCGATTTCCACCAACACTAATAATCCCAACACAATGGAAATATCAATTTCATCTTTCATCAACATGAAATTATTTATCATACATATTATAACTCACAATATTTAACAACCAAATCATTCCCAAGAAAGAGGGGGCTTTCCGATAAGGATTTCTCTCTATTGGCGCGCAATTAGGTGACCAAACTCATTTTCTCGACAGAACTTTTTAGACATCGTCAATATTACAAATAATAATATGAATAACTTTTTTTCTTAATTATTAATTTAATAATATAAAATATTATGCAGATGATACTGTGACAATAATTGAATCAATAATATGAGAGATATTATGCAGTAATTAGTGTAGTAAAAATTGAGTATAACTGAGTGACTTCTTGCGTAAGCATCAATAATCAATATCGTGTGCAACTATGGAACCACGTGTATTACTGTACTTTTACTATCGGGTAGTTCAATAGTTTAATGGTAAAACTTTCGCCGTTATTTTTATAAAAAAATATTTCTGTCATTTTCTAACTACGACAATACTTCCGTTGTGGGGTATTAGAGTTTATGCCCTAGAGGCCAATTATTTGATATAATTGCTTAACGTTTTGATATTATATTTGATTGAATAAATGAATGATTTTATTATGGTTTTATTTACTGCGTTATTTAATTGTTAACATAATAAAATTCCTTAAAATAGTGATACAAATTATATAGTTTCAAGTATGTGACTTGAACATGAGATTATATAATTATAATTAGTATCATTGTTCTTAAATGTCCCTAGTTGAGTATCATTGTTGATGGGACAACAATGATGCATTGAGACTAGTATGTGGGTTGACTGATGACCAAATCTCATTGGTCATAAATATATGATATATTAAGTCAATGCATAGGTACATGTTAGAGAACGATGTACTGGACAGACCCACCATGAGAATTCTATGTGGAGCATTATGCGAAGTGTCATTAGAAATTCTCATAGTGACAATAATGTAATGGTCCTCCGACCTGAAATCACTATATTACTACACGGGAATTTATGTACTTTGATATCATTAAATGTCACCTTTAATAGGGTGGACTATAAAGGTGATTATTGGGTACATCATGAATCGTGTGAGGAATATGAGTGATCTAGATAGAATTTAACCCTCCTATATATTAGGGGTGATATCCATAGGTCTCTTGATTGAGTAGGACTATGAAATGCATGGCCATGCTCAAATAGTGATTTGTTTTATATAGTCTACTCATTGATCAAGAAAACTCAGATTAAATTATGAAGAGTATGACACATTCCATGACTCGAGTTTAATCTAGGATATTAAGGTTAAAAGGACTAAATTATATTGAAACATTGGTCACAAAAAGGTTGCATCGAATCATCGATCTTATTATTACTTGGATAACAGTGATGCATTACTAGATGCCGCTCACTATTTATAATTTTATAATATGATTTTAAAATTATTGCCAACGTAATAATAACCTATAGGGTCACACACATAGAACGTAATTTAAAATGGAATTAATTTAAATTTTAAGGATTTAAATATATTAATATGATTAATAGTATTTAAATCACAAATTTAAATTAAAAGGATAATTTGTATATATGTATATTAATTAAGTGAGACTTAATTAAGATATATATATATATATATATATATATATATATAATTCGGATTTTATGAAATTAGGTTTTGATTTGATTAATTCCTTTTAACTACTATATATATGATATATAGCAGCTACTTAGGGTTACATCATAATCAAAAACAAAAACCCTAGCCGCTCTTAGAGAGAGACTAGAGAAAAATAGAAAATTCATTCCTTTTGGTGGCTAGTACTGCAATTCCTTCTTCTGCAGATCATAGGACGATTCGTGCGGAGCGTTCGTGTGGATACCGTAGAGTCGCAGTCCGTTTGAATTGCGTTGGAGATTCGACCGCATCGATTCAATCTGAAATAATCGGTATAATTTCTAAACCATTGGAATTAATTTCTGCTTCGCATGGATCCTAGTTTTTGGGTTTCAGAAATTGCTTTGAATTGTTCTATTTCCGCTGCGTTTTATGTGCCGAACCCCTACATAGGGTCCACCAATGATTATGTAGTCATACGAATATTCCTCGACAAAAAGAATATTCCACGACCAAATGAATATTTCCCAACAAAACGAATATTTTATAATAACTTGCTTACTTTGTAAAATTTTCAAATATCACCCTTAACTTTAAACTTTTATCAATTTAACCATTTACTAAATAGAACAATAATTATAAGAAAATTAAATACTTTCATTTCATAAAATTCAGGATCTCACACGAGTATTAAAAGTAAAATCCATATGTCGGCGACCAAGTAGGGTATTATACTTTATCTTCTAAATTTATATTTTTATTTTTTCATTGTTTTCACTTTCGCCTTGGTCGAAGCTAAAAGTCAAATATCTAGTAATGTGTATATATGTGTGTGTGTATATATAATGGTTGTGAGAAGAAAACCCTTATGATATCTTTTATAAGGACGAGCCTTCTCATATAGTTCAATATATTTAGAGAATTGATATTTTCACAAGTAAATTTGATAGTTCTACAACGTTATCTCTCACATGAGGTGGACACCATTTACTATTCATGTACGGAGGAACTTGTGGAACTATCAAATTTACTTGTGAAAATATCAATTATCTATATTTAGATCATTAAAATCTTATTCCTTAAAAAATAAAGAATAACTTTTAATAAAAGTAGAAATAAATTATTATTTTTGATTTTTGAGAAATATAAATAGCTATACACATTACATTGGGGGCATTATTGAGCTTTGTGTAGTTGCACCTTTCGTTAACTTTGTCTTCTAGAAGAACTTTTTATTACTCCCTCCGTCCCAAGATAAAAGTTCTAGTTGACTTTTTGCGCATACTAAGAAATAGGATAAAATGACAAAGTTGTCCATATTTAAATTCTCATTTAATTGCATAGTTTTCTACACATTACTAGTGATGCTCCATAAATATGCATAGATAATAGAAATATAACAATTAATAATAAGGGTATTATAGGTAAATTATTGTAAAAAATAGATCATTTAAGGTAAGTAGACATTTAACTTGGGACTACTTGAAATAGTAATAAAGACTTTTATTCTGGGACGGAGGGAGTATTTATTTATTTGGATGAACTGTATATTGAATAAAACTTTAATTTAATAGAAAATTTCAACGATCGAGCAATTAATTGTACACAATTTTCTTCTAATTATAAAATTTATTCTTTTCAAATTATTTTGAATTTGGATAATTTTGGCAAACTCATAAATGATTTTATCTGCATATGTTTTAACTTTAAACTTTTAGCACTCTAAATTATTTTTGAAATCTGATTAGATGGTTTGGGGAAAAAGAAATTTTAATAAACTCAATTTTAGGTATCTGAATTAAAGTTTTCAATCTTCAATAATAAAAGCATTAATTGTCTCCTCTTGATTTTCTATTTTAGTGGCAATTTTATTTTTTGTGAATAGAATTTAAATACTTTCTAATAAATTCATTTTAACGATTAATGAAATCTCTCATTGTGAAAATAATAGCTAGCAAATAAAAAAACAATCACACAAGACACAAAATTTACGTGAGTTACCCAAAACGTTTGGGCTAGTCCACGGTCAACGGTCGACAGTTTCACCATCTTTTAAAAAATTCATACATTATACAATTATTGAATCCCATGATTATATAACACAATATAAGTAACCTTAATTCATATGACAAAACTACCCTCTTGAATGAGTGACACCCCCAAATCCGGATCACCTTAACCTTGGGTATGATGCTTATGGTACAATACAACTAACTACTAATTCATCATTAAATAACATAAATAATTGATAAAATCTCGTTCAATTAAAATTTTACAACATCTTTCTATTCCAGAATCATAATCATTACATTTTCCTCTCAAAATCATATACATTATAATTTAATCTAATAACTTAATTATGAGTATTCATAATCTCACAATCCAAAGCTAACTTTCTTTTTATACATTCTTCTTCAACTAATTATTTGTGACTTGTAATATTAACAATCATCTAGCATAACTAAGGTTATACTCATAAGATTTCTAACATTTATCATCACAAAATGTATTTACCCCAAAAGAGTTACATCAACATATTTAATCAGTCCTAACAACAAAGTTTTATTACCAAAAACTTAAACTTCGATCGCTTTTATTCATTAAGCATTCCTTTTCCTTAGTCTTTATCGGAACCTCCGAATTCCTCGGCTTTGTTAAAAATTGTAAGATTGTCATCTGTGTCTTTCTCATTAGCATTGGTCAAAGATATATACAATACATATGCAATATTCTAGAATATTCTAAACAATATTCTAGACAATATCATAGGCTACAATTAAGGAAGATATACATGAGTATGATCTACATACTAAAAATAATATATATGAAAAGATTACTTTACATAATCTAATCCCCGCAGTCGAAGCGGGAGGTTTTCAGACGCTTAAACTGTCCAAAAAATCATCAAAAATACGTGCGGAAGTCCTTTAGTGAATATGTCGGCAATCTGATAACGGGACGGAACATGGAGGACACGAACTTCTCCACGAGAAAATTTCTCACGAACAAAGTGAATGTCCATTTCAATATGTTTAGTTCACTGATATTGAACATGATTACCTGAGAGATATATCGCACTAACATTATCACAATAGACCAATGTGGCCTTATTGACTGGACAATGAAACTCCAATAAAAGATTCTGGATCCAATAAGATTCAGATACAACATTAGCAACTCCACTGTATTCCGCTTCAGCACTAGAGTGAGACAAAGTGGGTTGTCTCTTAGAGGACCAGGAAATTAGGTTGTCGCCGATAAAAATACAGTAGCCAGAGGTGGAACGTCTTGTGTCTGGGCATCCACCCCAATCTGCATCTGTGTATGAGACAAGTGTGTTGACAAGATATTTATAGAGATGCAAGCCTGAGTCAAGGCTACCTTGTATGTAGCGTACAATGCACTTAAGAGAATTCATGTGCTCCTCCTTCGGGTTATGCATATGAAGGAAAACATGTTGCACGTCGTAGGAAATGTCAGGTCTGGTGAATGTGAGATATTGAAGTGCACCAGCTAAACTCCGATAATGAGAGGGATCCTCATAGGAAGGGCCCACAATTACCCTTAACTTTTGCTTAGTGCGACGCCCCCAAAATAGGTATACATCACCCATCTTGAGTCGCCAGAAAATATACTATTGACAACTTCATTTATACAACTGTCGTGTAAAATACGACGACATATATACTATGAGTTTCAATACAAATATATATACCACCTCTGACTCATGTCACAATTTCACCTTACATAAAGGTACAGTCAATAACTGTTTTAGAAATTAAAATCTTTGGAAAGTGCTCAAGGAAACCTTCGTACATAGGAGGCTATGAATCTAAGTTATGATAGATATCATATGTCCAGAGAATTATCCTTGGTTGATCCAAAAGACCCCAAAACAAAAACGAGCAAATTACTATCATCTTCTTTCCAATGGTGAGTCTTCTCTTGACATATAATTATCTCCGTTGTCTCCAAGTGAGAATTATATTTCAAATATACTCCAAGATCATATAGGTAGTGCTCGTAGATATACTCAGCAAGTGGATGTGCACAACCCTGTCTTACGATAACACGAGGTTGTATGTCATTAGACATCTTGTATGATAGTGGCAAAACACCCTTCCAAAGTTAGGTTCACCTCACCCTATTCGGTTCACCAAAATTAAATATCAAATGACGTATACAATATGACACACTTATCTAAAGTTCTCAATAAAATTATTTCCATACAATTTAGGGAGAAACTCAACAGTTATAAACCACCGTTCTATTCCCCTGTTATCCCTGCTTGACTCGGCAACACTCTTATTACCTGAAAGGAATTATGAAGCAAAAAGGATGAGTACAACTAGCCCAGTAAAGAATATCATGACTAAAGATAATTAAATTATCAATAGCATTCGTCAATAATAAATCAGAGATTTATAACATATGGTAGATGATAAAAACTTTTCAACCATAGTTGCAGTGGAATGAGCAATCCATTAAAAGAGTCAAATAGACCATTAGGTCTATTATCTTCTCCATGTTAAAAGTCCACCAATAATGTTTTATCCCTGTAACATCAATCAACAATTCCTATCCACAATTATATGAATAACTCATAATCATAATTGTGATTCTAAATTCCTTTTCGCACCCAGGACGAAGATAATTTATATCACCTATCTTCACCTGAAACATCAAAAATCATGGTTATACCAAATCAAAATTCCTACTCATAATCATACTAATAAATTCATCTTTGCATTACGACCAAAGATATACAACTGTATAATAAATAATCAACAGTTCATCTTTGCACTGCAGGCCAAAGATATACAACTGTAAAACCAATAATGCTGAGACTCAGCTTAATAGTATCATGACCATGAATTATCCATGCACTACGGGCCAATGATATTCGTGTTTTCCATTACGATCATGATTATACCGAATAATCCCTGGTCATAATCATACCAAGTCCATTTATGCACTGCGGGCCAAAGATGACTTTTACCACATCATTTATAACATTACGGTTATGATTATACCGAATAATCCCTAGTCATAATCATACCAAGTCCATCTATGCACTACAGGCCACAGATGACTTTCAAGACAACACAAACATGAGAATGATGACAATGATATAAGCATTAATCAAACGAAAATAAGGATAAATATTAAAGATTTTAAATTTATCCAAATATTATCAATCACTTAATAAACTCATAATCTAATATTATTAATATTATAACAATATTTTAATCACTTCTTAAACTTATAAATAATTTATTTCAATTGTTTACAGTTTACCAAATAATGCATTTAATCATTCAAAAATGTTATACTCATAAGATTTTATCACCAATGATCAAATCTCTCATAAAAAATATGCATATAACCTATATAGGATTTTCAAGCCATAAAATCCTATTTTCCAACTTTGTTACTTCACATAAAATATTTAACTCATTTACTCATAACTTGATCATTTTTAGGAAAAATACCAAATCAGTCCCAAAAATATTTTTTTTCTGGGATTTAGCAGAATATAGTCCCATATTGAACATATATTTTTTTTTCAGAATTTTTAAAATTCATTTGCTATTTTTCATAAATCAATTTCTAATTAATTCCTTAAGAAATTAGCTACCTCAAGTTTAACTCCAAAAATTCCCAAATCTTGGCAGGGTCTTACACATGTTAACGTGATCTTCTAGTTTAAATTTTATGGTCATCAGAGTTATATAACTCAGGTTATAGCATTTTTCGTCGGAAAAACTTAAATATTGAAATAGTCATAACTTGCTCATTTTAAGTCGGAATGAGCTCATTTTTGGACAGAAGGTACTTTATACCATATATTTTCATGTCCCAAAAGGCTGGAATTTTTCTCACAAATTAATTGGCCGAAACAGCCCTTTTAAACTTCTGGGCAGTAGCCTTTTTGGTGTTTTACAGTTTTTGACTCCTTTGCTAAAATCAGTCCACACGAAAATCTACAACACCTTTTCCAGTGATTCCACTTGGATAAGTTAGAAAACTCATAGATCTAACTCTAGAACTTGACCACACTCAAAAATTTGAAATATAATAAGAGATATGGTTAATTAAATTTTATATTCTATTTTTACCAAAATCTGATTTTCAACCCTTTGTGATTTCTAAGAAACATTCATGTTTTCACATAATAACCAACATAACTTATCATAACACTTACTAATACTACACATACCCATGATTTTCATCAGTCCAATGCTTTTATTATGACTCTAATCATAATCAACGTAAACAGATCATTTCCACAATTTAATAAGGAATGAATATAAAGGGTCATTCACCATGCATGTGGTAATCCACATGAACAAGTTATTCCAACAGAATAATAAAGAATGGAACCAGGTCATGTATAAACGCACAGATAGGATATTCCGACAGAATAATAAAGAATAGAATAACAACAGAATTCACCATACATGCGATAGACCGCACAGACAGGTTATTCCAACAGAATAATAAATAATGAAACCAGGTCATGCGTAAATGCATCGACATGATATTCCAACAGAATAATAAAGAATGGAATAATAATAGAGTTTCACCATGTATGCGGTACTTCGCAATAACAGGTTATTCCAATAGAATAATAAAGAACGGAACAAGGTCAGACGTAATCCGCACCGACAGGATATTCCAACAGAATAATAAAGAATGAAATAACAACAAAAATTTCACCATGTATGCGGTACTTCGCATAAACAGGTTATTCCAATAGAATAATAAAGAATGGAATAACAGAAGTTCTCTTCATGAATACAAAAGAAATAATACCCATTACGAGTACAACAAATAATATACCTTACTTTATAAAGAAGAGTACTCCGACGGGTAGGGCGGGGATATACTTGAAGAAACTTGCACTACGCTCAATGCTTTCTTAAACGCTAAAGAAATACGCTCAAGATTATAGAAGAAGAATTCTCCCTACAGTTTCTCTCTCTAGAGTTTCAGTGAATTCGTAAGAAATATTGAAGGAATGAGCTTCTATTTATAGGAGAATGGACTGAATAGTAACCAATCCATGAACGACCCAGATTGATTTACTTTTAAAAGGATGGTCCAAATTGGTTTACAATAAAATATAATATATTCTATTTATAATCTAATAAAATGAATAACTTTATAAAAGTTATTCTATTTTATATAAAAAGATTTTACTATGCAAATACTATGCAGGCACTATGCAAATACTATGTATAATAAAATATAATATATTCTAATTATTATCTAATAAAACAGATAACTTTATAAAAATATTCTGTTTTATATAAAAAGATTTTACTATTAGCCTAATAAAACGAATAACTTTATAAAAATATTCTGTTTTATATAAAAAGCTTTTCTATTTTTTTACATTAATAATACTAATAAAACAAAACTTCATCTTCACTTACTTTGAAAAATTTTCAAATGTCACCCTTAACTTTAAACTTTTATCAATTTAACTATTCATCAAAAAAGAAAAATTGAATACTTTTATTTCATAAAATTCGGGGTCTCACAATCTCCCCTCCTTATGAAATTTCGTTCTCGAAATTTACGTACGTACCTGGTATTTCAAAGAGATGAGAATACTTTGCTTTCTTTTTGTACCTTCCCGGTTATTTCCTCTGTATCATGATTTTCCTATTGCTCATCTCCTGTGTTTCAGATATCATTCTAGAATATATCTTCAAAACAAAAGCTAATTGACATATCATAATTTGTCAACTTATCAAGTAAACAATTTCAGCTTAGGTAAGTCACACACTAGCGAAGTATATTACTCGTCTCTCCCCTCTTAGTTCTAGACTCTTATCTCCGCTAGCGACAATATCCCTAAGCTCTGATACCAAATGTGACACCCCCAAAATAGGTATACATCACCCATCTTGAGTCGCCAGAAAATACACTGCTGACAACTTTATTTATACAACTGTCATATAAAATACGACGACATATATACTGTGAATTTCAATACCAATATATATACCAACTCTGACTCATGTCATAATTGCACCTTACATAAAGGTATAGTCAATAACTGTTTTAGAAATTAAAATCTTTGGAAAGTGCTCAAGGAAACCTTCGTACATAGGAGGTCATGAATCTAAGTTATGATAGATATCATATGTCCAGAGAATTATCCTTGGTTGATCCAATAGACCCCAAAGAAAAATGAGAAGATTACTATCATCTTCTTTCCAATGGTGAGTCTTCTCTTGACATATAATTATCTTCGTTGTCTCCAAGTGAGAATTATATTTCAAATATACTCCAAGATCATATAGGTAGTGCTCGTAGATATACTCAATAAGTGGATGTGCAAAAACCTATCTTACGCATAACACGAGGTTGTATGTTATTAGACATCTTGTATGATAGTGGCAAAACACCCTTCCAAAGTTAGGTTCACCTCACCCTATTCGGTTCACCAAAATTAAATATCAAATGACGTATATAATACGAAATACTTATCTAAAGTTCTCAATAAAATTATTTTCATACTATTTAGGGAGAACCTCAACAGTTATAAACCACCGTTCTATTCCCCTGTTATCTCCGCTTAACTCGTCAACACTCTTATTACCTGAAAGGAATTGTGAAGCAAAAAGGGTGAGCACAACTAGCCCAGTAAATAATATCATGACTAAAGATAATTAAATTATCAATAGCCTTTGTCAATAACAAGTCAGAGATTTATAACATGTGACGCCCCCAAAAATAGATATACATCACCTATTCTGAGTCGCCAAATATATGGTACAGAAAATAAATACAAACTTAAATATACAACAAGAGAGCTGTGAGTTTTTAATACAAACATTGTCTTCTAGACAATATTCACTCTTAGAATAAGTTCTCATTACATTTATTAACACACTATTTAACAGAATAGTGAGGACTACTAATACTATCATCTGGATCGTCACTCCGTTCCCCGACTAGTCCCGGCTACATTCTCATTTTCTGAAGGAAACAATGAAAGAAAGGGTGAGCTCAACTAGCCAGTAAGAAATATTATGACTAAGATAATGCAGAATAAATTATCATTAGTCTTCAACAATGTTAAACCGATAAGATACAATAGACATCAAGTTTAACTGCAGTAGAACAAGCAATCCATTAAAAGAGTCAAGTAGAGAATAAAATCTACTATCTTTTATGATTTAAAAAGTTTTTCATCACTTTTATCGCTGAGACTAAGCTTAATAAATAATCCACATCATCAAATCATCCCTGCACTACAGGCCAATAATATTATTTAGTATCACGACCACGAATTATCCATGCAGTACGGGCCAAAGATAATCGTGTATTCATCAACTGTCCTGATCATGCCATAAAATAATTCATCTTTGCTCCCTTGGTCGAAGAGAATCCATAGCCATAATCATACCAAAAATTATCCATCAATGCACTACGGGCCAATGAGGACTTTTTCCACATCATTTGTAACATTACGGTCATGATTATACCGAATAATCTCTGGTCATAATCATACCAAGTCCATCTATGAACTACAGGCTACAGATGACTTTCAACAAAATATAAACATGAGGATGATGACAATGATATAAGAATTCAATAAAACAAGTTCAAGAATTAAATTATCCAGGAACTAATAACATCCAAATTGTTAACATGATACTTCTTTGTAGAGTAAAATTTAAGAATGCTCAGAAGAATATTTCCATGAAAATATACTGGATGAAGCGCAAATATTAAGGATATTCCACTAATTTCATGGAGTATAGAAGTCAAAACTTTAACCAACTGAGTATAATAAAGAATAGAATAATAAAAGAAATCACCATGCATGCGGTACTTCGCATAGACATGTTATTCCAACAGAATAATAAATAACGGAACCAGGTCAGGCGTAATACGCACCGACAGGATATTCCAACAGAATAATAAAGAATGGAATAACAACAAAAATCACCATGCATGCGGTACGTCGCATATACAGGTTATTCCAACAGAATAATAAATAACGGAACCAGGTCAGGCGAAATTCGCACCGACAGGATGTTTCAATAGAATAATAAAGAATGGAATAACAACAGAAATCACCATGCATGCGGTACGTCGCATAGACAGGTTATTCCAACAGAATAATAAATAACGGAACCAGGTCAGGCGAAATTCGCACCGACAGGATGTTCCAATAGAATAATAAAGAATGGAATAACAACAAAAATCACCATGCATGCGGTACTTTGCATAGACAGATTATTCCAACAAAATAATAAATAAAGTAACCAGGTCCGGCGTAAAACACACAAATATGATATTCCAACAAAATAATAAAGACGGAACCAGGTTAGGCGTAAACTCACAGGCAGGATATTCCAACAGAATAACAAAGAATGGAATAATAGAAGAATTTCACCAAGTATAGGGTAGACCGCGTATACAGATTATTCCAACAGAATAAAAAATAATGGAATAACAGAAGTTCTCTTCATGAATACGAAAAAAATAATACCCCTTACGAGTACAACAAATAATATCCCTTACCTTTGAAAGAAGAGTACTCCGACTGGTAGGGCGAGGATATACTCGAAGAAAACTTGCACTACGCTCAAACCTTTCTTAAACTCCAAAGAAATACGCTCAAGATTATAGAAGAAGAATTTTCTCTATAGTTTCTCTCTCTAGAGTTTCAGTGAATTCGTAAGAAATAATGAAGGAATGAGATTCTATTTATAGAAGAATGGACTGCATAATAACTAATTCATGAACGATCTAGATTGATTTACTTTTAATCGGACAGTCCAGATTTAAAGCAAAATATTTTAAATAAAATAAAATATATTCTATTTATAATCTAATAAAACGAATAACATTATAAAAGTATTCTGTTTTATATAAAAAGATTTTACTTTGTAAAACACTATACAAGTATTATGCAACACTATGCATAATAAAATATAATATATTCTATTTATAGAATAACTTTATAAAAGTATTCTATTTTATATAAAAAGATTTTACTATGCGAAACACTATACATAATAGAATATAATATATTCTATTTATAGAATAACTTTATAAAAGTATTATATTTTATATAAAAAGCTTTTCTATTTTATTACATTAATAATATCAATAAAACAAAACTGAGTGACTTATCACGTAAGCATCAATAATCAATACCGTGTGTTACTATGCAACCACGCGTATTACTGTACTTTTAACACCGAGTGTTTCAACAGTTAACGGTATAACTTCCGCAGTTATTTTCATAAAAATATTTTTGTCGGTTTCTCAATCCGACAATAATTCCGTTGTGGGGTCCACCAATGATTGTGTCGTCGTACGAATATTCCCCGACACAAAGAATATTCCCTGACCAATCGAATATAATATAACAATTTGCATATTTTACAAAATTTATAAATATTACCCACAACTATAACATTATATTAAATCCACACAATAATATTCAAAAAAAAAATTTGAGAAATTTAAATCTTTATTCGTAAAATTTGGGATTTTACAATCTCCCCTCCTTATAAAAATTCACCCTCGAAATTTATGTACGTACCTGGTATGCTGAACAGATGAGGACACTTCGTCCGATTCTAACTCTTGAGGTATAACCTTTAAGCGTAGAATATATTCCAGGATTTTAACAAGTACATCTTCATACGTTAAATTATCCCCTATCTCGTCTGATTCTAAATCAATAATGTGGTTTGGGTCGTCCACATATTTACGTTACATCGATACGTAAAAAACATTATGAACACGCGACATACTTGGCAGTAAAACGAGTCTATAGGCCACAGTTCCTACTCGATCGAGGATTTCAAATGGGCCAATAAAATCGAGGGTTGAGATTTCCTCTCTTTATCAATTCTTGCTTCTAGAATAACGCCCTCTTGAACCTTCTTCTTCACATTCATCAGCTCTGAGTATGTAGCTTGAGCGGCTTTAACTTTATCGATTAAAGTCGATTCTAATCTTATATTCTTTTATCTTCACGTGGGTCCCTAAAGTCTTTAACTCTATCTTTATTATTTATACGAAATGGGTCTTTGTGTTAACAACATCGCACTCGTAAACACATATGATTTTCTAGTCAACGCGTCAGCTACCACGTTCGCTCTTCCACGATGATATTGAATGGTACGATCGTAATCTTCAACAGCTCGAGTCAACGTCTTTGGCGCATGCTACGTTCGTTTTAGTTGAAAAAATATTTAAGGGTTTTAGAAATGGGGTTTTGTACTGGGGTCAGTACAAAATTCGATTTCACGCTCTGGGGTAGGCCAAGAAATCTTCAGAAATACGTCAAGAATTTATTAACGATAGAAATATCATTCAAAACTGTGACCCTCATCCAAGACTTGGATAGCACATCACATTGATACCTATCAACTTGCCACTGTTATTCACGACGTCCACTACGAATAGTCTGGCTTTGGTTCATTCCACACAAGGAAGTCAACAACGAAAGGATCGGGGCTCTTTACTTATGGCTTGATATAACAGTGATTGACTTTAGTGGTTTGGTTGCTTGAATTCGCATAACAGGTTGGTTAGGAATATAAAAGCTAACAACCTTACAAAAAGCATGATGAGTAGTTAACCAATTGATTCCTAAAATCACATCAAAGGCAAGTATTTTCAAATAGATAAGATTGACAGATAACATGAAAGTGTCAATTTGAATTAAACAAGATTTATAAATAATGGAGGTAACGAAGGTTTCTACTAATGAAGTTTTAATCGATAAGTCAAAGTCTAATCTCTCTGGAGTCAAATTTAAACGTTGAGCGCAAGTAGGTGAAATAAAGGAATGGGTAGAACCGGTATCTAATAAGGTATTGACTTCGCAAAAATATATAATTAACTAACCCGTGCTAACTTCATTTGGGTTACTCGCTTTTTGAGAAGTCACGAAAAATGCTCTTCCTGAAACCACCGACTTTGTTTTGTCTGTATCCGCCTTTGGTGCCACCATCCCAACTGGACTTGACTTCACTATATGACAAAATCGAGCTAAATGACCTTCTCTTCTTGAAATTTCCACTTCTATTATCTTGGCCATGATTACCACAGAAGTGGTTACCATTATTGGCAAGATAATTTCCCCCACGATGGTCATCATTGTTCCGATGGCCATTGCCACCGGTACGATTATTATCGTGTTGTTGGTCATTACCTTTTGGTTGTGCTAACTCATTATCGCGCTTCCAATAACTGAGCCCTATTCACAACATCTGAATATAAACACAGTTTATGGAAATGAGGTATTGGCGTATATCGGGTTTCAAAACTCTTAGAAATATTCGCGTCATTCGTTCGTCATTATTTACCAAATGGGATACAAACCAGGATAACTCCGCAAACTTAGCCTCGTACTGCGATACGGTCATATTATTTTGCTCCATTGCTTATCTCAACATTTTAGATGCCATTTTCAAACACTATCACAAAACAAAGGGTTAATTGACATATCACATATTATCCCTATACTCTGACCAACCAATTAAATACCAAATAAACTTAGGTAGGTCATACTAGTGAAGGAATTCCTCGTCTCTCCCCTCCTAGTTCTTATTTCAAATCTCAGCCAGGGATCATATCCCTAAGCTTTGATACCAACTGTGATGCCCCAAAAAATAGGTATACATCACCTATTCCGAGTTGCCAAATACATGGTACAGAAAACAAATACAATCTTAAATATACAACAAGAGAGCTATGAGTTTTTAATACAAACATTGTCTTCTAGACAATATCCACTCTTTGAATAAGTCCTCATTACATTTATTAACACACTATTTAACAGAATAGTGAGGACTACTAATAATATCATCTGGATCGTCACTCCGTTCCCCGACTAGTCCCGACTACATTCTCATTTTCTGAAGGGAACAGTGAAATAAAGGGTGAGCTCAACTAGCCCAGTAAGAAATATTATGACTAAGATAATGCAGAATAAATTATCATTAGTCTTCAACAATGTTAAACTGATAAAATACAATAGACATCAAGTTTAACTGCAGCGGAACAAGCAATCCATTAAAAGAGTCAAGTAGAGAATACAATCTACTATCTTTTATGATTTAAAAAGTTTTTCATCACTTTTATCATTGAGACTCAGCTTAATAAATAATCCACATCATCAAATCATTCCTGCACTACAGGCCAAGGATATTATTTAGTATCACGACCACAAATTATCTATGCACTACGGGCCAAAGATAATCGTGTATTCATCAACGGTCCTGATCATGCCATAAAATAATTCATCTTTGCTCCCTTGGTCGAAGAGAATCCATAGCCATAATCATACCAAAAATTGTCCATCAATGCACTACAGGCCAATGAGGACTTTTTCCACATCATTTGTAATATTACGGTCATGATTATACCGAATAATCCCTGGTCATAATCATACCAAGTCCATCTATGCACTACAGGCCACAGATGACTTTCAACAAAATATAAACATGAGGATGATGACAATGATATAAGAATTCAATAAAACAAGTTCAAGAATTAAATTATCCAGGAACTAATAACATCCAAATTGTAAACATTATACTTCTTTGTAGAGTAAAATTTAAGAATGCTCAGAAGAATATTTCCTGAAAAGATACTGGATGAAGCGCAAATATCAAGGATATTACTAATTTCATGGAGTATAGAAGTCAAAACTTTAACCAACTGAGTATAATAAAGAATGGAATAACAAAAGAAATCACCATGCATGCGGTACTTCGCATAGACAGGTTATTCCAACAGAATAATAAATAATAGAACCAGGTCAGGCGTAATACGCACCGACATGATATTCCAATAGAATAATAAAGAATGGAATAACAACAGAAATCACCATGCATGCGGTACGTCGCATAGACAGGTTATTCCAACAGTATAATAAATAACGGAACCAGGTCAGGCGAAATTTGCACCGACAGGATGTTCCAATAGAATAATAAAGAATGGAATAACAACAGAAATCACCATGCATGCGGTACTTTGCATAGACAGATTATTCCTTCAGAATAATAAATAACAGAACCAGGTCCGGCGTAAAACACACAAACATGATATTCCAACAGAATAATAAAGACGGAACCAGGTCAGGCGTAAACGCACAGGCAGGATATTCCAACAGAATAATAAAGAATGGAATAACAGAAGAATTTCACCAAGTATAGGGTAGACCGCGTATACAGGTTATTCCAACAGAATATACAATAATGGAATAACAGAAGTTCTCTTCATGAATGCGAAAGAAATAATACCCCTTACTAGTACAACAAATAATATCTCTTACCTTTGAAAGAAGAGTACTCCGACTGGTAGGGCGAGGATATACTCGAAGAAAACTTGCACTACGCTCAAAGCTTTCTTAAACTTCAAAGAAATACGCTCAAAGAATTCTCTCTATAGTTTTCTCTCTAGAGTTTCAGTGAATTCGTAAGAAATAATAAAGGAATGGGATTCTATTTATAGAAGAATGGACTGCATAATAACTAATTCATGAACGATCTAGATTGATTTACTTTTAATCGGACGGTCCAGATTTAAAGAAAAATCTTTTAAATAAAATATAATATATTCTATTTATAATCTAATAAAACGAATTATAAAAAGTATTCTGTTTTATATAAAAAGATTTTACTATGTAAAACACTATGTATAATAGAATATAATATATTCTATTTATAGAATAACTTTATAAAAGTATTCTGTTTTATATAAAAAACTTTTCTGTTTTATTACATTAATAATATCAATAAAACAAAACTGAGTGACTTATTACGTAAGTATCAATAATCAATACCGTGTGCTACTATGCAACCACGCGTATTACTGTACTTTTAACACCGAGTGTTTCAACAGTTAACGATATAACTTCCGCAGTTATTTTCATAAAAATATTTTTGACGTTTTCTCAATCTGACAATAATTTCGTTGTGGGGTCCACCAATGATTTTGCCGTCGTACGGATATTCCCCGACACAAAGAATATTCCCCGACCAATCGAATATAATATAACATCTTACATACTTTGCAAAATTTATAAATATTACCCACAACTGTAACATTATATTAAATCCACACCATAATATTCAAAAAAAATTTTTGAGAAATTTAAATCTTTATTCGTAAAATTTGAGATTTTACATAACATATGGTAGATGATAAAACTTTTCAACCATAGTTGCAGCGGAACGAACAATCCATTAAAAGAGTCAAATAGACAATTAGGTCTATTATCTTCTCCATGTTAAAAGTCCACCAATAATGTTTTATCCCTGTAACATCAATCAACAATTCCTATCCACAATTATATGAATAACTCATAATCATGAGAATCATGACAATGATATAATCATTAATCAAACGAAAACAAAGATAAATATTAAAGACTTTAAATTTATCCAAATATTATCAATCACTTAATAAACTCATAATCTAATATTATTAATATTATAATAATATTTTATTCACTTCTTAAACTTTGACTCATGTCACAATTTCACCTTACATAAAGGTACAGTCAATAACTATTTTAGAAATTAAAATCTTTGGAAAGTGCTCAAGGAAACTTTCGTACATAGGAGGCTATGAATCTAAGTTATGATATATATCATATGTCCAGAGAATTATCCTTGGTTGATCCAAAAGACCCCAAAACAAAAACGAGCAAATTACTATCATCTTCTTTCCAATGACGAGTCTTCTCTTGACATATAATTATCTCCGTTGTCTCCAAGTGAGAATTATATTTCAAATATACTCCAAGATCATATAGGTAGTGATCGTAGATATACTCAGCAAATGGATGTGCACAACCCTGTCTTACGATAACACGATGTTGTATATCATTAGACATCTTGTATGATAGTGGCAAAACACCCTTCCAAAGTTAGGTTCACCTCACCCTATTCGGTTCACCAAAATTAAATATCAAATGACGTATACAATACGACATACTTATCTAAAGTTCTCAATAAAATTATTTCCATACAATTTAGGGAGAAACTCAACAGTTATAAACCACCGTTCTATTCCCCTGTTATCCCTGCTTGACTCGGCAACACTCTTATTACCTGAAAGGAATTGTGAAGCAAAAATGGTGAGCACAACTAGCCAAGTAAAGAATATCATGACTAAAGATAATTAAATTATCAATAGCCTTCGTCAATAATAAATCAGAGATTTATAACATATGGTAGATAATAAAACTTTTCAACCATAGTTGCAGCGGAACGAACAATCCATTAAAAGAGTCAAATAGACCATTAGGTCTATTATCTTCTCCATTATAAAAGTCCACCAATAATGTCTTATCCCTGTAACATCAATCAACAATTCCTGTCCACAATTATATGAATAACTCATAATCATAATTGTGATTCTGAATTCCTTTTCGCACCCAGGACGAAGATAATTTATATCACCTATCTTCACCTGAAACATCAAAAATCATGGTTATACCAAATTAACAATTTCCACTCATAATCATACTAATAAATACATCTTTGCACTACGACCAAAGATATACAACTGTATAACCAATAATCAACTGTTCATCTTTTCACTACAGACCAAAGATATACAACTGTGAAACCAATAATGCTGAGACTCAACTTAATAGTATCACGACCACGAATTATCCATGCACTACGGGGCAAGGATATTCGTGTTTTCCATTACGGTCATGATTATACCGAATAATTCATGGTCATAATCATACCAAGTCCATCTATGCACTACGTGCCAAAGATAACTTTTACCACATCATTTTTATTACGGTCATGATTATTCCGAATAATCACTGGTCATAATCATACCAAGTCCATCTATGCACTACAAGCCACAGATGACTTTCAACACAACACAAGCATGAGAATGATGACAATGATATAAGCATTAATCAAACGAAAATAAGGATAAATATTAAAGACTTTATATTTATCCAAATATTATCAATCACTTAATAAACTCATAATCTAATATTATTAATATTATAACAATATTTTAATCACTTTTTAAACTTATAAATAATTTATTTCAATTATTTACACTTTACCAAATAATGCATTAAATCATTCAAAAATGTCATACTCATAAGATTTCATTACCAATGATAAAATCCTCATCAAAAATCTGCATATACCCTATATAGGATTTTTAAGCCATAAAATCCTATTTTCCAACTTTGTTACTTCACATAACATATTTAACTCATTTACTAATAACTAGATCATTTTCATGAAAAATACCAAATCAGTCCCAAAAATATTTCTTTTTTGGGATTTAGCAGAATATAGTCCCATATTAAACATATATTTTTCTTGGAATTTTAAAATTCATTTACTATTTTTCATAAATCAATTTCTAATTAATTCCTTAAGAAATTAGCTACCTCAAGTTTAACTCCAGAAATTCCCAAATCGTGGCAGAATCTTACACATGTTAACGTGATCTTCCAGTTTAAATTTCATGGTCATCGGAGTTATATAACTCTGGTTATAGCGTTTTTTGTTGAAAAAACCTAAATATTGAAATGGTCATAACTTGCTCATTTTAAGTCAGAATGTGTTCATTTTTAGACAGGAGGTACTTTATACCATATATTTCCATGTCCCAAAAGGCCGGAATTTTTCTCACAAATTAAGTGGCCGAATCAGCCCTTTTAAACTTCTGGCCAGTAGACTTTTTTGGTGTTTTGCAGTTTTTGACTCCTTTACTAAAATCAGTCCGTACGAAAATCTACAACACCTTTTTCAGTGATTCCACTTGGATAAGTTAGAAAACTCATAGATTTTTACTCTAGAGCTCGACCACACTCAAAATTTTAAAATACAATAGGAGATATGGTTAATTGAATTTGATATTCCATTTTCACCAAAATCTGATTTTCAACCCTTTGTGATTTCTAAGAAAATTTCATGTTTTCACATAATAACCAACATAACTTATCATAACACTTACTAGTACTACATACCCATAATTTTCATCAGTCCAATGCTTTTATTATGACTCTCATTATAATCAACGTAAACAGATCATTTCCACAATTTAATAAGGAATGAATATAAAGGATCATTCACCATGCATGTGGTAATACACATAAACAGGTTATTCCAACAGAATAATAAAGGATGGAATAACAGTAGGATTCACCATGCGTGCGATAGACTGCACACACAGGTTATTCCCAACAGAATAATAAAGAATGGAACCAGGTCATGCGTAAACGCACAGACAGGATATTCCAACAGAATAATAAAGAATGGAATAACAACAGAATTAACCATGCATGCGATAGACCGTACAGACAGGTTAGTCCAACAGAATAATAAATAATGGAACCAGGTCATGCGTAAATGCAATGACAGGATATTCCAATAGAATAATAAAGAATGGAATAACAACAGAATTTCACCATGTATGCGGTACTTTGCAATAACAGGTTATTCCAACAGGATAATAAAGAGCGGAACCAGGTCAGGCGTAATCCGCACCGACAAGATATTCCAACAGAATAGTAAAGAATGGAATAACAACAAAATTTCACCATGTATGCGGTACTTCGCATAAACAGGTTATTCCAACAGAATAATAAAGAATGGAATAACAGAAGTTCTCTTCATGAATACGAAAGAAATAATACCCATTACGAGTACAACAAATAATATCCCTTACATTATAAATAAGAGTACTTCGACGGGTAGGGCGGGGATATACTTGAAAAAACTTGCACTACGCTCAAAGCTTTCTTAAAAGCTAAAGAAATACGCTCAAGATTATAGAAGAAGAATTCTCTTTACAGTTTCTCTCTCTAGAGTTTTAGTGAATTCGTAAGAAATAATGAAGGAATGAGCTTTTATTTATAGGAGAATGGACTGAATAGTAACCAATCCATGAACGGTCCAGATTGATTTACTTTTAAATGGACGGTCCAGATTGGTTTACAATAAAATATAATATATTCTATTTATAATCTAATAAAACGAATAACTTTACAAAAGTTATTCTATTTTACATAAAAAGATTTTACTATGCAAACACTATACAGGCACTATGCAAACACTATGCATAATAAAATATAATATATTATAATTATTGTCTAATAAAACAGATAACTTTATAAAAGTATTCTATTTTATATAAAAAGATTTTACTATTACCTTTATAAAACGAATAATTTTATAAAAGTATTCTGTTTTATATAAAAAGCTTTTCTGTTTTATTACATTAATAATACTAATAAAACAAAACTTCATCATCACTTACTTTGAAAAAATTTTAAATGTCACCCTTAACTTTAAACTTTTATCAATTTAACTATTCACCAAAAAAGAAAAATTGAATACTTTTATTTCATAAAATTCGGGGTCTCACACTTAGTGTCAACTAGTGTGGGACATGGCTTGTATGAAGACATACCAGCTCGAGTAATAATATCCTCTGCATACTTTCTTTGAGAAAGGAAAAGACAATCTGCATGACGAGTGACTGTAATTCCAAAAAAATAGCTCAGAGAACCTAAGTCTTTCATAGAAAACTTAGAGGCAATGAGAGACATAATAGACTTTCGAAGAGCATCTGAAGAGGTAGTAAGTATAATGTCATCAACATAGAGTAGACTATATGTAATGTCTTTGCCATGATGATAAATGAAGAGAGAATGATCACATTTACTGTGATAAAAAGCAATAGTGGCAACATAATTTGTAAACCCCTGGTACCAAGCACGGGGTGCTTGCTTAAGGCCGTAAAGAGATTTCTTTAGTAAACAGACATAATCTGGATGAGTATGATCTTTGAATCCCATAGGTTGATGCATATATACTGTTTCATTAAGATGGCCATATAAGAAAGCATTCTTGACATCCAGTTAATGAATAGGCCAAGATTTAGACAAAGAAAAGCTCAATACAGTTCGAATGGTAGCCGGTTTAACCACCGGGCTAAAAGTCGCCTCACAATCAACTCCAATCTGTTGAGATCTGCCATCACCAATAAGACGGGCTTTGTGCCCCACAAAAGAACCATCAGATTTCATTTTATGCCGAAAAATCCACATAGAACAAATTATATTCACATCAGGTGGACGGGGTACTAACTCCCACGTCTTATTTTTAATTAGAGCATTATATTCATCCAACATGGCTGATTTCCAATTCGGGTCATTGAGAGCACTCACTGGGTTTCGTGGTAAAGGTGAAACAGATGTGGTAGTGTTAGCACTCAAGTTGAATTGGCGTTTAGGCTTAAAAATCCCATGTTGGCTATAAGTGGCCATACATTAGGATGGTGGATTCGGTTGGGGCTGTGGTCTTGCTTGTGTGGCTGGGCTCGGTGGAAGTGGGGCAGTTGGAGAATGGGCTTGCGGTTGAGGAGAGGAAGAGGGTGGGGTTTGTTGTTGGTCATGTTTTGATGACTGGGCCGGTTGAGGAGATTGGGCTGGTGAGAGAATAAGTTGTGGGGCTTGAGGCATATGTGGAGTAGGCTGATTTTGCATGTAGTGTAGTATGAGTGGTGAAATTCCAGAATCCAAAAAATCATACGAGGTGGTTGAGGGAGTAAGTAATTTGGAGAATGGGAATTGAGTCTCATCAAAAATTAAATGCCTCGAAATGATTATTTTTATGCTCGACAAGTCATAACATTTATAGCCCCGATGATTATGAGGATAACCCAAAAAGACACAAGGTGTAGAACGGGCTTGCAATTTGTTAATGGTAGGGGAAGGAAAGAGAGGGTAACATAGACACCAAAATACCCGAAGGTGAGAGTAAGATGGATTTTTCTGATATAGAATTTGAGTGGGAGATTTGTACCCTAATACCTTATTTGGAAGAATGTTGAGGAGGTAAGTTGCCAATTATAAGACATGATGCCAAAAAGAGGGAGGCATGAAAAAATGGGCAAGTAATGTACAAATGATATTATTAATGGACTTTATTTTTTGTTCCGCTTTACCATTTTGAGGTGAAGTATGAGGACAAGAAAACCAAAATTGCATGCCATTTGATTCACATAATTTTCTAAATGGACCATTATCAAACTCCCGCCCATTGCCACATTGAAAGTTTTTTATTTCCCTTTCAAATTGTGTTTGTATGGATGCTTGAAAGGACTGAAAGATAATTTTATAAAAGTATTCTATTTTATATAAAAAGTTTTTCTGTTTTATTCATATTATCATTATTATTATTCACACTATTAATCGACCAGATCGTTTTCAGGAAAGAGGGGGCTTTCTAATAAGGATTTCTCCCTATTGGCGCGTAATTAGGTGACCAAACCTCTCCTTGGCAGAACTTTTAGACATCGTTAATAATGCAAATAATAATATTAACAACTTCATCATCTCAATTATTGATTTAATAACATATAAAATATCAAAAATAATTGAATCAAACTGAGTGACTTATCACATAAGCATTAATAATCAATACCGTGTGCTATTATGCAACCGTGCGTATTACTGTACTTTTAATACCGAGTAGTTCAACAGTATCAACGGTAAAACTTCCGCCGTTATTTTTATAAAAATAGTTTTTTCGTTTTCTCAATCCGAAAATAATTCTGTTGTGGGGTCCACTAATAATTGTGTCATCGTACGAATATTCCCTGACCAATCGAATATTATATAGCAACTTGTGTACTTTGTAAAATTTATAAATATTACCCACAACTATAAGATTATATCAAATTTATTCCATAATATTCAAAAATGATATTTATAGAAAATTCATTTTTATTCATAAAATTTGGGGTCTTACAATCTCCCTTCTTATGAAATTTCGCCCTCGAAATTAGGGTACGTACCTGGTATGTCAAAGAGGTAAGGATTCCTTGATTTCATTTCAGATTCTAACTCCTAGGTCATTTCCTCAACATCGTGGTTCCTCCATAACACTTTAACTTGAGGTATAACCTTGGACATTAGAATATGTTCCTTCTTATCTAAGATTTGAACAGGAACCTTTTCATACGTTAAATCTTCCGCTATTTCATCCAGTTCTAACTCAATAATATGGTTCGGGTCTTTCACATATTTACGTAACATGGATATATGAAAAACGTTATGAACACGAGAAATACTTGGCGGTAAAACAAGTCTATAGGCTATAGTCCCTACTCGATCGAGGATTAAAAATGGGCCAATGAATCAAGGATTGAGCTTTCCTCTCTTTCCAAATCTCGTAACTCCTTTCCATGGAGCAACATGTAACAACATATAATCTCTAATATCGAATTCCACGTCCTTTCGATGAAGATCAGCATAACTCTTTTGCCGGTCTTGTGAGGTTTTTATACGTTGTCGGATCGCTTTAATCTTTTTCGTAGTCATACGTACCAACTCTGGTCCCAACAACATTGCTTCACCCACCTCATCCCAGCATACTGTAGAACAACACTTTTTTCCATACAATGCCTCGAATGGAGCCATGTCAATACTTGTTTGATAACTGTTATTGTAGGAAAACTCCACCAATGGTAAGAGCTTGTCCCAACTTCCCTTGAAGTCAAGAACACAGAGTCTTAATAAATCTTCAAGAGTTTAAATATTCCTCTCTGATTGTCGATCCGTTTGAGGATGATAAGTCGAACTAAATCGTAAATCTGTGCCCATAGCTTTTTGCAAACTAACCCAAAATCATGAAGTGAATCTTGGGTCTCGATCAGAAACTATAGATACTGGCATACCATGCAGTCTTATAATCTCGTTTATGTACATATGAGCAAGACGTTCAAGTGTATAAGTTTCTCGTATTGGTAAGAAAGGAGCAGACTTGGTCAATCTATCAACAATGACCCAAATTGCATCTATGTCTTGAGAAACCTTGGGAAGACCAGTAACGAAATCTATAGTAATGCGCTCCCACTTCCATTCTAGAATTTCAAGTGGTTGCAATGGACCTTTTGGTACTTGATGTTCTGCTTTGACTCGTTGACAAGTTAGACACCTTGAGATAAACAGCGCTATCTCTCTCTTCATATTGCTCCACCAAAATGTATGACAAAGATCACGATACATTTTGGTACTCCTAGGATGGATTACAAACGGTGTGTTGTGCGCCTCCATCATGATTTTATACTTTAAATCAGGGTCGTTAGGAACACAAAGTCTGGAGTTGACTCAAAGTATTACTTCTTCATCGATTGTTACTTCCGGCATAGCACCTTCTTGTACTTTCTTCCTCATATGCATTAGCTCCAGGTCTATAGCTTAAGCAGCTTTAGCTTTATCGATTAAAGTTGGTTCTACTCGTATATTCGCCATCATCACATGGGTCCCTGGAGTCTTTAATTCTATCTCCATCCTTTACAAGTCATACAAGATGGGCCTTTGCGTTGACAATATCGCACTTGTACCCGCATATGATCTTCTACTCAATGCGTCAGCTACCACGTTTTCTTTTCCAGGATGGTATTGGATGGTATAATCATAATCTTTCAATAGTTCAAGCCAACGTCGCTGTCGCATGTTGAGTTCCTTTTGAGTGAAGAAATATTTGAGGCTTTTATGATCCGTAAAGATCTCCACTTTCTCCCCATACAAGTAATGTCTCCAAATTTTATGTGCGAAGACAACAGCTGCCAACTCTAGATCATGAGTAGGATAATTCCTCTCATATTCTTTGAGTTGTTGAGAGGCATAGGCTATGATTTTCTCATGTTGAATGAGAACACATCCTAACCCCTTGCCTGAAGCATCACTGTAGATGACAAATCCCTCCGAACCAGATGGTATTGTCAGAACAGGTGCTGAAATGAGTCTTCTTTTGAGTTCTTGAAAACTCTTCTCACATTCCTCGTTCCAACCGAATTTTGTATCTTTCCGAGTCAGCTGAGTTAAGGGAGTAGCGATTCGAGAAAACCCTTCTACGAATCTCCGATAATAACCAGCTAAGCCGAGAAAGCTACGTACTTCGGTCACTGATTTAGGTTGTTCCAAGCTTTGAATGGCTTCAATCTTTACCGGGTCAACAGATATTCCATGACTTGATACCACATGCCCAAGGAATGCTACTTCCTCAATCCAGAACTCGTATTTCTTCAACTTGGCATAAAGCTTATATTCAAGAAGCTTTTGGAGTATCAGCCTTAAGTGGTGCTCATGATCTTCATGACTTTTGGAATAAATAAGGATGTCATCAATAAAGATGACCACAAAGTGATCCAAATATTCCTTGAATACTCGGTTCATCATATCCATGAAGGCAGTAGGAGCACTAGTCAATCCAAAAGACATGACTAGGAATTCATAATGCCCATACCGAATTCTGAAAGCCGTCTTTGGAATGTCATCGGTTCTAATATTCAATTGGTGATATCCGGAACGAAGATCAATCTTTGAAAAGAATTTGACGCCTTGTAACTGGTCAAACAGGTCATCAATACGTGGCAATAGGTACCTATTTTTGATGGTGACATGATTCAACTCCCGATAATCAATACAAAGTCGCATACTCCCATCTTTCTTCTTCACGAATAGAACAGGAGCACCCCAAGGAGAAGTACTAGGACGAATAAAGCCAATGTCTAACAATTCCTGCAGTTGAGTCTTTAACTCTTGAAGTTCAATAGGAGCCATTCGATATGGGGCTTTGGAAATAGGTTTTGTACCAGGTTCAAGGTCGATACAAAATTCAATTTCACGCTCTGGGGGTAGGCCAGGAAGTTCTTCAAGGAATACGTCAGGAAATTCATTAACAATAGAAATATCATTCAAAACTGACGTATTTTTGTTTAGATCCGTGACATGAGCTAAGAAAGCTTGACATCCGTTTTTCAATAAACGAATAGCTTTATGGCTTGAGATGACAGTGATTGATTTTAATGGTTTGGTTGCTTGAATTCGCATAATAGGTTGATTAGGAATATGAAAGCTAATAACCTTACGAAAATAATCAATTTTTGCATGATGAGTAGTTAACCAATCAATCCCTAGAATTACGTTAAATGCAAGCATTTTCAATGAAATAAGGTCGACAGGTAATGTGAGGGTACCTATTTGAACAAAACAAGACTTATAAATAGTGGATGTAATAAAGGTTTCTCCCAACGGAGTTTCAACAGATAAGTCAAAGTTTAATTTCTCCGTAGTCAAATTTAAACGTTGAGCGCAAGTAGGAGAAATAAAAGAATGGGTAGAACCGGTATCAAAAAAGGTATATACTTCACTAGAATTTATGATAAGCTTACCCGTGATGACCTTGTTTGGGTTCCTTGCTTTCTGGGAGGTCACGACAAACACTCTCCCTTGAACAACTGATTTTGTCTTATCTGGGACGGCCTTTGCTGCCTCCATCCCAGCTGGACTTGTCTTCGGTGCACGATAAAATCGGGCCAGGTGTCATTCTCTTCCACAATTGTAACATTCTTTGGAGGGCATCACACAGTTTGGACTAATGTATCCCTCCCCTCCATATTTAAAGCATATGATAGGTGGTCGTTCTCCTTCCTTAACGACAGGTGCTGATGCTGACGTCTTTCCATCATTTTTGAATCTTCTTTTCTTAAAATGTCCATTCTTATTGTTTTGACCATGATTACCACCGAAGTGGTTACCATTTCTGGCTTGTTGATTCCCTCCACGCTTATTGTCACTGCTTCGATGACTGCTATCACTGGTATTATCATTTTGCCGGCTGCTCTCTTTTGGTTGGGTTGACTCATTATCGCGCTCCAATAACTGAACCCTATTAACAACATATGAATACAAAAATAGTTTATGAGAGATAAGATATTGACGTATCTCTGGTTTCAAACCTGTTAGAAACATTCGCGTTATTCTCTCCTCATTATCAACCAAATGGAACGCAAACCGGGACAGCTCGGCAAACTTGGCTTCGTACTGTGACACGGTCATATTGTTTTGTTCCAGTTTAATGAACTCTACCTCTTTCATGTGACGAATACTTTCGGGAAAGTACTTGTCGTTGAACAGTTCTTGGAACTTATCCCAAGAAATCTTTAGTGCAGCAGGTTGAGTACGCTTTACAGATTCCCACCAGTAATCTGCCTCTACCCGCAACATGAAAGTGGCAAAGGAAACCTTTTGCTCCTCGGAGCAACCCAAGACATCAAATATCTTGTTGATCTGCTTTATCCACGTCTCTGTCTTAAGTGCTTTTGGCTCTCCAAAAAACTCCAGTGGTCCCAGCTCCTTGAACTGTTTGGCGGTGACCGTCCGAGAGTTGCCAGTGTTTCCACCTGCATTTTGGATAGGAGCCGTTCTCTCCTGATGTTGCACGAAGCCTCAGAACATTCAATCATTCATCATTTGGTCAGTGTTGTTGTTTGCATTAGGATTATCGCCTTCCTGATGCACATTATCCTGATTATTGATTTGTGGAGACTCAACGGTCTCCTGTGCTCCATTGATATTCTCAACATTCTCGGATGCCATTTTCAAATACTGCCACAAAATAAGGGTTAATTAACATATCACATATTATTCCTATATTCTGACCGACCAATTAAATACCAAATAAACTTAGGTAGGTCATACTAGCGAAGGAATTCCCCGTCACTCCCCTTCTAGTTCTTATCTCACATCTCAGCCAGGGATCATATCCCTATGCTTTGATACCAACTATGACGCCCCCAAAATAGGTATACATCACCCATCTTGAGTCGCCAAATACATGGTACTAAATTCAAATACAACTTGATTATACAACAGTCGTGTAAAATACGACAAAATACATGCTGTGAGTTTTAATACAAATATTATCATCTAGACAATATCCACACTCAATTTAGTCCTCATTACATTTATTAACACACTATTTAACAGAATAGTGAGGACTACTAAGACACCATCTCGGACCATCACTCCGTTCCCCGACTAGTGCCGGCTACGTTCTCATTTCCTGAAGAGAACAGTGAAAGAAAGGGTGAGCTCAACTAGCCCAGTAAGAAATATTATGACTAAGATAATGCAGAGTAAATTATCATTAGTCCTCAACAGTGTTAAACTGATAAAATACAATAGACATAAGTTTAACTGCAGCGGAACATGCAATCCATTAAAAGAGTCAAGTAGAGAATAAAATCTACTATCTTTTATTATTTAAAAAGGTTTTAATCTCTTTTATCACTGAGACTCAGCTTAATAAATAATTCACATCATCCCTGCACTACGGCCAAGGATATTCATTAGGGTCACGACCATAAATTATCCATGCACTACGGGCCAAGGATATTTGTGTATTCATCAATGGTCGTGATTATGCCAACAACTGTCCATCAATGCACTTCGGGCCAATGAGGACTTTTACCACATCATATGTAACATTACGGTCATGATTACACCGAATAATCCCTGGTCATAATCATACAAAGTCCATCTATGCACTACAGGCCACAGATGACTTTCACAAATAATATAAACATGAGGATGATGACAATGATATAAAAATTCAATAAAACTAGTTCAAGAATTAATTTATTCAGGAACTAATAACGTCCAAATTGTCAACATGATACTTCTTTGTAAAGTAAAATTTAAGAATGCTCAGAAGAATATTTCCATGAAAAGATACTAGATAAAGCGCAAATATCAAAAATATTCCACTAATTTCATGGAGTGTAGAAGTCAAAACTTTAACCGACTGAGTATAATAAAGAATGGAATAACAAAAAAAATCACCATGCATGCGGTACTTCGCATAGACAGGTTATTCCATCAGAATAATAAATAACAGAACCAGGTCAGGCGTAATACGCACTGACAGGATATTCCAACAGTATAATAAAGAATGGAATACAACAGAAATCACCATGCATGCGGTACTTCGCATAGACAGGTTATTCCAACAGAATACTAAATGACGAAACCATGCATGCCATTTGATTCACATAATTTTCTAAATGGACCATTATCAAACTCCCGCCCATTGCCCAATTGAAAGTTTTTGATTTCCCTTTCAAATTGTGTTTGTATGGATGCTTGAAAGGAGTGAAAGATAATTTTATAAAAGTATTCTATTTTATATAAAAAGTTTTTCTGTTTTATTCGTATTATCATTATTATTATTCACACTATTAATCGACCAGGTCGTTTTCAGGAAAGAGGGGGCTTTCCAATAAGGATTTCTCCCTATTGGCGCGTAATTAGGTGACCAAACCTCTCCTTGGCAAAACTTTTAGACATCGTTAATAAAACAAATAATAATATTAACAACTTCGTCATCTCAATTATTGATTTAATAACATATAAAATATCGACAATAATTGAATCAAACTGAGTGACTTCTCACATAAGCATTAATAATCAATATTGTGTGCTACTATGCAACCACGCGTATTACTGTACTTTTACTACCGAGTAGTTCAACAGTATCAACGGTAAAACTTTCGCCGTTATTTTCATAAAAATATTTTTGTTGTTTTCTCAATCCGACAATAATTCTGTTGTGGGGTCCACCAATGATTGTGCCGTCGTACGAATATTCCTTGACCAATCGAATATTATATAACAACTTGTGTACTTTGCAAAATTTATAAATATTACCCACAACTATAACATTATATTAAATTTATTCCATAATATTCAAAAATGATATTTATAGAAAATTCATTTTTATTCATAAAAGTTGGGGTCTTACAGTAGTCATGGCCAAGATAATAGAAGTTCAAATTTCAAGAAGAGAAGGTTCAATAATGAAGGAAAGACGTTGGCAGCAGCATCAGCTAGCACCTGTTTCAAAGGAAGAAGAACGATCATTGGTCGTATGTTTCAAATGAGGACATGAGGGACACATCTGTCCAAACTATACGCAACAGTCCAAAACATGTTACAATTATGGAAGAGAATGTCATCTAGCCCAATTTTTTTGTGCACCGAAGTCAAGTCCAGCTGGGATGGAGGAATCAAAGGTCGTCCCAGACAAGACAAAACTGTTAGTTCAAGGGAGAGCGTTTGTCGTAACCTCCCAAAAAGCGAGGAATCTGAACGAGGTGATCACAGGTAAGCTAATCATAAACTCTTGTGAAGTTTATATCTTATTCGATACCGGTTCTACATATTCTTTTATTTCTTCTACTTGCGCTCAACGTTTAAATTTAACTCCGAAGAAATTAGACTCTTACTTATCTATTGAAACTCTGTTGGGAGAAATCTTCGTTACCTCCACTATTTATAAATCTTTTTTGATTAAAATCGGCACCCTCACATTACCTGTCGATCTTATTTCCTTAAAAATACTTGCATTTGATGTGATTTTAGGGATTGATTGGTTAACTACTCATCATGCAAAAATTGATTGTTTTCGTAAGGTTGTTAGCTTTCATATTCCTAACCAACCTATTATGTGAATTCAAGCAACCAAACCACTAAAGTCAATCACTGTCATATCAAGCCAAAGAGTCATTCGTTTATTGAAAACGAATGTCAAGCTTTCTTAGCTCATATCACAGATTTAAACAAAAATATGTCAGATTTGAATGATATTTCTATTGTTAATAAATTTCCTTACGTATTCCCTAAAGAACTTCATGGCCTACCCCTAGAGCGTGAAATCGAATTTTGTATCAACCTTGTATCGACCTTGGCTCAAGCTGTTGAAAGATTATGTATGATCATACTATTCAATACCATCCTGGAAAAATGAACGTGGTAGCTGACGCATTAAGTAGAAGATCATATGTGGGTACGAGTATAATATTGTCAACGCAAAGGCCCATTTTATATGACTTGTAAAGAATGGAGATAGAGATAAAGAAACCAGGGACCCACGTAATGATGTCAAATATACGAGTAGAATCGACTTTAATAGATAAAGTTAAAGCCGCTCAAGCTATAGACTCAGATCTGATGAATGTGAAGAAGAAGGTTCAAGAGGGCATTATTCTAGAAGCAAGAATCGACGAAGAAAGGAAAGCTCAATCCTCGATTGATTGGCCCTTTTGAAATCCTCGATCGAGTAGGAACTGTGGCCTATAGACTCACTTTACCTTCAAGTATATCGCGTGTTCATAATTTTTTTCACATATCCATGTTACGTAAAAGTCCTCATTGGCCCATAGTACATTGATGGACAGTTGTGGAGATGAACATGACCATTGGGGATAATAATGAATATCATTAGCCCGTAGTGCATGGATAATTCAGTGATGTGGATTCTCAGCGATAAAATTGATGATAAACCTTTTAAATCATAGAAGATAGTAGATATCATGCTCTACTTGACTCTTCTAATTAATGGATTGTTTGTTCCGCTGCAGTTGTTGATCTAAAACTTATTGTCTATTATATTCTATCAGTTTTTATATTGTTGAAGGCTAAGGATAATTTATTCTGCATTATCTTAGTCATAATATTTCTTACTGAGCTAGTTGAGCTCACCCTTTGCTTTCATTGTTCTCTTCAGGAAATGAGAATATAGCTGGGACTAGTCGGGGAACGGAGTGACGGTCCAGATGTGTGCATTAGTAGTCCTCACTATTCTGTGAAATAGTGTGATAATAAATGTATTGAGGACTTATTTTGAGTTTGAATACTGTCTAGAAGATAATATTTGTATTAAAATTCACAGATCATGTTGTATATTTAAGTTTGTATTTATATTCTGTACCATGTATTTGGAGACTCGGAATGGGTGATGTATACCTATTTTGGGGGCGTCACAGCCCTAATTGCGTCTACTCAACCACCGATAGATGATACTACTATCAACCACGGATCCACCACTCGGCAAGGTAGTTCTTCGCACAGTCGAAACAGTGTCAATCGTGGTAAAAAGGGAAATAACCGCGGTAGAGGCGACAATAATCGTGGTCGTGGAGGCCACGGTGGGGGGCGTGGCATCCCACAACAGCAACAGTGGTCTGTCCAGTAATGGCAGTACCCTCCATGGGCCGCCTGGACGCCACAACCATGGGCAACACTGCCCTGCCCATACTCGATGTCACCGTAGCAGCAGCATCCACCAAGACAAACAGGGGTGCTTGTGTGACAACCGTAATTTTGTAATTTAATTTTAATATTTATTTGATTGAATAAATATTTTTTGATGAATTAATTATTAGATTAAATAATTAATTGATGAAGTTGTGATAGATTAATTTAATTATATATGTTACATTTATTAAATTAATGTGGAGAATTTTATTCGAAGTATGTGATTATGTGAGCTTATTGGATTAAAAGAAATATTTAATAAGCCTATGTTATTTTAAATAATTTAATTATTAATTAGAGATTTAATAATTTGACATTATTAATCAAAGAGAATTTGAATTATGTGACTATGTGTATTAATGAGAAATTATTATATTTTATTTAAAGTAAATTAAATAAGATATTAGATTTATTTTATATGGATGTGACATTATTTAAACTATATGATAATGATTTTTTAAATTAAATGATTTTTGAATTATTTCCTTGCTAGCCAAACATGGCACTATGGGAAGTTGAGGCAGTTACCCATGACTGGGTAACTGACCATCAACGCGTCAGTTTTTATTTATTTCTTACGTCTTCTTCTATTTTCTTTTCATTTTCTAAGTCTGGCATAACACTGAGAGAGATACAGTGAGAGTTTGAGAAACTTGAGAGAGTTTGTGACTCTGTGTTTGCAATAGAGAGAATTGTAATCCTTGTTTAATCTACGCTTTGGGTAATTCTCTTCAACCCAAATTCTTATTTTACGTCTTTTAAGTTTTCATAAAAATGGCTTTCATACTTCTGTGAGTCTCTGTATTTGGGAAATTCTGTTGTTATGAGAATATATGTAATAATTTGAGTTGTATGGCATGTTTTATATATATATTGTGTGTTTCCATATCATCAATTTCATAAGATTACAACGTATGATTATGGCTTGTTATTTCAAAAATTTACAGAGTACGTGATATAGCTATATTGCCTTATACGTGATTTTTTTTATATGTCAAATATAATTTATCTTTGCAAAATTCACACATTGATATGATTATGCATGTTAAAATGAACAAAATGAAACTTGAATGGTTGGATTTGGCTTTATAACGAATCCGTAGCATTAAAATCCATGTTTTTGTTCAAAACTTCAAGAACATCAAGAACAGTACAATTTTGCGTAATTTAACTCCGTGATTATGTGTTTAATGGGTGAAAATCACTCCATAGATGTTAAGTATTGATTATATGCGAATTATAACATGTGGGTATGTGTAAATTGGTGAAATTAGTGTTTAAGAAGTGTTGAATTCGTCGAACTCTGTGTTCTTCGCGAACTGAGAATCAAAATATAGAGTTTCGCGCCGCAGCGCCTCGGCACTGTAGCGCCAATACTCAGTACAAAAGTGGCGCCACAGCGCCACTTAGCAGAATTGTCAGAAATGAATTTTTAAAAGTGTACAAGTAGAGAAATGTGATTACAACTTAGTCTAATGATTATAAAGACTTGTTAGACCTATAATGAGATGTTAAAATAAATTATTAACATATCCATAACACAATTACGTGTGAATCGAATGATCGAATGCATAGTAGCTTATCGTTCGTGAAGTATTAAATTTTACACTAAGTGTAGTAATTGACTAAGTATAGTCATGAAGTCGAGATTAGACAAAGAATAACTTATGATGTTTAGTACGTTATTATTGGCTGATATTGTGAATGTAATTGATATATAGGATTTAATTCAAAGAACGAGTTTGTTTAAGTGTAATCTACGCACGAGACAAGTTTCTAAACCTTATCTTGTTACATTGAGCAAGTTTTCCAACTCTACATTTACGTTGAGCAAGTTTCTTACCCTAAACTTTCGTTGAGCAAGTTTCCTAATCCTACTTGTTATTGTTATATAAGTTGATTAATTCATCTTTTGATATTGAGCAAGTTCTCATTATTATTGATCAAGCATGTATTATATATTAAAGCTTATTAATCTTCAAGCATGATGTTGTTATACAATAATTATTCTATTGTATACCTTTTTAGGTGTTATTCAAGTTAAATATTTATTCACTGTTAAACCTTGTTAGACTAGCGAACCCTTATTGATTCGACTAGTCCATAGTTGATGAGCGTTCTAAATTTCAGAACCCCTTGATGAATTATCCAAACCATACTTCCTTTGGTGCGGACTCGAATGTCAAAACTGAGATGAAAAATCCTATATAGGGGATTATTTACGCTTTAGCGTTAATATATTGTGCACAGTATGGTACTAAGGGCTGATCCCCCTAAGTACGAGAAGAAGAGTCCATAGTTTTATGACTATTAAAGGTTTAAAGTAAAAACACTTGACAACCTAGGACATAGTTCAAGGTCTTATGACCCTAAGAATTTCTTTTGATTCTTGTTATCCATTCTTGATTCAAAAGTTGAGCTTTATATCAGAAGTTATTATTTCTCTCGCATGTTATTATTCATTGTTATATTGTTATACTTGTGGGCAATCGTGCTCACTCTTGCATAATAATAACATTGCAGTTAAAAATGAAAGAGCAGACGAACCTTCCACTAGTAAGGGCAAGGGCAAGCTTAGCAAGTAATGAAGACTGTTTTATTATTGTGGTTATGTGATGTAATTAGAATTGATGTTACTAAGACTTATTTGTTTATGTTTTCCGCACAGATGTTTTAAGGTTAGAGTAACCTGGGATTTATTGTTATTCAGTTGATGTAACCCCATAAGGGGAGAGATTTTATTATAATTTCTATATATTGTATGGTTTGCATTTTATTTACGGGTAGATAGATAGATGATGTTTGTACAGTGAACACCAAATCCTGTGGAAATGGAAGTACCAGATTTGGGGGTGTCACAGCTTGGACCAAGGCTACAACAAACATATCAAATGTCAGCCACCCCTCCAAGTGTTGGCTATGTTTCCACGGACATCGACGCCGCAATGCACACTCTCTCTATCTCTCAACCGGATAAACATTGGTACATGGACACAGATGCTACCTCTCACATGATGGCAAATCAAGGTACTTTCACGTCGTATTTTAATTTGAGAAAAAATCATGATATTATTGTTAGTATTGGTAGCACTATTCCAATTCATGGTTATGGTAGTACCTCATTTCACCCTCCTAATCCCCCTTTAAACCTAAACAACGTACTCCATGCTCCAAACCTCATCAAAAATCTTATTTTTGTTCAAAAATTCACTATTGATAATATGGTTTCAGTTGAGTTTGATCCGTTTAGATTTTCTATGATGGATTTATAGACGGGGAGACGTCTAATGTGATGTGAGAGCTCAGGAGAACTCTATCTTATCACCACCAAAAATCGAGCCACAACACCCTCTGCTTTTGCTGTTGTTTCTCCTAGTTTATGGCATTCTCGCCTAGGTCATCCGGGAGATACTGTTCTTCGCTCTCTTTGTAGTAGCAATTTCATTAAATTTAATAAGGCTCGTAACTCTTTTTGTCATTCTTGTCACCTTGGGAAGCACATTAAGTTTCCATTTCGTGACTCTTTATCTTTTGTTACTATGCATTTTGATATTGTTCATAGTGATTTATGGACATCTCCCGTTTTAAGTTCATGTGGGCACCGTTATTATGTCTTCTTTCTTGACAATTACAGTAATTTTTTATGGACATTTCCATTCTCACACAAGTCACACTATGATTACACCGAATAATTCCTGGTCATAATCATACCAATCAACAGTCCATCTATGCACTACGGGCCAAAGATGACTTTCATAACAATATAAACATGAGGATGATGACAATGATATAAGAATTCAATTAAATGAAAGCAAAGGATAAATTTTAAAGATTTATAATTTATTTTATCCAGAATTCAATAAAGTCCAAATTGTCGACATGATACTGCTTTATGGAGTAAAATTCAAGAATAATATTGTATCAAAAATGATTTGGACATAAAAGAAATCAATTTTTGTCATGAATAGTACCCCGGGTGAATAGTACCCGAGTGAATAGTACCTCGTAAATAGTACTTCAGGAATAGTATCCTGTGAATAGTACTCTGGCATGAAAAGGTTAAAACTTATCAAGAATGCTCAGAATAATATTTCCATGAAAAATATTGGATGAAGCGCAAATATCAAAGAATTTCTGATCATTTCAGGAATTATAGAAGCAATACTTATCATAGTAAATTTAGAGTTAGGAATCTAAAATGAACAATACACGAAACTACAAATGGATTTTCAACAGTCATGCGGTAGTCCGCGTAGACAGATCATTTCCATAATTTAATAACAAATGAATACGAAGGGTTATTCACTAGGAAAGCGGTAGTCTGCGTAGACAGGTTATTCCCACAGAATAATAAAGAATGAAATAACAAATGGATTTCACCATGCACGCGGTAGTCCGCGTAGACAGTTTATTCAAACAGAATCATAAAGAATGGAATAAAAACCCTTACGAGTATTGAAAGAAATAACTCTTTTCATGAATACGAAAGAAATAATACCCCTTACGAATGCAACAAATAATATCCCTTACCTTAGTAGGAGATTGGATACTGAATAGTGTAGTAATAGAATACTCTTCTTTTTTCTATCTGATTCTCTCTCTATAGAATTCTCTTGTGAGTTGTAGTGAATTGGTGAGAATGAAAGAAGAAATAAGCTTCTATTTATAGAAGATTTCTAGCTTAGACCTTGCAATGGGAAGAGGCAAGTGGCTTGACGAATGGTGATGTGAAAATAAAAATGGTTTGATGCCTGTAATGTGAAACGACAAGTGGTTCGACGCCTGTAATGTGAAATGACAAGTGGTTTGACGCCTGTAATGTGAAACGACAAGTGGTTTAACGCTTGTAATGTGAAATTACAAGTGGTTCAACGCATGTAATATGAAACGACAAGTGGTTTGACGTCTGGTAAAGGCAAGTACTATTGGCGAAAGTGACTCTTAGATGATGACATATGGGCCCCATAGAATAAAACAAATTTATAACAAACATCTCATAACAGACTTCTTATTTATATCAAAGATTGAATAAATATTTACTACAAATCATTTTATCTTCAATCAACACATTTTTTTAATCTTTCAATAATTATTCATCATTAATATTATAACTCACAATATTGACAACCAGATCATTCCTAGGAAAGAGGGGGCTTTCCGATAAGGACTTCTCCTAATTGGTGCGCAATTAGGTGACCAAACCCCTTTTCTCGACAGAACTTTCTAGACATCGTCAATAATATAAATAATAATATGAATAACTTTATCGTCTCAATTATTAATTTAATAATATAAATATTATGCAGTTGATATCGTGACAATAATTGAATCAATAATGTGAAATACTATGCAGCAATTACTGTAGCAATAATTGAGTATAACTGAGTGACTTCTTACGTAAGCATCAATAATCAATATCGTGTGCTACTATGCAACCACGCGTATTACTGTACTTTTATTACCGGGTATTTCAATAGTTAACGGTAAAACTTTCGCCGTTATTTTTATAAAAAGATAATTTTATTGTTTTCTAACTCCAACAATAATTCTGTTCTGGGGTCCACCAATAATTGTGTCGTCGTATGAATATTCCCCAACAAAAAGAATATTCTCTGACCAAACGAATATTCTCCTAATATTTTACTTTGCAAAATTTTCACATATCACCCTTAACTTAATCCTTTTATCAATTTAACCATTTACTAAATAAAATAATAATTATAAGAAAATTGAATACTTTCATTTTATAAAATTCGGGGTCTTACAAGGGCAGTGCTGGACTCCTGTACTACACGCTTCACCATGCTTGTTTCCTCTAAAATGAGCATTAAACGAGCCTTAGAGAAAGGGGAAGCGGATCGCTGTATTGAATCAAAGTAACAACTCCACCATAGGCATCGTTCAGGCCAGCGACCATCTGAAGATCCAATCTTTGGTTTGAGACCGGCGCCCCGACATTCTTGAGTTCTTCGGCAAGCAGCTTCAGCCTTTGACAATATGTACTCACCTTAGGAAAATCATCCAAGTGAGTATGAGTGAATTGATTTTCGAGATGAACGACTCTCAAATGTTTTTTGTCATGGAACAAATCCGCTAAATGGTTCCAAGCATCTATTGTCGTGTCATCAAGTTCAACAATAGTATGGAGGAGATCATTGGAAATTGTCCCATAAATCCATTACAAAATAATAGCATCAATCCGAGTCCAAAGGTTGGTATCGGTCTCCTTGATCGAAGAAGAAGATGGCCTAGCCGTGTTGGTAGTGGAAGGAGGTAGGATGTGATCTAATACTTGATAAGCACGCACATACATGGATTTTGACTAAGGCAGCCCATGAATTGTATTGAGAGTTTTCCATGTCTAACGTGATAGGTATAAAGTTCTTCACGTTGTTGATAGCTAAAGTTGGATGAAAGTTCGCTGACTCGAACATGGTGGAGGATGGCGGTGGTTCTTCGGCCATGATGAGTAAAGAAGAGGGGCTGCAAGGAGGGAGGTGGATGATTACACAGAAGAGGAAAAGATAGAACCTAGGCTTTGATACCATGTAAGAATGTCATTCGTATCTTTCTCATTAGCATTGGTCAAAGATATATACAATACATATGCAATATTCTAGGTAATATTCTAGGCAATATCTTAGGTTACAATACAGGAAGATATACATGAGTATGATCTACATACTAAAAATAATATACATACAAAGATTACTTTACATAATCTAATAAAAATATTTATTTAAAACAAGGGTGAACAACTAATTTGCTAAGCAAGTTTAACAGCTATCACATAACACATAATTCATATTTCAACATACTTTACATTTTCTCATGATTTCCATTTTATACATTCTTCATGTTTCTCACGATGTACATTTTATACATGCTTCATATCTGATACATACTTCATAATACTCATTCTTTACATTTCTCAAATTATATAGTTCACATAGAACAATTAACTTAAATCATCAACTGAATATTAATATTTATTATCACATTGTTGCACATAGTGCATATTAAAACAAGTTAATTTCACATAATACCGAAAATTTGCATGTAACACATAATACCAAGTTTTGAAAAACCCAAGTTCGTAGACCTTTACATAACTATATCAAATAATATTATAACATAATATTACAACACATCATATAATTCTATACACATTAATTTTTATGTCTTAACATTTTTTTTCTCTTATATTCTTCTAACCTTTTTGGTTCTCCTGCTCTAGCTGCAAAATTTTTAGAATTTGCAGGAATGAAAATTTAATTTCTCAGTAAGTATAAACAGTTGAATAAATAACATTCTCAAGAATAGAATAATATTTTATTGAAATCTTCAACAATTGAAAAATAATTGTGAAGCTGCTCGAATAAACTGGATTAAATTAGATTTCTTTGATTTAACATTTTTAACATCATACTGACAATCACAATGATTTAAAACATTCTTTTAATAGTTAGCATAAACATATTTCCCAACATAGTTCATGAATAAGCAGAAGTTTAAAATCTTGAACAGTTCAATTTTAGAACATTTCTTCGAATTGCACATAAATGCATATAGTAGCCTAACAATTTATTGCATATAACAATACTGGCTCACATAATCCCATTATTGAACGGAGTGCAACATATACAAATACTTGCCCAAAATTATTTGATTTGGCACAAACAACTTATCACAAATAAATAATTATCACAAATAATATCTCAACCATAAATATTCTGACTGGAATAGCTCAACAATCTAGTTAAGCCAAATCAAATGACAATAACTCATTTTTCATAAATCATTTCACATACTACATTGAAATTTATATAACAAATGAAATTCAACAATCTAAACGCACGTAGTTGAACGAAGTGCACATAAGAATAAAAAACTTGCACATAGTAATAAACTTGCACAAGTTAGGAAATTTGCTCAAAATGAGGGAACTTGCACAATATAAAAATTTTGAGTAACACTACAAGGAAAAACCTTATTTCTGACGGAACATTCCTTCAGAAATAAGCCTATTCCGTCGGAAATAAGCTACTTCTGACGCGAAGTTCCGTCGAAAATTCAGTCGTATATATACGCGTCGAAGATAGTTTCTGTCACAAATTTCGTCGTACCTATCTAATATACAACGAACTTATCTCTGATGGAATTGCGTCGAACATAATGTATTTACGACTGAACAAATACGATGAAGTAGTAGCGTCGAGTATTATGTGACTTTATTTCCGACGGAAAATTCCCTCGGACATAGGATATTTTTGACAGAAAATTAAAATATGCTAATAATCATTGAAATTTGGCTGATCATTATTTCCGACGGAAATTTCGTCGAAAATAGCCTATTCCATCGAAAATAATTTTTTTAATGTCGTTTTAAAAGTGCAGTTTCCAGGTGTTTAAACACATTTATGTACCTGTAACCTATTTTATCCCAATACAAACAGTAATATAAACATGTATCTCACATTTAAACATTTAACGTAGCGCTAAAAACGATAGCAACACATCAAGCAAAACGTAATCTATTAACTGATTATCATCAACATTACTGAGATAACAATTATAAATATAAGCTAATGTTCCATAAATGATAAACGATATACTTTACAATACTTATACAAACGCAATTAGACACTATAATATATATAAATATTCTACAATAACATGAATACAAATGAACTATAAACTAGTAAAAGTATCATCATCGGGCGAAGGTGAACGACGCTGCTCTGGTGTATGGAAATCAGTGTCGTCCTCCTGCTCGTCATCGCCAGTTCGCTCGCCATCACCACCCTGTAGATAAAATCAAAAATAAAAATCATTAGTCCGTATATATGTGAGAATTAACAAGCTAGCCTTAATTGAAAAATACATATACAATAAGAATACCTACGTAGGCGGGGGTGGACGAAAAACCTCCTCCAAGAGGGTAATCACCATCTGAAGCATCTCGCCGCTGAAAGCGTTGAACTACTCTCGCAGTAATCCCGTACTCTCTGCGAAGGCCCCTGTTATAATATCTTGAGCAACCTAGTGAAGACGATAACTGCTAGGAAACTGCTGACGCTGAAAGACCAGATCGGTACGAAGCCTATCCGACACGGCCCCTATCAGCCTCTAGAAGATCTCGTCATCTAAGACAGCGCCCGTATGAGATGGTCCGATATGTGCTCTCGGACGTTGGCGCTGGCTGGAGCCTACAAAAAGAGACAAATTAGATTACTAATAATAATTTATATAATGTGATAAATTCTGATAATTTCGTGAATTATAAAAAATATTACCTCTAGGAAGTGTATATGCGGGTATCCTCGATAGACCTAACACTCGATATTTGCCAGGTACAACTAGTAGGGGGATCTTGAGATGTGACCGAAAGCAAAGGATTAATTTTTAAAGATTTATAATCTAATTTATCTAAAATTCAATAATGTCCAAATTATCAACATGATACTACTTTGTGGAGTAAAATTCAAGAATAATATTGTATCGTAAATGATATTTTGGACCGAAAAGAAATCAATTTTTGTCATGAATAGTGCCCCGGGTGAATAGTAAATGAGTGAATAGTACTCCGTGAATAGTACTTTGGGAATAGTAACCCCGTGAATAGTACTCCAGTATAAAAAGTTAAAATTTATCAAGAATGTTCAGAATAATATTTTCATAAAAAGATACTGGATGAAGCACAAAATTTAAGGATATTCTACTAATTTCATGGAGTATAGAAGCTAAAACTTAACAAAATGAGTGTAGAATTTAAAAATCTGAAATGAAATAATATTACTTATATATTACAGAGTATTGAAGAAAATATTATTTCTTACGAATATTAAATAAATATAATATCCCTTACCTTAAAAAAAAGTATTCTGACAGGTAGGTCGGTGATATTCTTGATGAAAATCTATATTATTTTCTACGCTCAAAGCTTTCTAAAACTCGAAAGAAATATGTTCAATATTATAGAAGAAGAATTCTCTAATTCTGGTGTGATTTTCAATTCTAACTAAGCATCCTATTTATTGGATAATGGAAGGGGCACTGTTAAAAAAATTTCACGGACGCACAATTGCAGAATCACGGGCGAATTCAATTCACATGCAAGTTTTGATTTTCAAAATCACATGATTCTTACTATGATGCACTATGCAGACACTATGCAAATACTATGCATAATAAAATATAATATATTCTATTTTACATAAAAAAATAAAATTTATTATAATATATAATAATAATAATAATAATAATAATAAAACCAACTCCCTCCATTCCCGTGCATCACTTTCCCCCCATTTCAATACATTAATATATATATATATATATATATATATATATATATATATATATATATATATATATATATAATGGGGACTGAGATAACTTCTACCGACAATTTTGAAAAATGGGTAAGTGGGTGTCCAAATAATAAGCAAAATTTACAACAAATACTTCATAAAAATCTCCTTAATATGTTTAACAACATTTATTCATCATTATTATAACTCACAATATTAACAACCAGATTGTTCCCAGGAAAGAGAGGGCTTTCCGATAAGGATTTCTCCCTATTGGCGCGCAATTAGGTGGCCAAACCCCTTTTCTTGATAGAAATTTCTAGACATTATTAATTATGCAGATAATAATATGAATAACTTGTCATCTCAATTATTAATTTAATAATATAAAATATTATAACAATAATTGAATCAAATAACGTGAGATAATAAGCAGCAATTACTGTAGCAATAATTGAACAAAACTGAGTGACTTCTCACGTAAGCATTAATAATAAATACCACGTGCTACTATGCAACCAAGCATATTACTGTACTTTTCATCACTGGGTAATTCGACAGTTAACGATAAAACTTTCGCCGTTATTTTTATAAAAGGATATTTCTGTCATTTTCTAACTCCGACAATAATTTCGTTGTGGGGTCCACCAATGATTGTGTCGTCGTACGAATATTCCCTGTTAAAATGAATATTCCTCGACCAATTGAATATTTTATAACCACTTGCTTACTTTGTAAAATTTATATATATTACCCACAACTATAACATTATATAAAAAACACACCATAATATTCAAAAATATATTTCGAGAAAAAATTCATCTTTATTCATAAAATTTGGGGTCTTACACATTACTTGTTTAATTCGCTGCTCGAACCGCTGCAGATCCTCACACCCATAAACAGCATCCACACGTCGCTCTCTACTGGGTGGCATGGTGAATATGGCTTAGGCTTTGATACCAACTGACGTAGAAAAAGTAAACAGAAAACCGTTATCAATTTTTTGAACCGCGCAAGATTGTCAAACGATAACCTTCTACAACCTGTTGATTCTACGAATTCCAGGAAATAGGCAACAAAATTCTAATTCAGAGAATTTTGGAAAATAAGAAAAGTCTATTATTCCTCAAAAACTACATCTCCCCATCATAAAAAATGTTTAAATAACAAAACCCCAAAAACGAAATCCAAAACGGAAAAGAAAAACTAATAAGAAAAATTACAAAAATAACCCAAAAAGCAGTAAAATGTATTTTTGAAGGCCTAAATGATGGAATTTGACCAAAAAGTCCTGCAGTGTAGAATGTGTGATTTTTGATCGTTGACCCATTTCCAATGAAATTAGGCTTCGAAAACGCCAAAATCTGACGCTTTAAACTTGGAAAAAATTACCGAATTGCCATTGGATCAAATCTTTCCATAAACTGACACGCTTGCTTTTCAACCGCATCACCTTTTTGGCCAGAACAAATTTTTTATCCTCCTGATCGTCTCGGGGTTGGGTTCGAGGAAGCATGCTTCCTACCCTCCTCCGATCGGTCTTAGTTCCCTTACTAGCTATCGAGAACAACTTCTTCCTGACAACTTTGCAATCCCCACTTTCGGACCCTACCAAAGTACTCTGTGGACTGAGCCGCTCATGGACCCTCTCTATTGAGAAGAACCTTCTGCAGTCAATTGCCCAACAGCTAAAATCGTCCTGCTGCTCACCATGGTTTCATTCAAAAAGAGTTGATGATTGTGATTGTGAATCTAGCAACACTAGAAAAAGCCCTCCTTCCAGCGCCAATGTTAACGCCAAGAATATTCCACGTGCTCCAATCACCAAAGTGCGTCCAATCCTGCACAGAAACGAGTAATCACCAAAAGCTTGACGACCTAGGCCGCCAGGGAATAAATACATGCTGATATAAGATTAACAATGGAAGCTTAATGCTCTAGTTCTAGAAAGTAACAATTTGGATGTACCTTAGAATCAGAGAAAAGCCTTATATTTATAATGTTCTCAGCACCTTCATGAAATCCTTTTCCAGATCAGATTAAGGTTCTCACCCAAACAATAATTCCTTAACAGGTTGTACCAAATCTCCTAGAATTAAGGAAGTTGGTTTATAAACCAACACTTCTTTTCATATCAAGAGACCAAGTATAATTAGTAATCTTAATCCATAAATCCCCCGTCTACCATAACAACCCCTTGTCCAAGCCGACATAATACTATATGAATAACATCCCACTATATTTCCTAGGCCCAAATATCCTTGGCCCAACACATTCTTCTTTTTCTTTCTTCTTTTGATCTGCTCGACTGTTTGCCTGCTGATAGATATTAAAAGGATTAGCGATCGCTGATGTGGACGTATTAGCGACCAATTACGGTCGCTATTAGTAATCGATTGCAATAAATATCCCCCGCCAACATTTTTAAATTTAAGGCGGTAAAATTCGAATAGCGATCGGAGGGTGGTCGCTAATGGAAATAACGACTACTTTTGAGAGTGGTCGCTACTAACGGTTGCTATTAATGAAATTAACGATCAAAAACTGTGGTCCCAGATACTACTGGTCGTTCTGGACCATTTTTTTGTAGTGTAGGTTAATTGAAATGAAAGAAGTATTTTTATTTTTTATCTTTTAAATCTATATTTGATTATTTTTATTATTCCTTATATTTCACAATAAATGTGTAATTTATCAATTATTTTGTTCTATACAAAGATTTTTCTTTTTGGCGATAGTAATATAAATTACACAATACCTTTTAGTTTGTTATCGTAATTTCATTAAATCTCACCACTATTAAACTAATAATATGAAATAAGCATATATTGTCAATATTCATATATACTACAAATGAGATTATTTGTACGTAATAAATAAAATAATTTTATTATGTTTTTTATTATTTATATTTAATTATAAAGACTAGTGCCCCTTTTGATTAATTTTATGCGTCCGCCCCTCATTGGTACCAAGGAGAAACAATATAACATGATAGAAAAATCATGTTGATCATAAGTGAGATTATGGATGAATTAATTGATGATATATATATATATATATATATATATATATATATATATATATATTGTTGGGCCATGATATTTTAGATATTGGGCCAAAGGGCTTGGGCCGAGCTACTTAGTTAATCTACCAGGTCACCCAATCAGTTGGGTCATCTTTGTTGGGTCGAGTCAGTGGGCAGACCTAGCAGATATTTAAATATCTTCACTTGGGTTTTGACCGGTGATGATAACAAAGATAATGGTTGACTGATATCTTACATCGCATTAATGAGGATTGGACAGTCAGCCAGCGGTGGACAAAAGAGATGGGATCAACAGGTAAGCTACCTACAGTAAGTGGTGTCAGGGGGTCGGTTGCACGCAAAACTGGATCTTGTAGTATATCATAGCAAGGAGGTCGTCCAAGAAAAGGTAACTGATAATTTTATCTTTCTCAATACACTAGATATTTTATCCTTCATTGTTAACCCTTGTGATCGCATGTACTGACTCTCACGCCTAAGTTATCCCCCGATGGTCGAAGCCGTCAAGCTTTTGGTGTTGATCGTGTTTACTGTGCATGATCAGGACGTCTTACGTAATTGGGACGTAGCAGAAGATCTTGGCGTTAACATTGGCGCTAGAAGGAGGGTTGTGTTCTAGTGTCCTTGAGTTTTCAATCACAAACTTTCAGTTGTTCTACGTCGGAAGATGGTGAGGAGTAGAACTGTCACACCGGAGGGACAGCCGATGGCTGTGAGTTCGTCTTTGCAGCGTATTTCTACCAAGGATCGTTTGGGTCCTTCAAAGAGTGCTCATGACAGCACGGTTTCCAAGCATGATTCAGGGGTTCTCGTTCGAGAGCCCATGGTGAAGCCAGAAGGAGGTTAGTCTTTGCTGCTGACAAGGAACGTGATAATGGCCGAAGGCGAGTAGAAGGCACCCCGCCCAGAACTCGGCACCGAAGTGGTCAGGACGACAAAGTTGCCAAGCTGGCAAAAATGGCAGACGGAGCAGATGCTTCGGATGGCAGAGCTGGAGCAGATCCTTTGGATGACAAAGCTGAAGGACGAGGCGTCTAATTATGTTCAGTCTGAAAGACATAGTAAGCTTAAAGATGGACAACAACGAGTTGGAAAATAGTCTATACACTTTGAAGACATGTCTCGAGGCGGACTTCAGGATCAAAGGATACCCAGTAGCCATACTCTAAGGATCCGAAGTGGATACCTCACCTTAGGGGTTCTCGGGGTTATGGCACAAGCAGTTCAAGAGGATGTTCACCGGAGAGTATGGAGAAGGCATTTCGCCTTGAGTGTCCTCGTAGCAGCAGAAGGGCTCAGCATCGAAGCAGATCAAGAAGCCATACTCTTGAGAGGCCGAAGAGTGCATTCTACCCTATCGGTTCTCGGGATTATGGTCGAGGCAGTCGAAGGAGTTGATCCAGAGAGTATACACCTCAGAATACAAATAAGGCATTCTGCCTTGAGTATTCTCACCACAGTGACAGAAATTTCCACCGAAGTAGATCCAAAAATCACACTCCCAAGAATTCACTGAGGGCACACCGCCCTGTGGGTACTTGTCTTCGGAGAAATCCATCTAAAGCTGCAGGTTAGGATGGAAAGGGTCGGACCGTTCAGAAGATGCTTTGAGTAGGTTTATGTCCAAATCGGCAGAAGCAGAGCTCATGGATGCTGTGTGCAGACAGATATTATACTTCAGACAATCAGTGCGACAGGTTGTCAAGTTCATATTCAGCACAAAAGACTCACTTTTTCACAATTGATCTTCTTCCTATTGGTCCTAAATTCACAATGGTGTAAGAAGGACGTGGGGGACTCGCTGACCATTCGATGGTAGCCTTTTTGGCAGGTGGTCCTTATGAATTTGTCAGGCCCTTCGTGGTAGGCAAACTTCATCGGTGTAAGAAGGACGGGGTGGACTCGCTGACCATTCGATGGTAGCCTTATCGACAGGAGTGTTCTTATGGGTTTGTTATACCCTGTGTGGTAGACAAATTCCATAGTCCTTTTAATATTATTTTACCGCTAGTGGTAAACAATATGCACCAAAGTAAGGAGGTTCGATCGGACTCGCTGACCATTCGATGGTAGCCTTATTGTCAGGTGTGTCCTTATGAATTTGTTTCACCCTGTGTGGTAAACAAATTCCATGGTCCTTATAAAAATTGTTCTACCCTGAGTGGTAAATAAATGTCCTTGTATACTTGTTTTACCCCGAGCGGTAAACAAGATCCCGATGGTGCAATGAGGATCAGCCGAATTCACCTTATACATGATCTGTCTCACACTTCGGTAACGATAAGTATGCATTACTTTATTTCGTTTTAAGTGTTGACTTCGGTTTATGTTATGCTCTGTCTTAACTATCATATGACTTGCTTAATTGTTCACTAACAGTTTAAGTTAAGTTTAAGGAGAAGCTTGTACATTTTTCAAGTTGATCAAAGATGAATTATTGACAAGAAATGTTCACAAAAAGTTAGAATTTTTATAGAAAGTTCTACAGCTAAAGGTAAAGGGGAGGTCATCTTCAGGCTTATTCATCATCATCATCACCATCTGAAGAGTCTAGAAGAGATGGATCTACCTTAGTTCGAGCTTTTTCTTGCCTTTACTTCGACAGATTTCATATCCTTTGGCATACATATGGACGATCTCATCGTTCAGCTCGGCGGATTTTCTGTATTCTTCCTGGATCTCCTTACGAAGATCTTCGGACAGTGGCGGACCCATGTTCCTAAGGGCCCGAAGTTCTTTGAGCTCTTCTTCAAAGCTTCTGACGATGTACCAATCGACATTTATATCTTTGATGACCCGATGTGTGGCCTTGGTCGTCTCCATCTCTTTTTTGACCTTGTCGAGATCCTTCTGAAGGCACTCATTGTTGAAAAGAGCAATGTCAAGGTTGCTTCTCTTTTTTGCTAACACAGACTTCAGAATGGCGTTCTCCCTTCGGGCAACGTCTTCTTCGGCATCCTCTTCGGCTTCTTTGTATTTGGAACGGAGGCGCCCGAAGACAGTGTTTGCCTGCAAATGATCAATGTTAATGAATCAGTTCAAATTGATGGGCTGAGATGTAATTGAATAAGTTAAGTATTATCTTACCTCAGTTTGGTATTTCATTTCCTTGTCAATCAAGTCCATTATGGAGCTATTCCCGAACCGGTGGTCATCGGTATCATGGACGAAGGAGTTGTAGAGCTGAAATGGAATTTTTCTCATTGGATTCTGGCAGAAAGTGAGGGATCCCATCTATATGTGCTCTATTTGTTCTTTGGGCTCTTCGTCAGAAACCACGAGTTCAACCAGGGTGTCCGAAGGAAGATCGACTTCTGTGGGAGGTACTTATGGCTCTTCAGCGGTTGGAGGAGTTATTTGGATTTTTCATTTTTTTGCACGAAGGACTCGGGTCCGTTCATCAAAGGGCATATCAAGGAAGCACTCGTTGTAAGTTTGGGTGATGGGGTGTTTTGTTTTTCAGCCAACTTGCTTTCTTTGGCGAGGTTGGCTTGTTCCTTCAGTGGGAGTTGATTCTGTGGCTTGAGCTTCGGTAGTTGAAAGCCCTTCAGTTAGTACTTCTGTAGAAGTCGGCGAAGATGAACCCTTTATGCTGCTATTTGATGTTCACAAGATGGGATTCGGTAAGCTCTATTTTGAGCCTTTATTGATCTTATTATAATTCCTTTTGCCCTGATCCGATGCCATTTATACTCTTTCATTAAACATCTTGTTTAATAAAAGACTGGGGGGAAATGTTGGGCCATAATATTTTAGATATTGGGCCAAAGAGCTTGGGCCGAGCTACTTAGTTAATCTACCGGGTCACCCGATCAGTTGGGTCCTCTTTGTTGGGTCGGGTCAGTGGGCTGACCCAGCAGATATTTAAATATTTTCACTTGGGTTTTGACCGGTGATGATGACAAAGATAATGGTTGACTGATATCTTACATCGCATTAATGAGGATTGGACAGTCGGCCAGCGGTGGACAAAGGGGATGGGATCAACAGGTAAGCTACCTACAGTAGGTGGTGTCAAGGGGGTCGGTTGCACGCAAAACCCTCTCTCGCTCTTAGGTCTCAGATTTCGGTTTCTCTCTCTTAGGTCTCAGATTTCGGTCTCTCTCTCGGATTTCACCAAAGAACTGATGGAATTAGTAAATAAGCAATTTGAGTGGGGAGAAACTGAAGGTTATCGATTCGAAAGAGGCGTATTTTGAAAATCGGGCCAAGGAGCTTGATTTGTTTGAAGATTCGGTAAAGAAGCGTGCTTGATTTATTGATCAACGGGTATCTATTTTGAAGGTTATCTATTTGTTCCTCTATATTACTAGCGCTCTTCTGGAGTACAACTAAAGAGGGAGAGAGGTGAGCGAGATGGGGACGAGAGAAGTGTATGAAGAGAAGCTGAGAAGATGGAATTTACACAGTAACTTGAAGTGTTCGGTTATTACCCGAAATACCGAATTTACAATTCGGTAATTCAGTATTCGGTATTCGGTTATTATTAAAATTCGGTTATTAGTTCGGATGTTAAAAATAGGAATATTTCGATATTCGGTTATAACCGAATAACCTATTCGGTTCGGTTATAACCGAATGACCAGTCCTAGATAGTGGACCAAATGAGACTTCCTGAATAAGTACTGCAACAATTATCTATTTCTAACGTGATATACCGTTACAGCATATAATAATATGAAATAAGCATATATTGTCAGTATTCATATATACTACAAATGAGATTATTTGTACGTAATAAATAAAATAATTTTATTATTTTTTTATTATTTATATTTAATTATAAAGACTAGTGCCCCTCTTGATTAATTTTATGCGTACGCCCCTCATTGGTACCAAGGAGAAACAATATAACATGATAGAAAAATCTTGTTGATCATAAGTGAGATTATGGATGAATGGATGATATATATATATAGATTCAACAAATTGATAGTGGACCAAATGAGGCTTTTGAGAAGGTGGAATAATTATTGCAACAATTATCTATTTCTAACGTGATATACCGTTACAGCTCAAGAAACATCGCCACTGAGAGCCACAACATAGAAGGATGAACTATTTCTGAATGCATGTAACATGAAGTTTCTCATAATAAAATAAATAAATTTATCTAAATAAGAATCGAATCTGAAATTTAAAGATTACAGTAATTAATTACTAGGTTAAAACTTGCAGCTGTACTTTGTAGTACTTAACTCTCTCACTGTAATGAATATAGAACCCATGTAAAATTTATCTATATATCAAATTACATAAATTCATAACAAGATTTAGTTAAAAAAATAATTAATTTCGTACGATGAAATTATTAAACAAATTATAATAAAAATAATATTTAGTGTTGCCAAGACAGTTGCTACTTTATATGTACATCAACCAACACGTACACTGTTGAGAATTAAGTCAACTACCTCAACACACAAATCTAGCCAGTAGTTGAAAAGAACATGAAAAAAATTAAACTCTTAGCCTGATATTTCCGTATTAAATCCGAATACATACATTGTTTTAATTTTAACAAATGGTACGTAGAAATACTTAATTAGCTGCTGGAACTAGATTTTGTTGACTCGGGATAGGTATCCCATTTTATAGTTACCGAATCCGGTGAAAGAATTTTGGGATAATTCTTCAACAACAAAGCATCATCTGCTAACATATCGGATTCCGTTTGATTTTTCTTCTGGAAATATTTAATCTTAATTCCCCTTAGAATCTTCAATACCTCTTCCATAGTTGGTCTAAAATCCCTCCCATTTTGCAGACACTGGAATGCCAACTCTGCCACTTCTGTGATCATCTTTCGTACCTCACAGTCCGACTCAAATCCAAGACTCGGATCCACAACCTCATGCAATGCATTATTCTGAATCTTGTTTATCGCCATATTTGACAAGTTAATCTCATGTCGATGCCTAGTGATATCTACAGCAGGCATTGATGATATAAGCTCAATCAAAACAACCCCGAAACTATAAACATCACTTTTATCTGTAAGCTGGTAGCATTGGTGATACTCAGGGTCTACGTATCCCGGGGTACCTTGTGGGGCTGTTGAGACATGTGTGACATTGAATGGGAATAATCGCGACAAGCCAAAATCTGCAACCTTAACACGAAAATTGTTCTCTAGGAGAATATTAGTGGTCTTGACATCGCGGTGAATCACATCTGAGGCATGTAGATATGACAATGCACTCGCGGTTTCTATAGCTATGCTCATTCTTGTTTTCCATGCAAGGCTTCCTGGTTTTGCGCGCTCGCCATATAGATGATCAGCAATTGTGCCATTAGGTATGAATTCGTATACAATTAGAAGTTGTCGACACTGATGAGAGGTGCATCCGTAGAGGGAGACGAGGTTGGGGTGGCGCAAGCGCGTGAGGATTTCAATCTCATTCATGAATTGCTCAACCCTTTTGAAATTGCTTTCGTTTAATCGTTTCACTGCAACTACACGCCCGTCTTGGAGTTTGCCTGGTTCAGATAAAAGCAGTTAAAGCATGGTATACTTTAGCCTTTAAACTGTATTCAAACCTAAGAAGTTAGTTTTGTAAGCATTAAGATCATCTTTGCATACCTTTGTATACTTTTCCATAACCTCCATCACCAAGTTCTTTTCTAGAATCAAAATGGTTGGTGGCTTTTTCCAGTTCATTGTAGCTGAATAATGGAACTCCCTTGTAGGTGCCCGCCTTTTCAGAATCCAACACGGAAAAGGGATAAGAAGAAATGCCACGAGAGACGAAAGATTCACCATGATCAGTTTTTTTCCGACGATAGTAGATAAACAAAGCCAATAGAATGAAAACTATACTAATTGATGCTGCAACTGCAGGGACAGAACAAATTAAGCACATTAGTACTAAGAAAATATTAGACATTAAGTAAGAAAAGAAAAATGACGACCAAGGATCAAATTATTACCTATGCCAAGTATCACTTGCAAATATGGTTTTTCACCTGTCCAAAATTAATCAGCAATCACATATATGAGTAAACTCTAATGGAAGAACCTTTAATTCTAAAGTATCATAATGTTAAACACTTTTTATATTTCCACATGAAAATTAAAAACACCTGTCCTACAAACTATTTATCGGAAGATTTCCGAGTAACTATTTTGAACCTTATTATCTACCTTATAAAATATTAGTTGACTGGATAAATATTCAGTTATGGTAATCACAACTATTTAATTTGGCCGAAGTATTGGAACATGGATATTTGTGTTATTTATTTATATAATTAATCAAAATTACATCGTATTTGGGCAATTACACACAATCAACTAGTTGTGACAATTAGAGTTGTGAACGCAGCTTTAACTTGCCGAGTTTGAAGTCGTTTAAAAATTAAACAAATCGAGTATATTTGTGCTTTAAATAAGGTTGTGTTTGATAAATTTGGAAATTAAGATCTGAATGATTATGATGTCTTAATAAATTAGATCATCTGAATGGTTATGAGGTCTAAATCTAAAAAATTGTTTGATAACTAAAAAGTAAGTTGTCACTTAATGACACTATTTTACCATTTTAAAGGGTAAAAATTTATTTAATAATTTTAAATATTCAATTTAATAAAAATGAGTGCATAATATTGTTGAATATATTTATATAAAAAAAATATCAAATTTTTTTTATTAAGAGGTACCTCTTAATTATTAAGATTTCATTTTTTGTCTTACTGATTAAGAGGCATTCAGAGGTAACAAAAAAATAAACAAACAACATCATGCCTCTTAACTACTAAGAGACAGCCCATTAAGAGACAATCAAATATAAACAAACAACACGTGATTTGATATACGAACTTGACCCATTAAACGAGTCATATTCAAGCTCATGCTCAAGCTATTAGCCAAGCTTAAGCGACACAAGCTTGAGTTTATGCATGACTTCCTTTAATTTAAATTTTTATTACAAAAATAAGAAAAATAATAATTAATTAAATATTAAATGAGTTGAGCGGCTTGGGCCTAAAATAGTCGGATTCGAGTCGAACACTCCACTGTTTGAGCTCAATTCGTGTAACTAAATGGAAAAAGATGTTTGTTCGAGTTTAATTCGTTTAACGAGCTCAAATAAAGTTGGATCGAGTTTAATCGAGTAGAATGGGAATTAACTCGCGAGCAGTTCGATTGATTAACTGCTCCACAGTTCTAGTGACAATTATACCCAAACTACACTTTTTCCCCATATATATATATATATATTTCAACGAATTATGACAATAATAAAGGATATATATTTTAAGAATTGAGTGAGAAGCAAGGACGTGAATGTGATGGTGATATAGTGGAAAATAAAAATTAAAAATTAAAAATGAAGATTTAGATTTATATATTTTAGTATGCGGGAAGATTTAATATATTTTTTGTATTTTTATTTAATATATTTGGTGTAGGGTAATTTTACGATCTATGATTCATCCCACATCAATTCATTATACCAATGCAGCACACACATGTGTAGTCTGACCCAATAAGCATGTTGGGCCTCTTGACCTAAAAAAAATTAACCTATTAGGTTGAAAGTTCACCATACTTATTAAACTATTTAAATTCTTGAATTTATCCATGTTAGATTCATGTGAAATTAATATCCCAATATTTGGATACTAATTGACGCAACAAAATAATAGTTAGACTGTAACGCTCTAACACAAACATGATATGATGGTTAACGTATCAACACAAACACAAACGAGATAAATACCTTGAATCCACAGGAAAAGTAATGAACTCTCAAAGAGAACAAATAGATAATATCAATTAATGAAAAACTCTTCACGTAAATAAACCCTAAAATCATATTTATAATAAAAAAAACTACTTTCCCATGATTAATTGAAAAGAAAAAATAATTAAATTTTAGACTAAATAAAATTATCAAAACTAAAGCCCAAAACATGAAAAAACTAAATAAAAATTAAACTACAGAATTTTCCTAACTAATAAATAAAAACACACAAAATTTATTAAATCTCCACACATACTAAAATGCACATAAATCTAAATTTTTATTGTTATTTTCCACCCTATCAAATGGAGGGAAGAATAGACTTTGAACGAGTCAGGTCGATGGCTGGGGTTGATTGAAAATGTGAACTGAACTAAAAGTGTGAAAATAAAGAAGAGAAATCTCCTTTCCATATTTGTCATGGCTTTCACATGCGCTCTGAAAGCCACGGCCAAGGAAATTATTTCCGGGTTTTGAATATTGAATTTTACGACACGTTTTACAAGCTTCAAACAGCTACCCTAGGACAGATATTCAGTTAGGTATTCAGCCAAACAAGGCATTAGGTGGATATTTGTGTGTCTGTAAAATAAGGAAGTTTTTAGGATAATATTATTTTTCTCTAATTTATTATTCTTATGCTTGACAAGAATAGTTTCATTTACAAATAGAAATTAATTGTTTCATAATAAAAAACCTCTTTCAATTGAAAATATAGTATAAAATGACACAAGATTTTCAAGAATATCATTGCAATTGTCATTATATTACCATTAAGTAACGAACAACTATCAAACGCCATGCAATGCATTTGAAGTCCAAACGCTGCATTTATTAGCTAAATAATTAAACTGTATGTATGTTTTTAAAATATATTATTCTAAACGAACAAGATTTTTAAGTGTATTTGACGTATATAAAATTCTCAAACTCATCAAACATAAGTAGACGAACAAACACTATGTGGATGAACCTAATTCTCAAACTTGAAAGACGCATATATAAGGATAATAATGTATAACAAAGAAGAATTAAGATGAACGCACCTCTCTGTCGACACTGACCCGGATAAACTCCATGGCGACAAAGGCATGTAGGCGGTGATAAATATGTGCCAGACCAACACAATCCACCGGACTTGACACACGCTGAGCATGCTTTTTCATCATACATAATTCTATAATAAATAAGAAAATTCTCGTTCAATACTTGCTGCAGGCTCATATTTCGCGCATACCTGAATTCCTGAAGACTCGTCACATTAACTAGAACTCTGGTCTTATTTTTACATGATTCAAGATTCCGAATCTGAGCTTCCGAAAATGATTCGTTCCCAAAAAAACTACTATTCGGAATCCAATCTCCCCAACACGTATCATTTATAGGACTATTCAGAATCGAGTCTATGGATTTTAGCTGAGGGGAAGGACAATGGTAGAATAAGTGGAGATCCTCAGTACTAGTTAGATTATAATAAAAGTAATCTTCGTTCAATTTGGTATCCTCTAATAATTCTGAGGGGCAATCTCCAATAGGGACATAATCACGTGCAATCCTTATTTCTTGAGCGGATTCATTGATGTAAAGTAGGCGAAATGGGTGCTCAGAACCGATATTTATAGTAGTGAAATCCTGGTTGACGCAGCTGAGCTCGTACCCCGTTAGGCCGCAGCGTGAGGGACGATTTTCTCCCCAAAAAGGGAACTTGAAGTCATATTTATTCTCACCACACTGGAAAGGACGAGCGCACTCACCGTATATATTTTGTTCATTATCTTTGGCATGGTACCCAGAAAGCCTTAAAAAAATAAGTGAAATGGTGATGATAAAGCAGGGTGACATTTTTGAATGTAATTAGCTCAAAGGAAAAGTTGTACGGGGATTTTGTACCAGTAGAAGGGATAGATATTAAGGAGTGGAATTAAATAAATAATACTGTTCAACTGACGGAAAAGTCATGGGAAGTTTCTGTTTTGTTATGCGGAAAAAAAGGGCAAAGACCTCGTCAAAGGAATACTAGTGAACTTGGTTAGAATTTTCTTTTCTTTTTGTACGTGTCAAACATGGTTGTTGATTTATAGTATGCAATTTCAATATATATTTTTGTTGATTTTTAGGGTTGTTAATTATGATACTTCAAATGGGATCAGTATTCTCTCCATTTCAATTTGAAATAGAGAGTCTTCATTTAAAGGTTCAGATTTAAAAACATCGAAACTCAGTGCTCTCAAGAACCTGAACGACCATTCCCGTCCTGCATGGCTAAAGGATTCGCCAAGTACGTAGAAACCATTACTTTGAATCCCATGTCTTGAACACATAAAATTGTTCCAAATTGAGCCAACCGGTAATAGTTCAGTTCATATCACGAGGGGCCATCACTGTGAGACCTAACCCAACCTAACCCAGCGTAAGGATAAATCAAAGTCCCAAGAGCACCATTTAGGTTATCTTGGCCACCATAGGCCGAGTAATTTCTGAAAATAGCATCAAATGCATTCGACTTTCTTGTTTACATCTATTTTGTTCACTTTTACTAAAAGTAGGCTAAAAGCCAATTGAATTGGCGTTGAGATTATGATTTCGGCATTGTAGTCTAATCCTGTTTTTGATTATCTTAATTATAATTTTTTTAAAACAAAAAATTTATCCGGAATTTGTTTTAAAAAAGCATTTATTTTTTAAAGAAATTTTTCCAAAAAAATTATATTTTTTTTAAAAAAAAATTATAAAACAAATTTAAAAATAAAAAAATGTACTACTTGAACGCCACTTCAAGTGGCGTTGGAAACTTGTATTTTTTTTAATAAAGCAAAACTTTCAAGTACATGTCAGACTTTAATAAAGCAAACTAATACTTCAACATCACTTCAAGTGGCGATGTAATTTGCGGATCTCAATCTGCGGATCCAGTGCTGTCGGCTCTCAATCTGCGGATCCAATGTTGTCGGCTCTCAAATAAGCCGACGGCTCTGAAGCCTCTTCCCACTTTTCAAACTTAACCAAATTTTCAATTTCGCATAGTTTGAACTTCCTTACTTTGACACATCATCACTTGCTCGTCTGATATCAGAATGAACTCGTTCTTGCGTCTATTTCTTCCTTGTAACAAATTCTTTAAATCCCCGGACAGAAAAAATTTCACAATTTTCTAACTTGTTGGGAAATCGGCTCAAAACTCCCTTGTGAGCCACTTTTTCACCGAAATAACACTTTTACGTCGAACTTTCTAAACTTCATAACTTGCTCATCCGAAGTTGGATTGAGCTCGTTCTTGAGCCCACGGCTCACGTTTTCACTCAACTACAATTACGCCGGAAAGAAATAATTTTCCAAAAGTGTTAACTACCCGTACACTTGGCTCCCAAAGGGTAACAAGATAGGTTTTTTCACGCTTGACACCTTTTATGAAAACTTTCGCCGTAAATTCGTTATAACGTATTTTTCCTCCGTTCCACTTAGAAATTTCTTTATCTACAAATCCTTCTACTAGGATTTCATTAATAATAAACATTAAAAGTCCGATTTAAAGTCCACTACTATGTTTTCTATCCTTTATGCTTAGGCTTACGATTTTAACATCCATTTTTTTTCATGCATACTAACAAGTGATTTAACATATCTAAATTAACCACAAGTAGCCTTATCACTCCAAGATACTTCAATGATCTCTCATCAAACAACACAACCACCAACAAGGCACTTCATAACATACTACAAAACTTTTAAAAGAAATAAGATGAAAGAAATGGGTTTCTAGAGTTTCTTACCTTTGATGTTCTTCTTCTACTTCTTAGTCTAGGCTTGAATGATGATCAAAGTTAGCTATCCTCCTTCTCCTTTACCCAATTAGGATCTTCTCTCTCCTTCCCAAGGAACTCTCAAGTTCTTACTTTCTCTCTTTCTCTTTTTCCCTCTCAAGCTTTTGTTATCTCTATTGCTTTTGAAAAAAATGAAGATGAAGAAATGAAATGGCTAAGTGTTGGATGTTTTAGGTTAATTAAATCCCCCACCAACTAACCTAACCATGCTTCCAAGGTTTAACCACACATGATCAACTAACTTAAGCTAGACAAAATTAGAACAAAACTTATTAAAAACGGAAAGTTTCCATCCAACCTCATCTCTTCTCCTCACCATCCGCCCACCTCCTCTCTCTCTCTCACACACATTTCCCACATTCAATTCACCATATGTTGAAATGCTTGCAAATGACACATGCCCCTCCTAGCTCAATGACTCACCTTGTGACTCACCCCTTAGCCTTTTAATTCTTTCTTATCCCATGAGCTAAATTGTCTTTAAATTAATGGCACTTTCCCCTCCTTAGCTTTAGCTCTAAGTTTGGCTTATACTTTGGCTCCAAGTCTTGCAAGAATTGGCATGAGTCTTCAAGTCATGGCTTCAAAGCGTAAGCCTCCCTAACCTTAAGTTTGAGCCTGGCTCAACCCTAAGCCACGTCATCTCAAACCCTATCCCAAGCCCCTTTCATTTCCTAACCAAGTCATTCAAACCCTATGCTTGGCTTGGCTAGACTAAAATTAATTCAATTTAATTTCTCATTTCCTTTTTAGTTAACTTTCATAATTCATTTAGTTAGGAAAAAAATCCATTGTACCCTTTTGTTTAATTGATTATGATTTATTTCTCAAAATAAATTGGTTACCTGATTTCTTTCTAGTTAGATTTCCTAACTTTTTCGATTACGTTTTCGTAACATGATTGGTTAGCCAAAAAACCGACTTTCGATTTTCGAAAATTCGATTTCGCCACCCTTCCCCTTTTTCCGAATACTATGTCGCCCTTCGAAAATTCAAAAAAACGAAGTTGCGTTTTTAGTGTAAATAGTGATTTTACGTCTTTTCTGATAAAAATATTTTTATTGGAGATTTCGTCTCCCTTTTCTAAATAAACGCTATACTGTAATTCAAAAAGTTCAAAAAACGAAAAAGAGTTTTATGCGTTTTATGAATAGTTATTTTGCATTTTTTTTCAAAAAAAAAATCTCCCAAAAAAATTAAACACTCGTATTTAGTCACGTAATACATAAACTAGGTCATTAATCAACCTAAAACTCATAATACACAATTTATTTCATCAAAATATTTATTTTATATAATAAACATTAAAAATCTTATTACAAAGATATTCTACAATCACGATCATTACAAATATATTATATAATTATATATATATGCTAATTCCTCTATTTTGAAATATAAGATCAATTTTAAAATTTGAAAGTCTTTTTAAAATATTTTTATATGTTAAATTGACACGGGAAGAGTTATCTGTCAAGATTCGATATAATTTATGGTTTGGTATTTATGGACAAATTAAATATTTGATGTATTTTTATTTATTAATTAGTAGTCAGGTATGTTTAATTATTTGGGTCCGCTTATATTTTGGGCTTATTGTAAGACCCCAACTTTTATAAAAACAAATAATTAATTTTTCCTTATAATTATTGTTCTAAATAGTAAGGTATTAAATTGATAAAATGATAAATTTAAGGGTGATATGTGAAATTATAAAATAAAAAGTATGTTTGGGAATATTCGTTCTGTCGGGGAATATTCTTTTTGTCGAGGAATATTCGGTAAAGTTCGACAACGCCGAAACAACCTATCATTGATGGGTCCCACAACGACATAACTTTCAAATACCAAAAACGATAAAAATAACGTTTTAATAAAAATTGTCAACTGTACTCACACTTTTAACTGTTGAAATACTCGGTAATAAAAGAATAATAGCATACGTTGTTCCACAGTAGAATGCAGTACTCCACTATACTAGCACACGATATTGCACATTATTTTATATTATTGATTCGATAATTGTTACAGTAGCAATTGCATGTATAATATTTTAACTCACTAATATAATTGTTACAGTAACATTTGCACATTATTTTATATTATTGATTCAATAATTGTTATAGTAGCAATTGCATGGTATTTTAACTCAATAATTATTACAGTAACATCTGAACAGTATTTCATATTGATGAGTGGGACTTATACCCGCGAATCGGGCCTGTGAATACTTAAGATGTTATGTGTTCATCTTTATTTATATTGCTTTTATAGTATATTGTGTTATTTTGCGCTAAAGTGCTTCACATGTGATTTATTAGGTCTTTTCATGCTAAAAAAGGGCAAAAAAGTCAATTTACTATAACTGGCGCTGCAGCGCCTGTTCCCAGCTTAAATCAGGCGCTTCAGCGCCTCTCTACAAATTATGAGTCCTAGCCCAAGCGCTGCAGCACTCCTATCTCCATACAAATTAGCGCTACAGCGCCACTTATTGACCAGAGTTATTGACTCAACGCCTGTCCAAGGCTTAATCTTAGCGTTACAGCGCCACCTCCGGTTTTTAGGCAGTCATCATACTAAAATGACCTAAGTGCTTGGAAAGAAAAATCAGACAGCCTCCTTCTTAGTTTTTTAATAGACACAGAGCATATTAGAGAAATAAAAGATAGAAGAGAAAGAAGTTGGTGATTCAAGGAAGACAAGAACATTGCTCCTTCATTGCTCGGATTCTACACGGTGAAGAGAATAGTTAAAGCTTGAATACTTCAAAATAGGACTTTTCTTTATCTAAGTCTTTCATTTATTTGTGTATTATGAGCATGTTGAATACATTGATGATGTTATTTGGTTCTATAGTTATGAACTAATTACATTTCTAGGATTGCAATGTAACCTAATGATTAGTTTAATTGAATTTCTCTTTTATTTATTATAATGAATCATATATGAAAGAGTTATTATATTTCACACTTTATTTATTGATTGCTTGGCTAAGTAATTGATATGATTATTGATTGATATTGAAAAATGGATTTTAATGTTTAACCCTAAATATAGTATCACTTGTTATGATCATTCCAAAGGGAATGAGGGCATATCTTGCATAATAGTATAGGAATATATCTATTTACCTTGTGTGGCCGTTGAGAATTAAAGCTTAGTGACTCTTAGTCTAATTATTTTCACCATAAGAATGTTGTGATTTATTTATCTAGCTAGGGGATTTGCATTTGACCATCGGAAGAGGCTTATGTATACACAGTATTCTCAGTTGACCATTCTTGTGAGTTGTTAGATAATTGGAGAGTTAGGAGATTTTACGAAGCATTAGGGGAGTTGTGATTCTAGCTTGTCATATTTGATACAACTCTTGCTCGCCATTTATAGTTTTAATCATATAGCTATAAACAAACCATATTTACTCAACTGTTTGGATAAGATTGAATTGATACAATTTTAGTATTTGAATAGCCTTAGTACTATTTCTTTGTGGGTTCGACACTCAACTTATTACTGTATTACTTGTTTGACCGAGTATACTTGCGTGTGTTTATTGGATCGTTAAATCGATCAACAAGTTTTTGGCGCCGTTGCCGGGGAACTTAGTATTATTTATTTTTTAATATTAATACTAATTCAAAAAGATCTTAATTTAAACTGCTTTTTTTGTTTAAACTTTCTTCTCAGGTGCTCTTGATTATGTATGACACCTCGCAGGAGTCAAAATTTAATACCTCTTGATATTCTAAATCCAGTTATTATGGTAGAGGAAATTCAAAATTCTATGCGGGATTATGTTATGATGCGCGTCACAGATCTTCAAGCAAGCATATAAAGGCTCACAATTCAAGAAAACAACTTTGAAATTAAGCCGAGCATGATTTAAATGATGCAGAATAATGTTCAATTCGGAGGGATGCCGAATGATGACCTTAATGATCATTTGACCAACTTCATGAAAATCTGTGACACTTTCAAATGTAATGGAGTTTTCTATCAGGCTCAGATTGTTTCCATTCACTCTTCGGGACAAGGTCAAGAGTTTGTTGCATTCACTCCCAGCGGGCTCCATAACCATATGGATTGACTTAGCTCAAAAATTTGTGTCAAAGTCTTTCCTGCTCGCAAAGACTGCAAAACTCACACATGACATCCTATCATTTGTACAAATGGATCTCGAGTCTCTTTATGAAGTTTGGGAGCGATATAAAGATTTGCTGAGAAAATGCCCACACCACAGCCTGCCGGATTGGCAGCAAGTATCGACATTTTACAACGGGGTATCAGGTGCTACCCGATCTAGTATTGATGCAACATCTTGGGGATCATTCATGGTAAAGAATTATAATGAAGCCCATAAGTTGTTGGAAAATATGTTCGCAAATAATTATTTAGTGTCCATCTAATAAGAAATTACCACAGAAGGTAGCAGAAGTTTATGAGGTAGATGATGTGATAGCTTTAACTGCACAATTCGCAGCTCTAGCTAAGAAAATTGATTCCATGGGAGTGCAAACAGTGAAAAGTGTGGCGGCGCCATTTGCGCTGAGTCAGTTCAGTATGTCTCCAACTACGGGCAGTAGCGAAACACCAATGTTCCCGCACACTGCCATCCTAGGTTGAGAAATCACCCAAATTTTTCGTAGAGCAACAATAACAACAAACAATCTTAAGCCTCTGCTCCTAGACCAACATATTCAAATCCTCCTGGATTTCAATCTCAAAATCAACCTCCATAAGGGTCATACCAACCCCCTCCTCAGCAAGAAAAGAAGCCTAGCCTGGAAGATCTCTTCTCCAGATATATAGCTCAGAACGTGACTAGAATTAATAGTCAGGAGGTCTCCATCTGGAATTTAGAGAATTAAGTGGGACAGTTGGCTACTACCCTTAATAACATCCCTAAGGCACCTTGCCGTGTGACACTGAGGTGAATCCCAAGAGGGAGGGAAAAGAATAATATAAAGCACTCACTCTCCGGAGCGGCAAGGAATTAAATGAAAATGGAGGAGAAACATCAACATTACAACCAGAAGTTATTGTAGAGGAGAGCAGTGTTGAGCCTAATAGTGATAAGTCTGGGGGAGAAGAGAATATGCCAAAGGTAACCCCAATACAATCTCCTACTGGTAATAAGCATAGTCATGTAATACAACATGTAAAAATTCAAGGGTCTTGAAGCTTAGGTGGAAGTTTTTTCTGTAGAATAATACTGCACTCCTCTGTCAGTGCTACAGTCTCATAATCCCCTAATTTCTTCTTTTTGGACAAAATGTCCTTCATAAATTTCACATAACTGGGCATTTTTTCAGCACCTCAGTAAACGGAAAAGCCCTATGTGATTTAGGAGATAGCATGAATCTAATTTCATTGTCTATCTACAAGAAGTTGGGGTTGAATGAGGCCAAGCCTATCAGTGTCACACTGCAGTTGGCCAACAGATCCCTAACTTATCCGAAGGGAATAGTGGAAGACGTGTTTATCAAGGTGGAAAAGTTAATCTTCCCCGTTGATTTCATTATTCTGGACTTTAAGGAGGACCGGGAGGTCCCTATTATTTTGGGCAGACCATTTCTAGCTATAGGCAGAACACTTATAGATGTGCAGAAGGGAGAACTCATAATGAAAGTTCAAGACCAGGAGGTGAATTTTAATGTCTTCGATCAGATCTATGAAGTTCCCCAATGCCTATGAAGATTTCTTTCGGGTCGATGCGATTGACAAAGCGGTGGATGAAGTATTCACTGAAAATTACATTTCTGATTCGATTGAGGCTACTTTGACTGGTGTTAGTGATGTGGAAGATCCTACTCATCTCGAGTATGTGAAACTATTAAATGAATACCCACGGTTCACTAACTCAAAATAATATGTTCAACCATTGACAAGACCGAAATCTACATCTGAGTAGAAATCGCCCGTTTTGGAGTTGAAACCTTTACCAAACCATATGCGTTATGCTTATCTGGGAGAATCATCAACTCTGCATGTAATTATTTCTACATTGTTGAGTGAAGTTCAGGAAGGTGAATTATTGCAGGTTTTGAAGAATAATAAAACTTCTTTGAGATGGACACTGGCTGACATTAAAGGAATCAATCCATCCATTTGCATGCATAAAATCCTCATGGAAGATGATGCAAAGCCTAACATCGAACATCAACGCAAACTGAATCCTATCATGAAAGAGGTAGTGAAAAATGAGATACTCAAATGGCTTGATGCAGGAATAATTTACCCGATTTCTGATAGTTCATGGGTAAGCCCTGTACACTGTGTCCCAAAATAAGGGGGCATGATCGTTGTCACTAATGAGAACAAAAATTTGATTCCTACAAGAACAGTGACAGGGTGCCGAGTATGTACGGACTACAGAAAACTTAACAAAGCTGCTCGAAAGGATCATTTTCATCTAGCTTTCATTGATCAAATGTTAGATAGACTCGTAGGGCATAAATTTTACTGCCTTTTAGATGGATACTCCGAGTGTAACTAGATACCTTTCTAGGAAGGCATTATCTTGGGACATAGAATATCTGCTGACGAAATCGAGGTGGATAAGGCAAAATTTGATGTTATCAAAAAACTTCCATCTCCATCTACTGTGAAAGGAGTCTGGAGTTTATTGGGGCACGCTGTCTTCTATCGACGATTTATAAAGGATTTCTCAAAAATCACCAAGCCCCTATGTAGCCTTCTGGAGAAAGATGTTCCTTTCAATTAGTTTGATAAGGCATGTCTAGAGGCATTTGAATTGTTCAAGCATAGACTCATTACAGCACCCGTTGTGGTTGCCTATGATTGGGAATTGTCGTTTAAACTAATGTGTGATGCCAATGATTATGCTATTGGGGCAGTTTTGGGATAGCAAAAGGATGAGGTTTTTTCACACAATATAATACGCCAGTAAAACTCTAACAGATGCCCAACTCAATTGCACCACCACTAAGAAAAAGTTGTTGGCAGTAGTATATGCCTTCGGCAAATTCAGGTCAAATCTCATCGACACAAAATTCATAGTATACACAGATCATTCAGCCATCAAGTATCTTATTTTTAAACTATGTTTGATCAGATGGGTCCTTCTTCTGCAGGAATTTGACTTAGAGATCCATGATAAGAAAGGGACTGAGAATTAAGTGGCAAATCATCTATCAAGGTTGAAGAATTCAGATTAAGCTGAAAATATGATTAATGATTTCTTCCCTGACGAGCAACTTCTTACTATTTAGACTAAAATGCCTTGGTATGCTGATTATGCCAATTTTATTGTGAGTGGTGAGTACTGATGTGATAAAAATATGTACTGCAAGTGCACAGTGTCGAATTGAAGAACTGGCAAGTACAGGTCGAACCCACAGAGACTAGATTAATTCTTTAATGTTTCCTTAATTAATATTTTAGGCAAATTAGAAATAAAAATGGTGGAGAAGATCTTTTTAACTAAATTATGCAAACTATTAATTAATAATGAAAACTATTAATGAGAAAAGATACCTAGGAATTAGAATCCACCAAATATTAACATAATAAATAATTTCTTATTTCCTAAATCAATTCCCTAATTATTTCCCCTTCCCTTTAAAAATAATGATTCATATAATTAATATGGGCAAGCATAAGTTATGAAAAATTCACAGATTAACTATAACTTATCAAAACCTCGCAATCAATATAAAAATCATATGCAATTTATGCGGAGGAAAATATGAAGGTGAAAATAATTAGGCATTAATTTAGGAACGGAAAGAAAATATAGTTATGAAATATTTAGCTTCATCATAATCCTAGATATTAGAAATTTAGCTAGCCATGGAATTAAAAACAAAAATAAATAATATTAGTACTACTATTCGCATGAAATAAGAACAATAATTAAAAAGAGAATTTCTATAATATAAATAAAAGAAAGTTACAAATACTCCCTGACAGTATGTTCCACACGTGATTGGAATAAGAGAAACGACAAACTCTAAATATCTTACTCCCTCCTACACTAGTGAAAAACTGAGAAAAAGAAAATAATAAGTGGTGCCTTTTTCTCTCAAACAAGAGGCCTATTTATAGGGAAAATAACTTTGAACCCTAATTTAGATTCATTGAACTTGGACACTTTGATCATTCCCTTTCCATGTAGAATTCAACTTCCTAGTAGCAATCAACTTCAAAAAAAGATCTTCTAGATATACTTTTCTTTCTCTTGTTGGATTTGAATTGCACTAAGATTGTTCCACCTCTTTCCTTCTCCTTGTCAGATTCTTCTTGGACAATCCTTATATGAATAAGAGCATTAAATATAGCTTGATCACCAAGATTTTTACTTTATTGCAACAACTATTAAATCCTACAAAATAAAATAAAACATATTAATTTAATAAACTAATATAATTAAAAGGACAAAATTAGGGATAATAAAATATATGAATTACGTGTCTATCAAATACCCCCATACCTAGTTTTTGCTCGTCCTCGAGTAAAATAAATAAAAATAAAAATAAAACAAAAATTACAATACCCCATTTTCGTAGGAAATACGATTGCACTTAGCATGTGCAACAAGCCTTTAAACCCCAAGGTTACCCCAAGTGGACGAGTTGTGTCTCGTGAGGGTTTGCAGTGAATATACCCACAAAATTTAAAAATATTTTTTGGGTTCAACAAATTATGAAATTGAAAGAAAACTTCTAAATATTTATGGGCATTATACATAAGCAAGATTAAATTCAAAATCACACTTTCACCTTATCAAAAATACTCGATCTTCATTTTAGACACCATCCTTCATTAAATCAATTTCATGTAATGCATGCATGTGTATGTGATGTAACTCTTAGTAGGGATTTTTATCATGAAAATCAAGCAAACTCTTTTTTTCTTTGTCTTTCTTTTTTTTTCCTTTATTTTTTTTTCTTGACTTGTGCAATGTCTCATTTTCTTAGGCTTTTCAGAGTTACCCATGTAGAGCGAGCGTTGGACCAATGACTCCCAAACCAGATGGCTTTAGGGCACTAGGTGTAGAGACACCCCTAAGGATTTACTAACTCGAGTAACAAAGGCCACAAAATTAGACTAGTCAAGCTGCTTTTATCCATCATACTTTTCAGCGTGAATATCGATGCTTCCCGAGGCTTGGATACCCAGTTATTTCGTTTAATGGATATTGAAACAGTTATTTATTTCTTTTCTTTTTTTTCAACTTTTCTCAACTTCATTTTTTTCATTCTTTCTTCTTCTTTTTTTTCTTTTTTTTTTAAAATTACTCGAATCATGATTTATACCCCACAACTAAGAATTAGTGCAAACGTGAAGTGCAAAAATGCTTGTGAAATCAATTTTAAATCCAGATGGTGTTTCGAACTAAGATTTCGTATCTTATCAACACTTCAAGAGTTCTAAATCTTTCAATCTCACTCATGCGCTTTGCTCCATAAACACTTATTAGAATTAATTCAATTCATAAAAAGTCAAACAAAATTTTTTAATTTTTTAATTTTTTTTGTGTTTTTTTTTCGTAAAAAGAAAAAAAAAATCTAATACAATTCGTAAAAAGAAAAAAAAAATCTAATACAAACAAACTCCCCCCATACCTAAATCATGCATTGTCCTCAATGTATGCAAATGAAGAAAAGAGAACAAAGATATGAAAGAATTGTACCTTGTATGCGGGCCATTTGTTCTGCAAGAAGATGTGGTGAGAAAGAAAACAAATGTACATATCTACAAATTTTATAAATTCTAAAAATTATGTGACTAAAAATGAATGTTACAAATGGATAAGTGAGTGTGAACTTTTCATTATTTTCAGGAGGTCTAGGAAATTGAAAATAGTCAGAATTTTCATCACAGTTATGCTTCAAGGTTACCTCAAGAAAACTTTCATTAAAATGTTCAAATGATGGAAGAGTTGGTTCAAATACATGTTCTAGTTTAGTTGACTTATTTGTAGTGGATCTCAACATCTCATTGACCTTATCTAAATATTCAGATTCATTCCAATTTTGGTCAAGGTGATTTAAGAAAAAATCAATTGGATTTTTTTCAATCAAGAGTCTATTTTCATTTATTTCTTGGGTCATTGACAACTCTTGTATCATGTTTACTTTAATGGGTTGGTCCAAAAAATCACTAGGTGGTTTTTTAGGAATAAGTCTTTCAGGGTATGGAGCTTTAGGCTTATAAACTTTTTCAACCGACTCATCAAATACAACATGATCAATTTTAGGCATAGACTCATAATTTGTAGACTCCTCAAATACGCTTGACTCAAATTGTGTAGAATTGAATATAAAATTTCTATTTTCCTCATTATTTCCACAACCATCAAGATTTTCAAAATTAACCTGAGAGTTACTAGAAAATTCACCCACCTCTTGTTCATTTATTATGGTGGCTAATTGACTCATTTGAATTTCTAAGCGAGAAATGGCTTGGGTAGTGCTTTGCATGAAATTGTTGAAATTATTATGAGATTTCATTAAAGTTTCTATGCTCTTCTCTAAAACGTTAAGTCTCTTCTCACTTTCATTTGATAATTCTTGTGGATATTGAGGTTCTGGATCCGAATATGGATATAAACATGAAAATGGATAAGAATTTTCAAAAGTTGAAAAAATTGATTTACTTGGTACGGATTAAAATTTTCATAGGGTTCTTGATTCCAAGAAAAATTATTATTCCAACTATAATAAAAATCCATTTTTCCACAAATCACAAAACAAATAGACAACTAACCACGAAAGTCGCACAAAAAAAATATAAAAAAAACTAAACTACTATATATATATATTTAAAAAAAAATGGAGATACGAAGTACCGAAGAAAGAGCAGCAACAAAATCTTTATCTTTTCGCTTCTTCGATCCGCTTCAATAATCCTGAAAAAAAATGAGTTAAAACTAATTCGAATAAATAAAAATTAAGGAATAAATAAAAATTAATTCTAGTCCCCGGCAACGGCGCCAAAAACTTGATGTGATAAAAATATGTACTGCAAGTGCACAGTGTCGAATTGAAGAACTGGCAAGTACAGGTCGAACCCACAGAGACTAGATTAATTCTTTAATGTTTCCTTAATTAATATTTTAGGCAAATTAGAAATAAAAATGGCGGAGAAGATCTTTTTAACTAAATTATGCAAACTATTAATTAATAATGAAAACTATTAATGAGAAAAGATACCTAGGAATTAGAATCCACCAAATATTAACATAATAAATAATTTCTTATTTCCTAAATCAATTCCCTAATTATTTCCCCTTCCCTTTAAAAATAATGATTCATATAATTAATATGGGCAAGCATAAGTTATGAAAAATTCACAGATTAACTATAACTTATCAAAACCTTGCAATCAATATAAAAATCATATGCAATTTATGCGGAGGAAAATATGAAGGTGGAAATAATTAGGCATTAATTTAGGAACGGAAAGAAAATATAGTTATGAAATATTTAGCTTCATCATAATCCTAGATATTAGAAATTTAGCTAGCCATGGAATTAAAAACAAAAATAAATAATATTAGTACTACTATTCGCATGAAATAAGAACAATAATTAAAAAGAGAATTTCTATAATATAAATAAAAGAAAGTTACAAATACTCCCTGACAGTATGTTCCACACGTGATTGGAATAAGAGAAACGACAAACTCTAAATATCTTACTCCCTCCTACACTAGTGAAAAACTGAGAAAAAGAAAATAATAAGTGGTGCCTTTTTCTCTCAAACAAGAGGCCTATTTATAGGGAAAATAACTTTGAACCCTAATTTAGATTCATTGAACTTGGACACTTTGATCATTCCCTTTCCATGTAGAATTCAACTTCCTAGTAGCAATCAACTTCAAAAAAAGATCTTCTAGATAGACTTTTCTTTCTCTTGTTGGATTTGAATTGCACTAAGATTGTTCCACCTCTTTTCTTCTCCTTGTCAGATTCTTCTTGGACAATCCTTATATGAATAAGAGCATTAAATATAGCTTGATCACCAAGATTTTTACTTTATTGCAACAACTATTAAATCCTACAAAATAAAATAAAACATATTAATTTAATAAACTAATATAATTAAAAGGACAAAATTAGGGATAATAAAATATATGAATTACGTGTCTATCAAGTACCCTCCGGACTTAATCTATCATTAGAAGAGAAAGTTTCATAAGGACTTGAAATTCTATGTATGGGATGAGTCGTATTTCTTTAGGCAATATGCTGATCATATTCTGGGAAGGTGTCTGCCTAAGGAAGAACTGGATAGTGTTCTTCATCATTGCCACTCATCTCAGTATGGGGGTCATTTTGGCGGACAGAGAATGGCAACAAAGGTGTTATAGTCAGGTTTCTACTAGCCCACTCTATTTAAGGATGCTATGATTTCGTGCTAAAATGTGACAAATGCCAACGAGTTGGAAATTTCTCTAGAAGGCAGGAAATGCCCCTCAACAGCATTTTGGAAGTCGAAATCTTCGACGTTTGGGGTATTGACTTCAGGGGCCCATTTCCTTCATCATTTAGCAATTTATATATTCTGGTGGTAGTGGACTATGTGTCCAAATGGGTTGAAGCTGTTACGCTGCCAACTAATGATGCAAAAGTAGTCCTTCGATTCCTATAAAAGAACATTTTCACACGAATTGGGACACCACGTGCAATTATTAGCGATGAAGGGTCTCATTTCTGCAACAAATATTTTGTAGCCCTTCTCGCTAAATATGGAGTTACTTATAAGACTGTCATGGCATACCATCCACAGACAAGCGGAGGTATCAAACAGAGAGGTAAAGCACATCTTGGAAAAGAACGTTAATCCTCGCAGAAAGAATTGGTCAGAAAGACTGTATGATGCGCTATGGGCGTACTGAACGGCGTACAAAATGCCAATTGGAATGTCGTTATATCGTCTCATCTATGGAAAGGCTTTCCATCTATCGGTGGAACTTGAACATAGAGCCTATTGGGCTATCAAATAGCTAAATTTTGATTTACATTAAAATGGTGAGAAGAGACTCCTTCAGCTGAATGAGATGGACGAGATCCGACTCCAATCTTTCAAAAATGCCAAACAATACAAAGAACAGACCAAAAGATGGCATGATAAGAAAATAATCGAGTGAGGATTTAAAGAGGGGTAAAATGTGCTTCTTTACAACTCGATACTGAAGCTCTTCCTTGGGAAACTGAAGTCCAGATGGTTGGGGCCCTTCAAAATTGCTAAAGTTTATTCGCATGATGATATTGAGGTTGAAGACCCATATTCTACCAGAACATTCAAAGTAAATAGAAAACGTCTTAAGCATTACTAAGGCGGTGACGTCAACCGTCAAAAGATGTCCATTACCCTTGGGGACCCAGTATGAGCCGGGGAGACATAGTCAAGCTAACGACTTTAAAACAAGCACTCAATGGGGATGCAACCCCATTTTAGTATCCTTTTTATATCCTTTTTCTTCATGTAGGCTAATTGCATATTTGTGTAAAATATAGTAGTTTAGTATGAACGTATTAGGTTTGCATGATATTAGGATTGTGTTTGCATAGCGGTGTGTTAATTATAGCTTGTTGATATGCTTTGGTGTATGCACGCTTTATGTTTTGGTAGTTTTATAGTAATATAGTTCATTTTGGTACAATATATGTTTTTGAACAAACTATCAACCTTGTTATAGTTATGTGCTTGTCATTTTGGGATAACTTTTGACAAGATACTTAGGTTCCTTTAGAAGTTCAGTTTTGGCATTCTTGTTGTTCATGATGACTTCTAAGCTTTTAGTTTTTAGTTGTTAGTTAGTTTTATTAAGTTTTCTTTATATATATATGCCTTGTTCTTTGGTCTTGACTATGCATAAAAAGCTAAACATTTTTTTCACTAATGGAAGACAAACGCTGCAGCGCCACTATTTGACCTTAAGGCAGCGCTGCAGCGCCTAAGGTATAAAGCAGTTGTCAAAGTAAGAGCTGTAGTGCCTCTAAACGTTTGGCAGACAGCGCTGCAGCGCCTGATTTTCCTCAACTCACTGGAAACTCACGCTACAGCGCCACTATTTGGCCTTTGCCAAGCGTTACTGTGACGCCCCCAAAATTAGGTATACATCACCCATCTTGGATCGTCAGATACATGGTACATAATTCAAATACAACTTACTAATACAACTGTCGTGTACAATACAACAGAACATAACTGTGAGTTTGAATACAATTATTGTCTACTAGAGATTATACAAACTCAAAAAAAGTCCTCATTACAATCATTAATACACTATTTCACAGAATAGTGAGGACTACTAATGCTATCCTCTGGACCGTCACTCCGTTCCCCGACTAGTCCCTGCTATGTTCTCATTTCCTGAAGAGAACAGTGAAAGAAAGGGTAAGCTCAACTAGTCCAGTAAGAAATATTATGACTAAGATAATGCAGAATAAATTATCATTAGCCTCCAACAATGTTAAACTGATAAAATACAATAGACATCAAGTTTAACTGCAGCGGAACAAGCAATCCATTAAAAGAGTCAAGTAGAGAATTGAATCTACTATCTTTTATGATTTAAAAAGTTTTTCATCACTTTTATCGCTGAGACTCAGCTCAATAAATAATCCACATCATTAAATCATCCCTGCACTACAGGCCAAGGATATTCTTTAGTATTACGACCACGAATTATCCATGCACTACGGGCCAAAGATAATCGTGTTTTCATCAACGGTCCTGATCATGCCATAAAATAATTCATCTTTGCACTACGGCCAAAGAGAATCCATAGCTATAATCATACCAAAAACTATCCATCAATGCACTACGGGCCAATGAGGACTTTTTCCACATCATTTGTAATATTACGGTCATGATTATACCAAATAATCCCTGGTCATAATCATACCAAGTCCATCTATGCACTACAGGCCACAGATGACTTTCAACATAACATAAACATGAGGATGATGACAATGATATAAGAATTCAATAAAACAAGTTCAAGAATTAATTTGTCCAAGAACTACTAACGTTCAAATTGTCAACATGACACTGCTTTGTAGAGTAAAATTCAAGAATGATCAGAAGAATATTTTCATGAAAAGATACTGGATGAAGCGCAAATATCAAGGATATTCTACTAATTTCATGGAGTATAGACGTCAAAACTTTAACCAACTGAGTATAATAAAGAATGGAATAACAAAAGAAATCACCATGCATGCGGTACTTCGCATCGACAGGTTATTCCAATAGAATAATAATAACGGAACCAGGTCAGGTGAAATTCACACCGACAGGATGTTCCAACAGAATAATAAATGCGAAATAATAAATGATGGAACCAGGTCCGGCGTATAGCATAGACAGGATATTCCGACAGAATAATAAAGACGGAATAATAAAAATGGAACCAGGTCCGGCGTATAACACAGACAGGATATTCCGACAGAATAATAAAGACGGAATAATAGAAATGGAACCAGGTCCGGCGTATAGCACAGACAGGATATTCCGACAGAATAATAAAGACGGAATAATAGAAGAATGTCACCAAGTATAGGGTAGACCGCGTATACAGGTTATTCCAACAGAATAATAAGAAATGGAATAACAACAGTTCTCTTCATGAATAAGAAAGAATAACACCCCTTACCGTAACAGAAACTGGATATAGGAAAAGAAAGTTAAGTAGCAGAAAACTTTTCTTCTTTCTCTCTTACAGTTTATCTCTCTAGAGTTTCAGTGAATTCGTAAGAAAATAATAAAGCAATGAGCTTCTATTTATAGGAAAATAGAATGCATAGTAACTAATCCATGAACGGTCCAGATTGATTTACTTTAATCTGACGATCCATATTTAAAGAAAAATCTTTTAAATAAAATATAATATATTCTATTTATATAAAAACATTTTACTATGCAAACACTATGCAAAATACTATGCAACACTATGTAAAACACTATGCAATACTATGCATAATAAAATATAATATATTCTATTTATAGAATAACTTTAATAAAGTATTCTGTTTTATATAAAAAGATGTTTCTGTTTTATTACGTTAATAATACGAATAAAACAAAACGTCATTATCGCTATAATAATTAAAACAAAACGTCATTATCGCTATAATAATTCATATTAATAATCGACAACAACTGAGTCAAACTGAGCGACTTCTTACATAAATATCAATAATCAATACCGTGTGCTACTATGCAACAACGCGTATTACTGTACTTTTACTACCCAGTAGTTCAACAGTATCAACGGTAAAACTTTCGTCGTTATTTTCAATAAAATATTTTGTTCGGGGGAATAGTACCCCGTGAATAGTACTTCGGGAATAGTACCCCGTGAATAGTACCCCGACACAAAAAATACCCCAAATACCCGAGTGAACAATATTAGAGTGAATAGTAATTTTTGTGAATAGTAACCCGTGAATAGTAACTCGTGAATAGTAACTTCGACACAAAAAGTGTCCCAAATACTTGAGTGAACAATACTAGAGTGAATAGTAATTTCGGTAAATAGTAACTCGTGAATAGTAACTCGTGAATACTAATCGGGTATTTTATGACAACTTGTCTACTTTGAAAAATTTTCAAATATGACCCTTAACTTTAAACTTTTATCAATTTAACTATTTACCAAAATAGAAAAATTGAATACTTTTATTTCATAAAATTCGGGGTCTCACAGTTACAACGCCCAATTCAAATTTAAAATTTTTTGCCCAGCACTTCAGCATAGCATACTAAAGGATTACTGGTGCTTCAGCGCCAGTAACAAATTTTTTTTGTTTAAGTCAGGCTTTCACTCAGCAGACACAGCACAAATTCCCCTCTTGATAGCCGAAACTCCCCCAAAAATTCCCCAATCGAAAACCCTCTTGCCCTAGCTCATCATAATCCACTTCTAAGCCTCAATTTGTGCTTTCACAACGGATTCATCACTGCAAGTCTTCGAATTCTAGGGTTCTTCTTCTTTCAGGTATTGGGTTTTCATCTCTTACTTAAGGAATTTGAAATTTTCTTTTGTTGTGGTTCTGGTCATTGCTTGGAGTTCGTTTTGAACTTTTTTTGGCTACTATTTAAGTTATATTCCCCTGCTTTAAGAAATTTTGGGTTTAAGGCACCTAAGATAGAGGCTAGGCAGCTCGGTTCAAGGCAATGCATGTAGGGTGCTCGACAAATTGCCCCAATGATTTTTGACTTAGTTTTAGTTTGATTTGGCTTGGAATGAGTATGCAAGTTTGGCATAGTTGATGTAGTTTGGATTGTTGTGGTTTTTAGTTGGGAAAATTTCTAGCTTTGTGTCGTTTTGGCCCAACTGGCTTATAGTTTAACATTGGAATATAGTTCCTTTGTTGTGGCTTGTCTTGGGTAACATTTTGGCTAAGTTTTTCATATTGTGCAAAGATTTTTCTGAAATTTTTGATATAGCATCTAAGCGTCAAAGACTTAGCATAGGCGGTTCCTCTTCTGTGGCACCTAGATGGGATAACACCAAGTTTGTCAGCGAATAGGCGTGGAAGAAGTTCAACCAAACATTCACCAAAAGAAGTTTAGTTCCTGAACGTGGGATATGACCCGATAACAAGAAAAATGGTCAAATGATGGCGATGATAGTTGAGAAAAAGTTGTCCACTTTACTAAGCAGCCTGAATCGGCTATTATTTTGGTGGTGCGTGAATTCTATGCTAACGCAAATGTTGAGGGTCCTGTGACAGTTCAAGTTCGGGGGAAGATGACGGCATTTGATAGTCAGACCATCAACTCTCTTTTCGCGTCACCCAACTATGACACAAGGATTACTTGGAGCCCGGGCTTCACATTTATGACCTGGAGGATATCGTTAAGCGGCTTTGTAAGCCCGGGACAACCTGGGTAACAAATGAATATAATGGGGAAAAGACTAGTTTCTCACACCAGGAGCTCAGTCGTTATGGCAAAGTGTGGTACAGTTTCATCTATTCCAATATGATGCCTACCGGCCACCATAGTGTGTTACAAAAGAGCGAGCCATCCTGCTATTTGCTATTGTTACGGGACTGAAGGTTGACATTGGGTTTCTCATTCAAGAGTTTATTCGAAAGTCTATAAAGAGCACTACCTCGGGGGGACTATCGCATCCATCACTTATCACCCGGCTGTGCAAACCGGCAACAATGCAGTGAGAGCTAGTTGACATAACTTTGCCACCTATGGTCGTCATTGACCACCACATCATCTCACTTTTCATTGTTTGGAATGGAGCGCAGTCTTATATCCGAGGTGAGGGGTTTCTGTCGGCCACTCAACCGCCTTCATCTGAGGCTGGGCCTTCAACTCAAATTCCAGAGGTTGGTATTGCTTCAGTCAGGCCGCTGGCAGACATTATGGCTTCTTCTTGAGCTTCCTACACCGGAAAGTTGATAATGTGGCATAGAGACAGAACCTATTTGCACAGTATCATGTTGAGTTCGCCAACATAGTTGCCAGTATCTACGCAGCATCTGGTGGCTATAATGTTGATGACATGCCATTCTAGTTCCCTGAGCCTCCTGCTTTTCCAACTTATCCTCCACCATCTCCAGGCCAAGAGGAGGGCAATGATGAGGGCAACGAGGAATGCAATTATAAGGATTTAAAGGGAGATGGAGCAAACTGATAAGGATTTCTACATTTCCCGCCAATGCGGACATTGCCAAATTCAAATTTGGGGGGAGTTATCAGTCCTTTATTGTCTTTTATTTATATTATTATCTATGATATGTTATGAACTGCTAGTATGACAGCTTTTGGTTTAATTTTAATAATATATTTGGCTGCAATTTGGACCGTTATTAATTGCATTCTTGGATTATTATGTATGGATGCATGATTTGCTTATGTTTTTATGTATGGATGCATATTATCATCATGTTTGGATATAGCCATTTTTGGGGATTACATAGATTATCATGTTTTGATTATTCTTGATGATATTCATTTTCTGTGCCATGTTATGGCTTTGCTAAACCCTATTTTGAGCTGTTATTTTTCCAAGGGTTTATCTTTTATCTTTTAGCTTTTGTACCATGTTATAGGTGGTATAGGGTATATATAATTTTGATTATGGCTAATGATAAGCAGGTTGGTTTATGGCTATTTCAAAGTGTTTATGTCAAGCATGTGTGGAAAAGGGCTTAGTTTAAATAATAGTTTGAGACTATTATTGATCCATTTTCTTAGTGAGCACTTGCAAACTGTTGTAGCTAGCTATATTTCAGATATAGTTGTGTGGTTGTTGTTTTGGAAATGCTCTGTTTAACTTAAGTGAATAAAGGTAATAAGGCTTAGATGCTTATACAAGTTTAGGTTTTAATTGAATTATATATATATATATATATATATAATAATAATAATAACAAAAACAACAACAACAAAAAATAATAATAATAATAATAATAGCCTTAGTTGGCTATGCCTGATTGCGTGGCCTTTGTTGCTCGAGTTTATAGATCTTTAGGGGTGTTCTACGCCTAGTGCCCTAAAATCATTTGGCTTGGGAGTAATTGATCGAAAGCTTGTTACATGTGTAACTTAGAATAGCCTAATGTAATTAGGCATTGCACAGTCATGCTTAATTTTGTGTTTGTTATGGTATAAAGAATAAAAGTTTAATTTGGCTTAAGTGTGATTATGTGGCCTTTGTTGCTCGAGTTTATAGATCATTAGGGATGTTCTATGCCTAGTGCCCTAAAGTCGTCTGGCTTGGAGTCATTGATCGAAAGCTTGTTATATGGGTAAATCTGTATAGCCTAATGTAGTAAAGCATTGCATAAGTCAATTTTTATTGTTCTCATGCTAATGCCTTATGATCTTTTCTTGCATAGGTTGTCTTATTCTAGATTCTTATTTTGGTTTGAGTTTAAAGAGTTTAGCGTTTTCATTATGCAATTGATTAAGCGTATTATTATGGGCTATGGCTAGTTAGAGTAGTTGGTATTCACACATACACACAGAATGAATCAGGTGCAATCTTAAGATAGAGATTAATTGATGCCTTGTTCATATCTATGTTGTCTTATTCTCTACGAGTAGTTGTTTTAGGCTTAGAGTCAATAATGCGGGTAGTCATCGTTTCATTGTGCGCGTCTTAAGTTGTATATACATTTTTGACGCTCTTGTTAAGATATTTTTGCTTGAGGACAATCAAAGGTTTAAGTTTGGGGGTATTTGATGAGTGTGATTTATACCCGCGAATCGAGCCTATGAATACTTAAGATGTTGCGTGTTCGTCTTTATTTATATTTCATTTATAGTATATTATGTTGCTTTGCGCTAAAGTGCTTCACTGGTGGTTTATTAGGTCTTTTAATGCTAAAAAGGGCAAAAGAGTCAATAAAATGTAGCTGGGTCTAGCGAGAAAAGCAAGAGAATGGATTGATGGTCCTAGTTTAGTAGTCATAGTAATTCTCAATACATTGTAAAATAATGTGAAAGTTATTGTACTGAGAACTTAAAATATGTGTGTTACTGTATTTTCACGACATTATAATAATTAATTTTTTTGAACTAAATAAGTTGGTGTAAACCCGAATTTGGGGCGTCACAGTGTGTGTTGTTGTATTTTGCTAGACATTATAATAGTTGTAAATATAAAATTTTGTGTTTGTAGTATGTATTATAACAACTCAAATTGGGTGGTAAAGACCCGAATGTGAAGGTGTCACACTTACTTTTTAAATTTATTAGATTTTATTTATTTTTAGGTTTTAGGTAGTATAAATATTCTCTTTGGGTTATTATTATGGAACAACTTCTATTACTCAGATTTATAAAAATTTATGACTTTTAAAGTTAATTTTATCCAACTTTGTGATTTCATGTGATTGTAAAGTTACATAGATTCAATTTCTATGATTGTTTCTATTCTCTATCCGTCTTCCGTTGTGTCAGTGGGCATCAGAGCAAGGATTTTAGCCTGTGAATTGATGGTTGATGAACGTATGCGAGACAACCCACTCCGATGTCAGTGTGAAGGAGAATGATGTCGAGCGAAGCTACTTAGTCTGGGATTACAAGCAATCGTTCGTTCATCTTGGGGACTAGTTAATTAAAACTAGTTGAATCTATCTTTTAATTTTCTATTTACAAAAAAATCAATGTTTCTACCAGGTTGTGTCAACGATGTCCTAATAATTAAAATCTTGCTTTTTTATGATTATAATATATAGATGAATCATGAGATGTGTATAAATCAGATGAATCAAATGAATCTTTCCGATTAAGATGACTACGTTGCCTCTGTATTGCACGCTTTGGTATCTCATCACAGCCTCTTGAAGCTATATGCACTCTGCTTGAAAATTCAATATCATCTTTCCTGTTTAAGTGCAAATTATTACTTGAATGCATTGCACTGGTTGGATCTATAGCACTCAAAGGATTATTCAAATCCTATATTTTGATTTTGTTGAGCATAATGTTAGGTTTGTATATAGCGCGATCACGCAATCAAATTACATAAAAGGTGCGGAAGTGTGATAAAACGAAATTTAAAATTTTTCATACAAACCATCACCATGATCATACTTTGTGCATAATTATCAATCAATAGAAAAGAGATGGAGTTCAGATTCATACCCTTGTAGAAATGAGTTTCCACAGATACGAGTTCACCTCCAATTCGTTTCACGTTCAACTTGAATTCACCGAGTTTGATTCCTTCCTTTGATCAACGTTAGCCACCCAAATGTTTGGCATCTAGAGGCTATCCATCAAGGAAGAACAAGTATTCAAGAAGATTGGTGTTTGGAAAAACCTTAGATTCTATCTCTATAGAATAATGTCAGTACTCTCCCAACTCTTAGAAGTAAAGTGTGTAATATTAATCCATAATAAGACTCATCTTATTTATATATAGATGTAGGGAACCCTCCTAAACTATTTAGGAATAGGGTTTTATTTTAATTAATTAAACTTCTTTAATTAATTATGCTCCTAATCCAATTAAGAATATATAAGAGTACTTTTATTAATTAATTCCCAAACTCCTTTAGAAATTAAATAATAATAATAGTAATAATAATAATAAGACTCATCTTATTAATTTATATTTAATATTTCTAAAATATTAAATAATAAATATTAAGTTATTTAATTTATTCTATAACCATAGATTAAATTAAATATATTTAACTTATTATTACGATTATGCCATTTACTTCTTAAATAAATATTTTTTCTTTTGCGGTGTGACCCTTTAGGTTCTCCATATTAAACTAGTTGTGAATAAATAAATTAGAATAATTCTAATCTTATTTAAATAAATAAATTAAAATATTTAATTCATTTAAATAAATAACATTTATTCTACAACAAGGATAAGCCTCCTTAGCGATCAACGACTTTTCAGATAATATAGATTTCAACATTAATAATAAAAAGAACCCTTGAGTAAATAGTTACCGTACAATTCAATCCTTCCACCATACAATGTCCCAATTAAATATAAGATATAGAATTACTGTCAAGTCTTATTTTATTTAATTCTATGTATTTCAATTCCTAAATGCACGACTCCAAATAATGCAAATTAGAAAATCATTTTTAATTTCATTTTGTCTTGGTCAAAGACTACTGGGTTGCCATTTATCGAATTACATAGGACATTCTCTCATTTTACTATAGGCGATAGATTCTTTGTTTGATCATTCATTATCTCCATGTATAACTTATTGCACCCAAACATACCCTTTGATATACCCTAAGGTTCTTAAGGGACATGTCAAAATATAACTCGTCATACACAAGATACTATGATGATCTCAAGTCTAAGGATCACTTGTACCACTATCACTACATGAATTCTTATTGACAAACAAGTAAAACTCCATTAGGTATTCCTTAGCGAACCATGTTCAATAAACTTATTCTCCAATAAGCACCTACATACTTGTTTTAGTGTCTCCACACAAATGATTATGAGATCAATCATCATCATCCAATGAGCATGAGATCAATCATCATCATCCAATGAGCAAGCAACGTATGTATCAATCTATATGTATTCACTAATCCCTTTTTTTAGTAATCCAACGATTGGGAACAATTTTAGTTTGTGAGCTATCTAAGAATTTAGATTTCATTAGCATAATCATCATCATGATACTAAAAGCATTGCTCAAAACTATGGGTTTATGACATATTATAATACAATACCATGTAGATAAATTAAAAGCCTTTAATTAAACAATTCTTTTATTAATAAATAAATAAGATTGTTACAAAGTATATATTTTATCATTAAACATGATTGGCTTGTGTGCATACTACTTTCACATAAGACCAGATGCATCTTTTCTCCAAGCTAGTCCCTGTTTCCAATCACAAGTTCACCAACAAAGGTACTAAGTTTAGGCATATTACAATTTACAACCTCTTTTTTTGTAAATTATATTTGGGTACCTCAAATTTTGATCATTCGCAATTTAACCTCTTGACTAATATATATACTTAAAGCAAGCCTCAAGTATTGTACATCTTAAGATCAAAATTTAGTCCTTATATCTTGTTATTAAAATTTCTAGAGCTACAAAAGAAATTTTTTTACAAGTTACGGACAAAAATTATTATCTTAAAGATAGATGTGATTTGTTGGAGTATGAAATTTATGTACGTCATCGTAAACACTTATTGCCCGAATATGATGATTTTTTTGGAGGAATTAAAAGAAGCACATTATAGACTTACCAAGTCGAAACATCGGTATCAAGTTGAGAAAAATAGAGATCGAGAAGAGCGTCAAAAGCATATTTCTTTTTTGATTAATGATTAATCTCAATTTATACGATATTCACATCCTTATGTCGCGATGACTCCAAATCATAATCCTTCTCAACTATTAAGTTTGGATCGTCTTTAACTATAATTGTTTCTTCAACTACCTCATTTGTGTCTTTCACGCTTTCTACTAAAAGGGACAAATGTACATGTCTGAGAAATAGGATTGATGACACTACAACTTTCATGAAGATTTTCTGTGCAGTCAATCAAATTCTTGCAACACCTCCTAACTTGATATTACTTTATTTTAAAATTTGAGGTCAAATTTTTTTCAAAGAAAATGGGAATGACACGAGGAGAATTATCTGCCAAGATTCGATATAATTTATATTTTGGTATTTATGGACAATTTAAATATTTAATGTATTTTTATTTATTGTAGTAGTCATGTAGGTTTAATTATTTGGGCTCGTTTATGTTTTGGGCTTTTTTTAAGGTTATTGTATTTTATTTATTTGTAGGGTTTAGGTAGCATAAATAGTCTCGTAGGGTTATTATTATGGAACAACAACTTTATTACTCAGATTTATAAAAACTTGTGGTTGCTTATAGTCAATTTTATCCAACTTTGTGAATTCATGTGATTGCAAAATTACAAAGATTCAATTCATATAATCTTTCGTTGTGTCAAAAATTGATGCGATTCAGTTGAATTTCAAAAAAAAGATTACTTTTATGTTTTAGATAGGTTATAAATTTCATAATTGTAATTTCTAATATTAAATGAACTCATATTAATTTGAATTAAAAAATATCTTAATTTGAATTTAAAATGTCAAAGTTGTTCATATATTTTAAAACAAAAATAATATACTCCCACCGTTCCAAATTATAGATCAATACTATATATAAACCCGCGCGTTGCGGCGGGATTATTCATTTTGTTAATAATAAATTTAAACGTGCAATTAATAAATTAAAATATAATAAGAAGATGGTAGATTGTTGTGCGGTGATCAAATTTTGGTAGCATATGTTACATAGAGTTGGATAAAAGTTTTGTGCGCAAATACATATCCAAGTATAGAATTAATCTGATCACTAAACCCCAAGACATTATATAACAGTTGTGTGTGTGTGTGTGTGTGTATATATATATATATATATATATATATATATATATATTAATTTCTTGATAAATTTTTTTATAATGTAACCAATAGAGTTAAAAATGGGTAACTCTTTCATTCTAAAACACTAATAAATATTTAGAAAGTGTAATGCACAATGTCATACATAACACAATGTTATAGTTAAAAAACAAATACATTGTCTCATTAGTTTTTTATCTATTTTTGGGAATTGTAGAGGCACTCACAGTATTACCATAATGCCAAAAAAACTATTAATGATGATAAAAATGATTTATCGGATACTAATACTTAACAAATCATGCAAAGTTACAATCCAGATAATAGAATACAATAGATATTGAAGAAACCATAAATATAAAGACCATGAGATATAGTCCACAAACGCTCCCATTGAATGCACTGTCACCATAATCTGAAGGTCTCCATATAACTCATTTGCATTTTCAACAGTATCATGAATTGTTGCGTAATAGTTGGTATGTATTTATAGAGAGAAATTAGCTAGGTTAAATAACGGAGAATAATGATAATAGCTCAATTTCGGCTGAATGACACTTCTGTCTATTCAAGTTGCCACCCACTTTCAAAATTGTCCCTAAAATTCAATTTTGATCAGTTAGGTCCTTAAAGTGGTATTTTGTTGGCGTTTCCGTTCCGCAAGCCCAATTTGACCTCAACCCGACCCATTTTGACCAAACCAGATCAAGTTTGACCCAACAAAAAATTTAATATTTTAAAATATAAAATTATTTTTAAAACAATAATTATATTTAATTTTCTTATGTAATTCTTTTGTATCTATATTTTATGAAACTTTACTCATTTTTGAAAACATAAAAGTTTCTCATATGTTTTCCTTATAATAATAATAATTATCTTTATAACTTTTTTAAAATAATATTTTATTTTAAATATAAAAATAAATATTATTTTAAAATATTAAATATAATTATTATTATTTTCAAAAGATATTTTATTTTTAAATATTAAATATATATATTTTAAATGTTAAATATAATTATTATTTTAAACTTATTTTAAAAATAATTTTATATTTTTAAATATTAAAATTTTGGGTTGGGTCAAACTGGATCGAGTTGGGTCAAAATGGGTCGGGTTGAGGTTAAATTGGGCTGAATGAACGGAAACGCCAACAAAATATCGCTTTAAGGACCTAACTGACAATAATTGAACTTTAGATACGACTTTAAAAATGGGTGGCAAATTGGAGGGACATAAGTGTCATTCTGCTGTAATGATAATATCATAAAGTAGTGATTTTAGAAGATAATAATTAAATTAAAAAGGATAATATCAGAACAGTTGACATTACCAAAATAATTTAGATTTGTAGTGATTTAGGAGATTATAAATTCAAAATATTAATTTGGAATTAAAAATGTAGTGATTTTAGGAGATAATAATTAAATTAGTAATGATAATATTAGAACAGTTAACATTATCAGAACAGATTAAATTTATAGTGATTTATGGGATTATAAAATTAAAATATTAATGTGGGATTTAAAAATAGTGATTAATAATAGTTAAGTAGCGATAATATAAAAACTAGAGTAATGGATGAGCACATTAATTAGGTAGGACATGTGTTTTGTTAAGGGTCTTAAGGAACATTAATTAGACAGGACAAGTGTTGAATTTTGAAAATGACAAATGTCAAACTATAGTGTCATGTACTTGGTTTTAGTATATTTAATAAATTGACTATTTAAAAGTGAATTTGAGAGTGACAACTAATTCTACCTAGGCAAGGGCCTAGGAGTCTAAATAAATAAAAACAAACACCGAGTGTACTACTCTCTCAATTCATAAAAGATTATCGCTTTAGAAGAAAAAATTTATTTTAAAAAGTTTGTCGTTTATAATTTTCAAGAAGAATAAATTATTTATTTTCCTATATTACTCCTACCTTCTTTCATTATCACAGAAAATTCTCTTTCTTATATTAATAATTTTTAACTTCCCATAAAGGGATAGTGATGAAATTTCAAATAAATTTTATTTAATAAATAATATTTTTTTAATCCATCTATAAAAATCTTAAACGACAATAGTTTAGGAACGAAGTTAGTAGTAAATTCTTAATTACTTATCGGGCCCAGAACCGTTTAATCTGCCGAGATATTGACGAAACAATTTATACCTAAGAAAACCAATGTAAAGTACCAAAAAGCCCCCCCAGAGAATAGAGATGTTAAACTAGCCGTTGGAAGTCCAAATTCAAAATTCCATCAGTCACTTTATTATTTGTCTTTAAACTTCCATTTTCATTTTTGTCCTTCTCTCTCCAAACTTCCATTTGTAAACGCGCCTTTCTCTCTCTATTTATCTCTTTCGTTGGTCGGATTTGATTTACTTGGATCTAATTGCAAGTCAAATTTCCTCTGTTTGTGATTTCCGTAAGTATTTCCTTTCCTTCTTTACAATTTGTTTCAAGTGGAATTTGATGCTGTAATTTCGTTGAATCTATTGTATAATCTATATACTTTCCTAATCTGGACAATTTTCCAATTGTGTATGTAGTTATATACACAGATTGATCTAAAGATGCTTTAATTTTTGAGTTTGGGATAGAATAAGCTGAAATATCACAGAATCTATGCTGAAATGGAAAATATTAAAAACTCAGCTATATCACCTAAATTGTTTAATTAACACTCTGAAAATATACGCAGAAAAATATGGAGTAATTTTTGTATGAAATTAGCTAAAAAAAAAAAGAGTTATTTTATTATGTTGTTGGGTTCTAATTGTTAGGTTTTAGCTTACCCAAATTTGAAAATTTTCATCTACTACGGATTTACCCATTTGTTTAGTCTGCTTCTTTCAATTGATCCTCTGCTTAATTTGTGAGAAAACTGCAAATCATTCCTAGCGAATTATTGAAAGTAACCTGTTATTTGTTATTTATGATAGACAAAGCCTATCTTGATGCATATTCGGAAATTCATAGCTTTTTTCGTTAAATTAGACTAATTTATGATTGGCCTCAAGCGGTGGAGCAGCTGATTTCTAAAGTTATGTATAATGAATAATTGTAACCAGCCTGTTTTTTGGTGTTTCCACAAAAAAAAAAAAAATTAAAAACAAAACCTAAATTTGATGGATCTCATTTGCCAATAACTAAAATTGTTTGTGCTAAGTTATTTTTTGTGTGTTAATATCCCATTTTGAGATTGCTCATTTAAATTATACACTCATTTGTGATTGGTCTCACGCAGATTGAATTGAGGGCAGCTAAATTGTCGAGTAATAATTTCATATAATCAAGATGACAGTCAGAAACCCTGGTACTCCGGTTTCAAAAATAGATAGGACACCCGTATCCACTCCTGGGGGGACTAAAGTTAGGGAAGAGAAGATTGTGGTAACAGTAAGGTTGAGGCCTTTAAATAAAAGGGAGCAATCAGCAAAAGACCAAGTGGCCTGGGAATGTGTTGATGATCACAATATAGTATACAAACCGCCTCCTCATGAGCGCCTAGCTCAACCAGCTTCATTCACATTTGGTAACTACACAACTCTCAGCTTCATAGCGTTATTGCTAAATGTTTGTATTCGACTATGTAAATTCTTAGCAAGTAATGTTTTTCTTCAGATAAAGTCTTTGGTCCTGCTTCTTTGACTGAAACGGTTTACGAGGAAGGAGTTAAGAATGTTGCTTTGTCTGCTTTGATGGGCATCAATGGTAAAACATATCTTTCTAGATAATCTATTTATTTTCGTGTTTATGCTTCCCTATTTTTTGTTATCTCTTTCATTACTGATAATCACTAATCCCTCATTCTCCAGCAACTATATTTGCATATGGTCAAACTAGCAGTGGAAAGACATACACAATGAGAGGAATTACAGAGAAAGCTGTTTATGACATATACAACCATATAATTAATGTAAGCTACATTATAATCTCATATAATTACAGAACTGGGCGTGGACAAATATTGTCACTGAAAATTATACTGTAAAAAATATCCATCTGGGTGAACTGCTTCAAATGTGATATTTAGATTTAGTTGTGTGGTAGAAATATCAAGACTTTAGCTCAAGAAAAGCAAGTACATATGTTATTCTCCTGTTTCTTTCCTCCTATTCTGCTCTCTATGCAGATTTACGAGACATCTGCAGTCTTGTTTTCTACACTCTTGCTTATGTTTCCTAGTCTCTTTGTTTTTCGAACTATGGAAGCTAGATGTATCTAAATATTGACATTGAATGAACTAGTGGAGTTTGATTTGTTTATTTTTCGTGTCAAAACAGACTCCAGAGCGAGATTTTAGAATAAAAATTTCTGGACTCGAAATCTACAATGAGAATGTCAGGGACTTGTTGAATTCAGAATCTGGGCGTAATCTCAAGCTTCTTGATGATCCAGAGGTAAATTTAGGCAAACATAGCATATCTGTGTGAGTCAATTACTTTTCTGCTTTCTACCCTACCTTATTTAAATTTCTTATAAACCCCGATGCAGAAAGGAACTGTGGTTGAGAAGTTAGTAGAGGAAACAGCAAATGATGATCAACATTTAAGAAATTTGATCAGTATTTGCGAGGGTAAGGAATAAGCTTTGAATCCGACTTGGCTAGGACTTCATCTTTTTGTTGATTGGTTGAGATTATAGTAGTTGATTTTTGATTTCCTGTACATTTTGCAGCCCAAAGACAAGTGGGTGAAACTGCCCTAAATGATACTAGCTCACGGTCACACCAGATAATAAGGCTGGTTAGTTAAATAGCGTAAAATGCTGTTTGATGCTTGCAAATGATAATGTGGCAACTCATTATAATTATTATGCTTGCATGCAGACAATAGAAAGTACACTCCGTGACAATTCAGATTGTGTGAGATCTTTTGTTGCTAGCTTGGTATGCAAAACAAACATTTCCTCCTAGTCATTTAAAAATAATTGAAAGAGTGATGATAAAGTCATGAGAATAACTGTTTACATTGATGTTATATGCAGAACTTTGTAGATTTAGCCGGAAGTGAAAGAGCCTCACAGACAAACTCAGATGGTGTTAGGCTCAGGGAAGGTTGCCATATTAACCTCAGTTTGATGACTCTTACAACTGTAATCAGGAAGCTTAGGTATGTATTTACTTGTAGCCTCTGTTTGCAAACTGAACCATCAAGGTAAAATCAAAGGCTGATTTCATTCTGCGAAAGGAATGCTGCTTTCCTTTGACAGTTTATGCAATTATTATCTTTATGGGTTTTTTTTTCTTCCTAATATTCCTATAGCTAGTCCTTTCATTTAAGTTTCTCTATTGAGAAGGAACAATTAACTAGTTGGGGTGTTATTTTGTTCATATAAAGTGGTATGAGAATGGTGAAGAATATTATTATCTCTGTATTAGAGTCAATATAATGAGAAGGAAACTATGGAGTGGTGGTTATCATTTCGTAGAAATGAAGTGCTATTGGAATAGTGAATATAGGTGTTTCTAGGAACTAAAAACCACTGCTTATTGATGTGTTTGGTATGACTGTATTATATTGAGTCACAGTGCATTAATGAGACATCCTCCTCGATTGACCTGGAACATTAACATATCGCACTGCTTTTATTTCCATAGTAGTTTAGTGCATATTTACAATTCTTCATGGAACTTCTTTTCATCGAATAAACTTTTAATCTTATTGATTATTGTTTATTTCTTGGTAGTGTTGGAAAAAGAAGTGGTCATATACCATACCGAGACTCAAAGCTCACACGCATATTGCAGCACTCACTAGGTGGTAATGCGCGTACCGCAATCATTTGCACTTTGAGTCCAGCATCCAGCCATGTGGAACAATCTCGGAATACTCTTTTCTTCGCTACCCGAGCCAAGGAAGTGACAAACAATGCCCAAGTGAACATGGTATGAACTATTTGTATTTGTTCATGTTCTACACTGTCGAGAAATTGCACACTACCTTTTCTTTGAAAAAGATTAAACAAACATAATGGAAATGTTTTGTTTTATGAAAATTATAATCAGGTTGTTTCAGACAAACAACTTGTTAAGCATTTGCAGAAGGAAGTAGCCAGACTAGAAGCAGAGCTACGCACGCCAGAGCCATTGAGTGAAAAGGATTACAAAATTCAGCAGGTACACCATCACTTTTGTCCCCCCTGTTTTGTTTTAAAAATTTATTGAAGTATCAAAATTTACATGGGCTACGAACCATTTTAATTACTTAGATGGAGAAGGAAATTGAAGAACTGAGGCTTCAAAGAGATCTTGCACAGTCTCAGGTTGATGTGTTGCGTCAAAAACTTCAGGAGGAACCACAGGTCTCTCTCTTTCCTACACACATACATGCTCTCTCACACAGTTTGTTTTAAGTTTTTTTCTTTGCTTAATGTTCGAAACATAATTCAGGTTTTGAAGCCAATTGAGTCTCCCAGTCCAGTGGTGAAAAAGAGTCTTTCTTTCTCTGGGACTTTATCACCAAACCTTGCTGGCAAGGTACCAGGCCGTTTCGATAAAATCAGAAATACAATGGGAAGGCAGACCATGAGGCAATCATCCACTGCTCCTTTCACACTTATGCATGAGATTCGAAAACTTGAACACCTCCAGGAGCAGCTTGGGGAGGAAGCAAATCGAGCACTAGAAGTACTACAAAAGGAGGTGGCTTGTCATAGACAAGGTAACCAGGACGCTGCAGAAACAATTGCTAAGCTACAAGCAGAAATTAAGGGTATGTGTGCTGTTCGACCAGCTCCAAAAGAAGTTGAAGTTGAAAGTGTTGTTTCGGTTAACAAAAGTATTAGTGCTAACCTCAAGGATGAAATAACTAGACTTCACTCACAAGGAAGTAACATTGCTGAGCTCGAGGAGCAGCTCGAAAATGTTCAGAAGTCTATTGACAAATTGGTTATGTCACTTCCAAGCAACACAGATCAACAGTGTCATGGTGAAGCAGCTTTGAAGACCAAGAATCATTCTAAAAAGAAAAAGTTGCTTCCTCTAGCTTCAAGCAACACTGCCAACCGGCAAAACTTCATAAGATCTCCATGCTCACCTCTATCATCTACTAAGCAAGTATTTGATTCTGAGATTGAAAATAGAGCTCCAGAGTTTGACGACGCTTTGTCCAATGATACTCTATTGGTGTCTGAAAAAGAGACTCCTACGAAGAGCGAGGATGGTGGAGACGTCTCATCGAAGGAAGGTACTCCATATCGACGTACAAGTTCTGTTAACATGAGGAAAATGCAGAAGATGTTTCAAAATGCTGCAGAAGAGAATGTAAGAAGTATAAGAGAATACGTGACAGAGCTTAAAGAGCGTGTTGCCAAGCTGCAATACCAAAAGCAATTACTCGTTTGCCAGGTAACTTGGATTTTTTTTGTACATCTCCACTAAAATTTTCCACTATGCTCAGAATTTTTTATATTATGTATATTGGGAAGAAAAAAAAAGATTGATTTAATTCTTTGCTACCAGGTAATAACCTTGGATTTTGGTGACTCTCCACTAAAATTTCACAACTATGCACAGAGTTATTTATATTCTGTGTATTGGGAGAAAATAAAAAATATTGATTCAACTCTTTTCTACCAGGTACTTGAGCTGGAAGCTAATGAAGCAGCAGGGTATGACTTAGAGAATGATGATAACATGGCTGAAATACAAGAGGAGTCTCCAATTTCCTGGACTGTGAGTTTTAGGGAGCAAAGGCAGCAGATCATTGAACTATGGGATGTGTGTTATGTCTCAATAATCCACAGGACTCAGTTCTACTTGTTATTCAAAGGAGACCAGGCTGATCAGATATACATGGAAGTGGAACTTAGGCGATTAAATTGGCTGCGACAGCACTTGGCAGAATTTGGCAATGCAAGCCCACCTCATACAGGAGATGAGCCCACAATTTCATTATCTTCAAGGTCCCCCCTCCTCCCTATTTCCTACTTATTGAGAAATTTCTTACTTTAAGTTTCCTTAAGCAAGATATGTCAGCTAATATGGCCTAATATTTATGTTTTATGTGCTGTTGTGTAATAAAGTCTAAGAGCATTGAAGCGCGAAAGAGAGTTTCTTGCAAAGAGGTTAACTGCTCGTTTGACAATGGAGGAAAGAGAAGCTTTATACATGAAATGGGATGTTCCGCTAGAGGGGAAGCAGAGGAAAATGCAGTTCATAAACAAGCTATGGACAAATCCACATGATGCCAAGCATGTACAGGAGAGTGCTGAGGTAGTGGCAAACCTAGTAGGTTTTCGAGAGACTGGAAATATGTCAAAAGAAATGTTTGAGCTAAACTTTGTGTTTCCATCTGACAAGAGACCATGGATTATGGGCTGGTCCAACCAAATCTCAAACCTTCTTCATTTGTGAGAAACCATAATTCTTTTTTTTGTATTACATTCTTTACTGTATATGGTACTTGGACAATCTGTTGATACATCTTCTTCTGGATGGAAGAGGATTGTTTTTGGCTTTTTAAATAACATGTTGAGTATATTTTGTCTGTTTGGAAGCTTGGTTCTGATTTAGTATCATTTTCTTTATACTTCATTATTTTTTGTCACTTTAGGTCAAATTTCTTACCGACAATATAGGATACATATATATATATATATATATATATATATATATATATATATGTAATGATAGTTAATGCTTTAACATCAGATTTTATGTTTTTGGCTTAGCCTTGGAGCTAGTTCAGTTGTTTTTTTCAAAATTTTGAATCAATAATTCTACTTTATGTCATTTAATTCTTGTTGGAAGTACGTTTTGACAGTCATTTTGTTGGAATAATAATTCATTATAAACTTTTCCATTAGTACTAGTACAAAATAGACCACACTACCAAATTCAGGATAATATAGCAGTTCTCTCCATTAGACATGAAGCTAAAAGGAAGAGTGTTATTATTGTAATAAAATGCCCCCATATAGGCTATATAGTTATATATATACTCTTTATCTCTATCTGTCTTTAACACTTGGGGTAAGGAACCTTGCAAGTGCTAGCAACCTTCCTGGCATTTGGGGAGTTAACAAGCTTCTTAAGACTAGGATTCTTGAGGTATTGGCAAAGGCAAGGCTTTTGTTGAGTTATCTTAGTGCAGCAAAGCTTTGATGGTGACTTTGATGACGTGATCGCGCTCGCGCAAGGGGCCAGCTCAATTGGGTTGCAAGTGACAGCCACCGCGAGATGCCCTTCAGACAAGAGCAGCACTACTAGCACAGCACACACTGCAATGCATGGTGTTGCCTTCATTTTTCACTTGCCTGAAGCTTGAAAAGATAGCCAAAAATGTTGGGGAGTTTTTGAGGTAATTGGGATATGTTGTTGCATATATGGTTTCAGTTGAGTGTCAATTTATAGATGGGAGTTTGATAAGAAGAGCCCATAGGAAACAAGTGCCACTGCCTCAGGAATGACTTTGCATGTGCACTTTCAACTTTTGGCATGGTGCCTCCACATAATATTTAATTTGTCTTTGGGAGATCCATCAATAGTTGGTCCTAATGATTAAGAATTCCATTTATAATCACTAATGTTATGTGCTGCCTTCAGTGGGTTTGAAAATTTTACATTCCATACCAATCTCAATTCCATATCATCTCATCAATTTTGAATTTTAAAAATATTTTAAATTGACTTATATAATTTTTGAACTGTGAGAGATTACTCGATAATATAGACTTTATATTCATTTTTTTATTAATGAGAAAATAACTATATATATTCTATTAATTAAATATAGCAACACTATTATTACTAGTAGTCTAGCACACGCGATGTGTCACAAAATATGCCATGCTCTTCAATCATACGAGTATATTGCTCTTCATATTCATTATACCAATCTCTCTAGGGTCAAAAGATTTTCGAAAATAATAATGTCCCAAATTGTTGGCGTGCCTTAATAATCATCATGATATATTCTTCACGATTAAAGTTTTACATAATTACGCCCTCCTTCAAAAATAATTACCGTTGACTTTTTTAGAATAATAATTTATAATAATTCAGGTGTAATCTGAGTTTGAACAAAAATCATAACATGTCAAGTACACTTGGTAAACGAACGGGTCGGGCTGGACCGGGTCAAGCGTGGATCGGATCAAAATAGCTCAGGTTTTAATGGGCTGAATTTTTAAAACTCGTGGCTTGGGTTGGGCCGGGTCGGGCCGGCCCGCGGGTTTTTTATTTTATTTTATTTTTTTGCAAAATCTTGTAAAATTAAATTTTTTTTTAATTCAATTTAATCTTAGCGAGAAAAAAAATTAACTAATAATCATGTACAGAATTTTATCAGCAATTGCATGTGATGATGTTCTAATTTCTATGCATGGAAGCTAGTGTGTGAAATTCTATCAGTACATAACTATCCTAATTCCTAATTAATAATGATATGCAGTATTATTAATTAGGGTAGCTAAACATGCAAGCCTATGTTTTTGGCACCTAACCCATTATATTAATTAATTAGTTTAAAGATTGAAGAATATAAAGGATATAATAAGTTGTTTAACTACTTTAATGACGTTGAATTTTGTGTTTTTTTTTGAAGTGAACAAAATTACTTGACATGAAATATGTTTGATCATTGCTGAAATTTTTAGATATCAAATGATGTTCAAATTTATGTAATATTATACCCCCTTTATTTCATAAAAAAAATATTAGAATTTCTTTTAATTATTAATAATGATATAAATGACATAATATTCAAATCCAAACATATAATCACCCTATGGGGTCATAGGTCTTAGTTAAATAGATTGGTGGTATAAAGATCCTTTCAATTTAGTAGTAGTACTAACCAACCCAAAACATATAAAAAAATTACTAAATAAATGATTTTCAGTATCCATAAATTTTACTAATCTATCTAATAAAATACAAATTATTTTGAATTTCCCGCTCACTCAATAAATCATCTGGGCCGTCCAAAGTTTGGGATAAATTCCACCGTTCATACATCTATCTAATAAAATACATATATCTATCTAATAATCTAATAATCTATCTAATAAAATACAAATAATTTTGAATTTCCCGCTCACTTAATAAATCATATGGGTCGTCCAAAGTTTGGGATAAATCCCACCGTTCATACATCTATCTAATAAAATACATCTATCTATCTAATAATCTATTAATAATTTAATAAAATACAATTGGCTTTAAATTTTTCGCTCACTCAATAAATTATTTTGGTCGTTCAAAGTTTGAGATAAATCATATTGTCCATACAGTGCCGGAGGCACGGGACCCAGCTAGTATTATGATATTATATCATTCTTACCGTACAGTCTATTTAACCAACTGCTATATCATACTAATTTGATGAAGTTTGGTACCAAATTGTCCACCCCTTTAAATACACCATTTTATTAGTAATATAAGTTATTTTAGAGTTGTGCATAAGCATTAAAAAAATAATTGTATAATAGTATAATTTATATTTTATAACATAATATTTTGAAGGTTGCATTAAAAATAAAGTTGTTGTAGCTTAGTTGGTTTATACTTTTATTTATCTACTTACAAGTCTTGTGTTCAAGCCTCATAACCAACAAGTAGCAATTTTTTTTTAAAAAAAATAACTCACGGGCCGGGCTGGGCCAAAATGGCCCATATTTTTTTGGGCTGAAATGATGCGGCCCATGGCCCATGTTTTTTTGGGCGGGCCGGCCCGCGGGCCTGGGCCTAAATTACTAGGTCTAATGTCAAGGTCCAACGCATTGTCTCAATATTATTTTATTGCGTTATTTTATCATTCAAAAAATTATGAAAATACTATTGATAGTAGCTCGGGTATTATATGTTAAATAACCAACTCATATAAAAGCTTAAGCTATTAGATGGAGGGCCTAACAATGTATATTATACTAACATTATATATGTATCTAATTATCCCACATGCTACAATGTAACACTTAGGTAGGGTCGAGCAAAAAAAATCGAAACCCGAAAAATCGCAAAGCCAAACTGAAAAATCCATAACCAATGAAAATTAAATATAAACCCAAATCGGAAAAAATTGAACTGCACAACGATTACTAGCGGAAAATTGCACAAAGTTAACCAAACAACACTAATATATATATGGGAAAAATGTATGTGCACAGCTGTGTATTACACAGTTGGCTATAGCGACGGTTTTTTGGGCTATAACGACAGTTTCACCTGCCGCCATAGATATTCTGGGCTATGACGACGAATCATCCGTCGTCATAGCCCAAAAATTCGTCGCCATAGTTCTACTGTGTAATACACAGCTGTGTATAAATATATATATACACGTATATATAGACACACATAATCATATATATGATAAAACTCTTTTATATGATTACTAACTTAATAATAGAAAGTGCATTCACGAACGAATTAATTATCTATAGGTCGTAAGCTTTTTAGTTATTTATATAATTTTGCTTCTACTTGTTCATATTATAGTTTGCTTATTTACTTTTTTTATTGTTTGAATAGTATATTAACCCCACAAAAAATCGTAACCCCAAAATAGAATCTGTTAGTAACTGAACAGTTACAGTATCTTCTATAATATTAGCGGCGCTATACAATTTGGTTACGACTATACTTGTATAACCTCTTTTCCTCTCCAAAACTTGAAAGTCTTGAACGCAAAAAAGAGAGCCCTATGGGCAAACCATTATGAAGAGTTTCATTTCTTTTTGAAAAATGGAGCATTAGGTAGGTATACTATGCTTTATCATGTTCTTATATGCATGCAATGGGCCCACCACCTCAACACCAAATTCACCATGCCTTTCGGTGATGTTATGGTGATGTTAAGTTGTTGATCATATCATTTCTCATTTCATGCCATGTGTACGTTTCAACTTATCATTAGTCTAATCTTATTTCGACTTGAGGCATTATTGACTTCTTAATGTTCCCAATAATCAATCTATCTATATATTATAGGCTTAAATATAAATTAATAACCTAAATTATATGTCATATTTCACTTCGGTTATTCATTTTTTAATTTTATCAATTAGATGATTGATGTGACGTTTTCAAAATAGGTATACAACACCCATTCTGAATCGCCAAATACATGGTACAGAAAGCAAACTACAACTTCAATAATACAATTGTCGTGCAAAATACGATAACACATACTATGAGTTTAAATACAAATATTGTCTTTTAGACAATATCAACACTCAAATAAGTCCTCATTACAATTATTCATACACTATTTTATAGAAATAGTGAGAACTGCTAAAACATCTTTCTAGAACCACCACTCCATACCCCGACTCGATCCTGCTATGTTCTCACCTCCTGAGAAGAAAAATGGAACAAAAAGGAAAAGGGTGAGATCAATTAGCCCAGTAAAGAATATTATGACTAAGATAATATACAACAAATTATCATTAGTCTTCAACAAGGAAAAATCTGATAAAATATAATAGACAACAAATTTTAGATCAACAACTGCAGCGGAAACAGCAATCCATTAGAAGAGTCATGTAGAGAATGAATTCTACTATCTTCTAAGATTTAAAAGTCCATCATCAATATTTTATCCCTGTAACAACAATCAATAAACATCTTTAATCAAATATTCATCTTTGCACTACAGGCCAAAGATATTCATTTATATCACTAGTTGGTCATGTTCATCTCAACACCTGCTCATCTTTGCACTACGGGTCAAACATATTCATCAGTTAATCATTCATCTTTGCACTACATGTCAAAGATATTCAGTAATATCATCATTTAAGACTGAGGATGATGAAAAATATTTTAAAGAAAACGAATTCAGTGAGACAGAAGGATAAATATTAGGGATTCGTATAACAGTTTATCCAAGATCAAAAATACTTCATAATAACCAATTGTGAAGTAGAATTCAAAAATAACGATCAAAACATGGATACAATCAAAGATAATAGCCAAAATAGACCTCTTGGACAAAAAAGAAAATTTTTATTTTTCAGTGAATAGTGTCGTATTCATGAATAGTGTCGTATACGTGAATAGTGCCGTATATGTGAATAGCAACCCCGACACAAAAAGTTTCAAATTTGATTAAAAAGTTCACCAATATTTCGGCATAATGATATTGAAGAAAATAATATCATTTAAGAAGAAAATAACACTCTTTACCTCAAAATAACGGTACTTCTGTTCGGAATATCGGATAGAAAGCCGAAGAAAACTTATACCGAACAACAACTCTCAAAGTATCTAATTACTCACAAAAATACGCTCAACAATATAGAGAGAAAGAAAACTTGTTTCTGGTGTGATTTTCAATTCTAACCTTAGCGTCTATTTATAGGAAAATGCTAGAACGCCAGAGAAGACTAAAATAATAAAATATTATTAATTCATTACTTTTCTTCTACGCATGCTAATAAAGACTCAAGACCAGTCATCTTTGAACAAAAATCAACAGCCAACATGTGTTAAAATAAAAGTGGGTCCCACCAATAATTTAATAAAAATTATTTTATTTTTCGAAACTTCAGTAATTCATAGAAAATAGCCCGTTTATCAGAAAAATACGAATTTTATGTCCATTCTGCCTGATATCGAATTCTCTACAACTTTGTAGCTTTGATTTTTTCCAAATTCCAAACAAAAAATATCTGAAATTCACAAATGGGTGATTTTTAATACCTCCCTTCCGACAAAATACTAATAAAACACCTCAGTATTAATTCCTTCATTTATAATCACATAAAATAAATAAATCCATCATTTATATCCACATCAAATAAATATTTCCTTATTATATAAATCAATAATTAATTATTCACAAATAATATTACAGAATTACAATTATGACAACCAGGCAGTTCCCAGGAAAGAGGGGGCTTTCCAATAAGGATTTCTTCTTACTGGCGCACAATTAGGTGACCAAACCTCTTATTGACAGAACTTTCTAGACATTACCAATAATGCTTATCTAATAATATTACTCAAATAATATGAATTATTGATCTGATAATGGAAAATACTGTGCAGTGATAATTATTGAAACAACAGTAAAATTAAATATCAACGCAGTAATTATTGAATCAATAAAATAAAATATTGAATAGTAACTACTATAACAATTATTGAGTAGTGCCTTCTTACGTACGAATCAATAATTCAATAATATTGTGCAATACCGTGTGCTACTGTGCAACCACGCGTATTACTGTATTTTAACCACCAGGTATTCAAATAGTGTTAACGGTAACAACTACGCCGTTATTTATAAAAACTCATACTTTGTCGTTTTTTTCATTCGACATTTATTCTGTTATGAGCCCCACGAATAGCTGCGCTATCGTACGAATATTCTCTGACAAAAAGAATATTCTATGACCAAAAGAATATTCCTCGACAAAAATGAATATTTTATAAGCACTTGCTTATTTTGTAAAAATTGCACATTTCACCCATAACCAAAGCATTATATCAAATTAACACCTTATTAATTTAGAATAATGAATAGATAAAATTTAATTTTATTTATAATAAGTTGGGGTCTTACAACCTCTCCTCCTTATAAAATTTCGTCCTCGAAATTGACGTACGTACCTGATGTTTCAAACAGGTGAGGGTACCTCGCTTTCATTTCTGATTCCAACTTCCAGGTCATTTCTTCAATAGCATGGTTCAACCTTAACTTGTCGTATAACCTTGGTGCGTAGGACATGTTCTTTCCTATCCAAGATCTTAACAGGTACCTCCTCGTATGTTAAATCTTCGACTATCTCGTCTAGTTCTAACTCAATAATGTGGTTCGGGTCTTTTACATATTTACGAAGCATAGATATGTGAAAAACATTATGAACATGAGACATGCTTGGAGGTAATGCGAGTCTATATGCCACCTTTCTTATTCGATCAAGAATCTCAAGTGGACCAACAAATCGTGGATTGAGCTTTCCTCTCTTCCCAAATCTTGTAACTCCTTTCCATAGAGCAATACGTAACAGTACATGATCTCCAATATTAAATTTCACATCCTTTCGATGAAGATCAACATAACTCTTTTGTCGATCCTGTGAGGTTTGAATACGTTATCGAATCATTTGGATCTTTTCTATAGTCATGCATACTAATTCTGGTCCCAACAAAGTTGCTTCACCCACCTCGTCCCAGCATACTGGAGAACGACACTTTCGTCCATACAATGCCTTGAATGGAGTATACCTATACTTGCATGATAACTGTTGTTATAGGAGAATTCTACCAATGGTAAATACTTATCTCAACTCCCTTTGAAGTCTAGAACACAGAGTCTTAATAGATCTTCAAGAGTTTAAATAGTCCTCTCTAATTGTCCGTCCGTTTGAGGATGGTATGCCGAACTGAATCGTAAATTCGTGCCCATAGCTTTCTACAAGCTAACCCAAAATCGTGAAGTGAATCTTGGGTCACGATCTGAAACTATGGATACTGGCATGCCATGCAATCTCACTATCTCATTCAAGTACATACAAGCAAGACGTTCAAGGAAATAAGTTTCACGTATAGGCAAAAAATGAGCAGACTCGGTTAATCTATCAACAATAACCCAAATCGCATCTATACCTTGAGAAACCTTGGGAAGACCCATAACGAAATCCATGAAAATGTGTTCCCACTTCCATTTCGGAATCTCAAGTGGTTGCAATGGATCTTAACCTTTTGGCACTTGATGCTCCGCCTTTACACATTGACAGGTTAAACATCTCGAGATAAACTCCGCGATCTCTCTCTTCATATTGTTGCACCAAAATGTGTGTCGAATATCATGATACATTTTAGTACTCCCAAGATGGATTATAAATGGGGTGTTGTGTGCCTCCATCATGATTCTATGATTCAAGTCAAAATCGTTAGGAACGCAAAGTCTAGAGTTGACTCGAAGTATTCCTTATTCACCGATTCTTGCTTCTGGAATAGTATCTTCTTGCACTTTCTTCTTCATACGCATCAGCCCCAGATCCGTAGCTTGAGCAGCTTTAACTTTATCGATTAAAGTCGATTCTACTCGTATATTCACCATCATCACGTGGGTCCCTGGAGTCTTTAATTCTACCTCCATCCTTTGTAAGTCATACCAAATGGGCCTTTGCGTTGACAATATCGCACTCGTATTCCCATATGATCTTCTACTCAATGCGTCAGCTACTACGTTCGTTTTTCCAAGATGATATTGAATAGTGTGATCGTAATCTTTCAACAGCTCAAGCCAACGTCGTTGTCGCATATTGAGTTCTTTTTGGGTGAAGAAATATTTGAAGCTTTTATGGTCCGTATAAATCTCCACTTTCTCTCCATACAAGTAGTGTCCCCATATCTTCAACGCGAAAACGACTACTTCTAACTCTAGATCATGAGTAGGATAATTTCTCTCATATTCTTTGAGTTGTTGCGAGGCATAGGCTATGACTTTCCCATGTTGCATGAGAACACATCCTAACCCTTTGCCTGAAGTATCGCTGTAGATAACAAATCCATCCGAACCAGATGGTATTGCCAGAACAGGTGCCGAAATGAGTCTCCTCTTGAGCTCTTGGAAACTCTTCTCGCATTCCTCGCTCCATACGAATTTTGTATTTTTTCGAGTCAGCTGAGTTATCGGAGTAGCGATTCGAGAAAATCCTTCCACGAATCTCCGATAATAACCAGCTAAGCCCAGAAAGCTACGCACTTCGGTCACCGACTTCGATTTCTCCCAACTTTGTATTGCTTCAATCTTCATCGGGTCAACAGATACTCCATGTTTTGACACGAAGTGCCCAAGGAATGCTACTTCCTCAAGCCAGAACTCGCATTTCTTCAGATTGGTATATATCTTGTTTTCACGAAGCCTTTCAAGTATCTGCTTTAAATGGTGCTCATGATCTTCACGGCTTTTGGAATATATGAGGATGTCATTAATAAAGACAACAATGAACTGATCCAAATATTCTTTGAATACATGGTTCATCATATCCATGAAAGCAGTGGGAGCATTAGTCAATCCAAAAGACATGACTAAGAATTCATAATGCCCGTACCGAGTTCTAAAGGCAGTCTTTGGAATATCCTCAGTTTTAATTTTCAGCTGATGATATCCAGAACGAAGATCGATTTTTGAAAAGAATTGTGCTCCTTGCAACTGGTCGAACAGGTCATCAATGCGAGGTAGCGGATACCTATTATTGATGGTGACATGGTTCAATTCTCGGTAGTTAATACAAAGTCGCATACTCCCGTCTTTCTTCTTTATGAATAAAATAGGAGCACCCCAAGGAGATGTATTAGGACGAATGAAATCGATGTCTAATAACTCTTGTAGTTGGACTTTTAACTCTTGAAGTTCAATAGAAGCCATTCAATATGGGGTTTTAGAAATGGGCTTTGTACCCAGTTCAAGGTCAATAAAGAATTCAACATCACGTTCTGGGGGTAGACCGGGAAGTTCTTCAGGAAATACATCAGGAAATTCTCTAACAACAGAAATATTATCCAAATTTGACTTGTCTTTATTCAAATCCATAACATGGGCTAAGAAAGCTTGGCATCCGCTTTTTAATAAACGAATAACTTTGTGGCTTGATATGACAGTGACTGATTTTAGTGGTTTAGTTGTTTGAATTCGTATGACAGGTTGGTTAGGAATATAAAAACTAACAACCTTACGAAAATAATCAATTTTGGCATGATGAGTGGTTGACCAATCAATTCCTAAAATCACATCAAAAGCAAGTATCTTTAAAGAGATAAGATCAACAGGTAATGTGATAGTGCCAATGTGGATCAAGCAAGATTTATAAACTGTAGATGTAACGAAGGTTTCACCTAACAAAGTTTCAACAGATAAGTTTAAGTCTAATTTCTCCGAAGTCAAGTTTAAACGTTGAGCACAAGCAGTAGAGATAAAAGAATGGGTAGAACCGGTATCTAGTAAGGTATAAACTTCGCAAGAATTCAAGATTATCTTACCCGTGATCACCTCGTTCGGGTTCCTCACGTTTTGGCCAGTCACGACAAACGCTCTTCCAGGAACCGCTGATTTCGACTTATCCGGTGCAACCCTTGGAG